>JAZEWU010000044.1:4815068-4829034 GCA_036362915.1 Geotria australis | reverse complement strand
TCATAGGTGCTCGCTAACAGCACTTGTCCCTACAGTCTGTTAAGGCTATATAGGGGATCTTTGTGGCACAGTAGCTCAGGTGGTCTATCTGCCGGTCATCTCTGTCAGGCAGCCCATGACACCTCGGTCTGTCCTGTGAACTCTTGTCGACGGGCATTCGACACTTCACGTGGCCTCAAGGTGCATATGGCCTGGCACAGGCGACGTGGTGACGTCACCACCACTTAGTGGCGAAAGACGGTTGTTGTTAGTGCTGGTCACCCACCCCCTCGTGTGCCGTGCCCACCTTTATAGGTGCTACTTGCTAACGGCACTTGACCCTACAATCTGTTAAGGCTACACGGGGGATCTTTGTCTTATAATCCAGAAATCAAGATTTGATGCAGGCTTGCAAGGCCCCATCCATCCATTTTCAGAAACCGCTTAGGGCCGCGGTGAGCCGGAGCCTATCCCGGCAGACACAGGGCGCAAGGCAGGGCCATACCCAGGATGGGACGCCGGTCCATCACAGGGCACCGGGGGCCAATGTCTTTGGACTGTGGGAGGTAACCAGAGTGCCAGGCAAAACCCCACACGGACACGGGGAGACCACGGGGAGAACATGTAAACTCCGCGGTTCCTTCCAGCTTCAACACAAACTCACTCACCGACTGACTCTCCCACCGCCACAGATACAATCAACAGGAGCGTAGGCGCGTTGCGGATTGTGTACTGTGTTTATTGTGGCTGCGTTAATATTCTATCCGTGATTCATGATTATGTCGCGATCGTTGTGGACGTATTACAATCAGAACAGCCTTTCTTCGGGAAACACAAAAAAACAAACTCGTTTAAAAAAGGCACAAATATCAGGCACCGTCGCGCGTGCGGTCGCGATGCTAGCCGTCATATGGTTTACACCTTCACGTCGAGAGAAACGTTGAGGTTACAAAGAACGATAGTCTCGTGCAGCGTGAACATATTTTAATCCCCGTGACTTTTCGGGAGAGAGATAGAGAGATAGAGAGGATTTCGCTGCGTGGTTTTGTTTAATCACTGGGCATGCAACCGCTTTAGAAGAACTCACACTTTACAACCCACGTTGAAATACTCTTCACACAACAGCCCTTCTTCCGTTTAGTCTCTTTCAAAATCCCCGCGTAAATAAATATTGCTGTCAGCCGGGGCCACCCACTTGATTCGTGGAAACGCCTCGGAAAAGAATGCGGCGTCTCTGATAGTGATCGTGATCATGTATATTTATAACGCGTGGCGCATATTCGTTCAGCGTCGAAGGTAATTCATTCGAAGAGAGAACGACGGACTCAGCAGAGGCGTAGCGAGGAAAGCGCAGAGAGGCGGAGGAGGGAGGCAGCCAGGCGGTTTGCCGGCGCCAACATATTGCCACACACTGCGTGCTATATATTATGACGCTACCGGCCAATTAATTATCGAGTGGGTTTTTTTTGGGAAGTTGTGGGAGGAAACCGGAGAACCCGGAGGGTACTCACGCAGAACAGGCGGAGAACACACAAACTCCACACAGAAAGGCGCCCGAGGCTGGAATCGAACCACCTCGGGCAAGAGCATTCTCTCTGTGAGGTGCCGATGTTACCACTGCGCCACCCTGCCGCCCTCAAGCCGGGTTTTATCCTTCGGATTACCATTTATTTAAAAGCACACTACTACCATTGTAACACACAAGACACAGTAGCGTACGCAGCGTAAAACAGTACAGTCCCATCACAAAACATAACAGTGTATCGATTTTGGTTTGATGTCTGATTAGAATTGCTCTCCGTAGCTGGTCTTTCGGAATAGCCGTGTCATTGACGGTTACTTGTCTGACCTTCGAGACATTTCGCCTCCAAATACTGTGCGGTACTGTGTTTACTCTACGATCGTGGCCGACGTTTCATCCGTACGAATTGTACCGCCGTAAACTCGTTTCGTTGCCTTCTGACTTTACAAACTGTTCACGTCGGTTAGTTCGTGCGTTTGCCGTGTCGCAGGAATCGCGCTTGCAGAGCTTGCACGCTCACTGGGTATTCTCTGCCGTGATAACAAACACGTCCGTCGAACGTGAACCCGGAGCGAGGCAAGTTAATTGGCGAATGGGATGTTCAAAGGGTTCATCGACTCTCAACAGATTAGTCTCGATCGACAAAGCTCTCACCACCCCCCCCCATTCATCACGAGTCGCAGATTAAACTGTGGGCGACACGGTGGTTAGCGAGCCGCGCTCAGACACCACACGGACACGCGAGGGGACGTGCAGTGTTGGTGAGTGGGTGGGTGACTCGGTGGGTGAGTGAGCGTGTCGTTGTTACCCGCAGTGTGGTGAGTGGGTGGCTGGTTGGGTGAGTGGGTGGGCATGTGAGCATTTGAGTTGGTGCGTGAGTGAGAAGGTGAGTGGGTAAGTGGATGAGTGAGTGAGCGTATTGTTGTGACCTACAATGTGGTGAGTTGGGTGAGTGGGTGGGTGACTCAGTGGGTGAGTGTGTGAGTGAGCGTGTTGTTGTGACCCGCAGTGTGGTGAGTGAGTGGGTGAGTGTGTTGGTGGTTGAGTGGGCGAGTCATCTGCCAGTCATCTCGGGCAGTCAGCCCGTGACACCTGGGTCGCGGTGAGCCGGAGCCTATCCCGGCAGACACAGGGCGCAAGGTAGGGCCATCCTAGGTGATTCACCGATGCAGCATTTTGTCTTTGGACTGTGGGGGGGAAACCGGAGTGCCCAGCGAAAACCCACGCAGACACGGGGAGAACATGCAAACTCCGCACAGAAAGGCCCCCGAGCCAGGATTCGAACCCGGGATCTTCTTCCTGTGAGGCGGCAGCGCTACTCACCGCGCCACCGTGCCGCCCATGACGTTATTTAGAAATACAATAATCGAGCCGTGTATTTGTCATTAACTGTGATGTACTGGTGTCCCATCCCAAGTATAGCCGTGCCTTGCGCCCTGTGTCTGCCGGGATAGGCTCCGGCTCACCGCGACCCTGTCCAGGATTAAGCGGTTTCTGAAAATCGATGGATGAATGTTTTTTTGTCTTTAACAAGCTGTCTCTGCAGTGTTGATGTTTTACCACGTGGCAGAGGGCATCGTGAGCCCCCTGACGTCGCGAATGAGAGAGGAGCAACGCTCGATGACACGGCTATCCCGAAAGAGCAGCTACGGAGGGCAAGTTCTCATCACACATCGGATCAGTGAGAAGCTACAAAGCCTGTGTTTTATCACGTACAAAGACTTGACGAGGCTTTGTGATTTAATCTTCACCGACGCTAACAATAACAACAAAAATAATGTAATTTTTATGACATGAAACGATCCAAGATTACAGTTTAGAGAAACCAACAGCATGGAACAAGGCGGGCCACAAATAACTGACACGTATCAAACCGTGTGTAACTATAAATGTGTCAGGTATTTCTGGTCCACCCTGTCAGTGAGCGCGCGTGTGTGTGTCTAATGTACACCAGTGACGATTTTCTGACCCGGTCCCGGACCTCCCCTAGGTCGACTCAGCCTCTCATGAGGACCTAGTCGCAATGTGTAAACATTGCCACTGTAGGGAGACAAATGGCGGCCGGGCGTGGTGCTGGTCACCCACCTCCTCGTGTGCCGTGTCGACCTTCATGTGTGCTTCTCGCTAACGGCAATTGACCCTACAGTCTGTTAAGGCTATATAGGGGATCTTTGTATTTGTCCAATGTACACATGCGGCCACAGCACTGCTCTTAAGGAGATGCAGCAACATCATAAATGAGAGTGGTAGGATTCAATCATCCGACGCTCTTACAGAACAGAACACAAGCTTGGCAAAGGGTAATAGTAAATATACACAGTCTGTAGCTATATACAGAGAAAGTGGACGTTAGGCAGAGGCACGTGGTTAGTACGTTGCGACGCTAACTTGGTCCGAAAGGCCACGGTGGCGAATTGCTGATCGCTGTCGGACGTGTTGCTTGGATGATAAGAATGCTCCGGAAAAGTAAGACGCGTCGAGACTTTGGTCGGCCATCCAAGCGCTTGTCCAGGCTGAAAGCCCGCTTAGCTTTCGAGATTTTGTCGAGATTTGGCGATATCGGACACGTGATCAGTGATTTGGTTATTGGACAATGTGTTAATGATGGTCGTTAATCGATTGTTACTTATTTTTCGATCATTAATTCGTTCGTTATCAGTAGCCTCTTGGGGGTCAAGGTAGAAGCGCTCACGTCGCGATCCCTGTCAGGTAATACTTGGTATTGCCTGCGAATTCTACCAAACACTTCGAGGCCGAGCTGAAAGACAACGATGTCCAGAGGCTGACCATCGTGCTTCGAAGAATCGCAAAGAAGAGGAAGTAGCCTCTTAATCCTTTAGAGCAGTAGTTCTTAATCTTGGCTTGCGACACATTGTATTTTTTTGTATTGTATTATTCAGTCATTGATTGTCAGAAACCACTTAATCCTGTAGAGGTTTGCGGTGAGTCGAAGCCTATCCTGGCAGACACAGGACGCAAGACAGGGCTGTACCCAGAACGCAATTGTGTTACTTGAGATTGTTTCAGCGAGTCGTATGATTCATCGTTGATCTTCAGATCTGTTCTTTCGGAATAGCCGTGTCGAGCGATCTCAGGCATGATGATGCCTCCAACATGGGATGCGAAACGTCGCGAGGGAGAGAGGGAGAGCACTCAGTGACACGGCTATCCCGAAAGAACAGCTCTGAAGAGCAACCGTCATGAATCAAGCCGTGAAAACCTGCATCAATACAGTCGCATGATTGTCCGTTATGAATTACCACCAGGAATGATCAACTCTGAGTCAGTGAAATCACGCGTGAGCATTTGGATTGTCTTAGCCCACAAAATAACTAGCACAATTTGAACTAACTACAGCATTGTACTTCTCAAATCTTCCTAACGGAAAGTCAAACTAAGAACTAGACGTTATTACAGCACTAACTTGTTGTACGGTGTCTTGACAATAACCAACCGACGGTTGGCAGATATTTAAAAAAATAATATTTACATTTTAAGTGACGTACAGTATTATGACGCAATCGTGACGAGACATTCAAAATGGCGGCTAAAAATGGCTGCCACACAAACACAGATTAGAAGCAAATGACCACGGGAATCTTGGTTCCCGTTTTAACGGCCAGGAATTACATCGCTCAACCCATCGATTATCGTGATCTCTTAAGAGCTGCTCTTTCTGGATAGCCATGTCGAGCGTTCCTCTCTCCTTCACTGCAGTGAACCCGCTGTTTGATGTGAGAGGAGGAACGCTCAGTGACTCAGTTATCCCGAATGAGCAGCTCTTCAGAGCTTTTCTCATCACACATGGAGCCGCAAACAGCAAAATCGATACATCACTATCTTTTACAAACTACTTACAGCGTACCGCACATGACAGCCCAACGTTACGATGGTTAGACATGAAACCCGCGAACGAGTTTGGCTTAATTTCGGGATTATGAAACTGAAACACGGGCGGCACGGGTGGCGCGGTGAGTAGCGCTACCGCCTCACAGCAAGAAGGCCCCGGGTTCGAATCCTGGCTCTGGTGCCTTTCTGTGCGGCGTTTGCACGTTCTCCCCCGTGTCCGCGGGGGGTTTTCGCCGGGCACTCCGGTTTCCTCCCACAGTTCAGAGACACGCTGCTGCGTAGGTTAATTGGCCTGCGGGCTAAATTGCCCACGTTTGCTTGGGCTATGGAACGGCTCACCGAACCGGGTGCACACACGTGTGACGTGACACGATGTCGCTGGTCCGTCGTCAGATCTGTAATCGCCGACTGGGCGCTTTCTAAGCGAGGCGCGCGTAGCGGGGGTTTCACGATGGCAAACGGCGACAGACGCGAACGTTTCAATCGTAAAGTGGAAAATTTGCAGCGGGAAGTGTTCGTGCTGAGTGGGGGGCATATCGTATCGTGCGTTCGCATCCAGGTTCCCCGGTGGCGACCGCCCCGCGTCTCAGGAGCAGATCCGCTGGAACACGAAGTGGTAATCGGTGAAGGTCACCTGGGCCTGCGCCCCGACCGTCTCGCAGTCCGCCTGGCCCTGCGCTCGCACGCGGCACACACGCGCGCGCGCGCCGACGCGTCAGACACTCGCCCCTCGGCGCTCGCTCTCTCGGGATAGCCGCGGCGAGCGTTCTTCCGAACCCCGGGGTTTACTTGACGCTTCGCCTCCCGCGTCGGAGGCACCGTCGCGATTCCGACAGCCCGTCGTGTCGCGTAAATAACAACAATCACGATCGTGATAATGATGTGACGGTTGGTAACGAGCGCGTGGCTCGTTCGACGCCACTCACCACGACGACGATGCGGAAGTGGTACGCGCTGCGGTAGAACGGCGCCGCCAGCAGGTCCCAGGTGTGCTGGTAGCCCTGGGCGCGCGGAGAGCGCACGCGGGCACAGTGGAGAGGTGGGGCGTGTTATTATAGCAACGAGCAGCGTGCTCGCCTCGCGGGCGAACTTGCAGCGCTTTGTGACCCTCGGGTGGAAGGCGCTATATAAATTGATATTATTTTTATGATTATAATAACTTGTTTCAGGTGTGTAGTAAGCAGGGCAGCCAGATTGTACTAACCAGGGCAGCCTCTACGAACCAGACCGTTCAGCCTATACTAACCAGACCAATCATTCAGTGTTCACCAGGGCAGTCTGTACTAACCAGACCAATCGGTCTGTACTAACCAGAGGACCCGGTCAGTACTAACCAGGGCAGCCTGTACTAACCAGACCAATCGGTCCGTACTAACCAGACCAATCAGCCAGTACCACCCAGGGCGGCCGCCCGCCCGCTGCCGCGCGTTACCTGCGTGCTCTGCCGCAGCTGTGGAGCCGGCACGTTTCCGAGACACGGCCCCGTCTGCTCCGCCTCGCACATGTACATGACGAGCGGCTCCGACGTGCTGCAAAGACAAACAGCAACCCGGGTAGCCTTGACGGACTGTAGGGTCAAGTGTCAGTAGCGAGCAGCAGCTGTGAAGGCGAAGGAGAGGGGAGAAACGCTCGAAACGGCTACCCCGAAAGAGCAGCGATTACATCACTGGTGTTATCGATCATTTGTATCGTTGCGTTATCATGGCTCTTGTGTCAGACGTGGTGTTTGCTGTTTTGCTATAGTTGTTGTTATTGTATTATTGTTGTTGTTGTTGTGTTGTTGTTATTGTTACTGATGTCTTTGTTATTGTTGTGTTGTGACTGTTGTGTTGTAATTGCTGTGTTATTGCTGTGTTATTATCGTGTTGTTATTGTTGATTGTCGAGTCGTTATTGTTGTTGTGTTAGAGGTTCTTATTGTGTTGTTGATGTTGTTGTTGCGAGGCCTACTTGAGCTCCAGTCGGATGAGCTGGTCGGGCGGTGTTTCGCCGCTGATGGGAATCATCATCGTGTAGTTACCCTTCCTGTGACGCACAAGACAAAGATCATCCATATAGCCTTCACAGACTGTAGGGTCAAGTGCCGTTAGCGAGTAGCACCTATGAAGGTGAGCGTCGCGTCGAGCGGCACGGTGAGCGAGCAGGCGAGGCGTGCTCACCCGCAGGGAGACGCGGGGGCACAGTAGTCGGTGCCGATGAGCAGCTGATTCTCCAGGATCTGGATGCTGCGAGCGCTCGTGTCCGTCCCTGCACGCACACGCGCGCACGTGCACGCGGACACGCTCAGTCGCACGCTCAGTCGCCCACTCGGTCACCTGCTCAACTGCTCAGTCATCAGCTCTGTCTTCACCCTCAGTCGACCAGCTCAGTCACCCGCTCACTCAGTTGCCCACTCAGTCGCTCAGTCTGAGTCGCCTACTCATCGCCATCGTGGTCATCACCATCAGCATCATCATCATATCGTCATCACCACCACCAACATCGTCATCGTCAGCTTACAGTCGACATCCCCGACGCCCCTCCTCCTCTTGCTCCGCCTCCTCCTCCGCCCCCCGGCTCCGCCCTCGCCCCGCGCCGCCGTCCGATTGGCCGGCGTGCTCGTGCCGCCGCCGACGCCGGCGACACTTGGCCCGGGCGACCTGAGCCGCCCTGCTCCGGACAGGGGATTGAGGAGTCCTCCGTAACCTTCACCTCCTCCACCACCTCCACCACCACCACCGCCGATTGGTGGACCTAAGGCATTCGCACACGTGGGAGGCGAAACGTCGTGAGGAACAGCATGACAGTGACATGACTGTAGACCGTGTGTATAGACTATAGACTGTGTGTACAGACTATAGACCGTGTGTATAGACTATAGACTGTGTGTATAGACTATAGACTATGTGTATAGACTATAGACCAGGGGTGTCCAAACTACGGCCCGCGGGCCAACTGCGGCCCGCCATCCATTTTTAATTGGCACGTATCAAAGTCTAAAAATATAATGGTCTATGGCCTACACATAATATTTGCGCTTAACTGTATTGTGAGTGGCCCAGTCCTTCGTATATGTTTCTGTATGTGGCCCTCAGGAAAAAAAGTTTGGACACCCCTGCTATAGACTGTGTGTATAGACTATAGACTGTGTGTATAGACTATAGACTGTGTGTATAGACTGTAGAGAGAGAGAGAGCACTCAGCAACACGGCTATCTCGAAAATCACAGCTCCGAAGAGCGACCATCGCAACAACCAGTCGCGTTTATACCGCGCGGAGACAGGCCCAGCTATTGGCGCCGGCGCCGCCGCTCCCCCTCTGTGCCCACCGCCGGCTACCTTTGCCGTGCGTCGTCGCCAGTCCGGCTCCTGCGGCGGCGCGCGCGAGCGAGCCGTGCCGTCGCGGGAACGCGGGGCCGCCGGCCGGCGGTTTGGCGGCGCGGCCCGGCGGCCCGGCGTCGCGGGCGTCATTGGCGCCGTTGGCTCCTTCCGGAGACGGCATGGACTTGGGCCGCACGCCGGGACGCGAGCGGGAGCCTGGCGCGCGCGGGCGGGCGAGGGGGTCAGGGCGCGGGTTGACGCGGAGGGCAGCGGGCCCGATGGGATTGTGGAGGTGCGCTGGGTACCGACGTAGGTTTGTCACGGCACGGTTCGTGACAGTCGCTTTTTAAAGATTTTTTTTTTTTTTGCGGGATAGCCGCGTGGTCCCGACGATGCTCTCTCCGACGTGGCAGGTGAAACGGGAGAGGAGGAGAGAGGAGGAACGCTCAGTCGTACGGCTGTCGCGAAAAGAGCAGCTACGGAGAGCAATTTTTATTCCACGTCGAGTGGCACGGCGGCTTAGCGGCGAGCAGCGCTGCCGTCTCACAGCAAGAAGGACCCGGGTTCTAGTCCCGGCTCGGGTGCCTCGCTGTGCGGAGTTTGCGTGTTCCCTCCGTGTCCACTTGGGTTTTCGTCGGGCACTCCGGTTTCCTCCCACAGTCCAAATACATGCTGCTGCATAGGTTAATCGGCCCGCTGACTAAACTGCCGCCGGTGCCCCGCGATGGACTGGCGTCCCATCCTGTGCACAGCCCTGCCTTGCGCCCTGTGTCTAGCCGGGATAGGCTCCGGCTCGACCGCGACCCTCCGCAGGATCGAGCGGGTTTCTGACAACGGATGGAGGAAATTCACGCGTGACCCCTACCTCCGGAGATCTTGGGCGAGGAGGCCTGTGAGGATGACGACGACGATGATGATGACGACGAGGAGGTGGAGGTGGCATTGGGGGTCGAGAGGTTGGCCAGAGACGGCGCGGGGCTTGGCACGAGGCAGCACGTGGGCCAGCATGGCGGGTTGAAGCACAGGTGGATGCACGGCAGCTCCCCCCCTGCACGAGGGAGGAAGATGTACGCGCACGAACACAAAGGTCACCCGTGCAGCCTCTAACGGGCTGCGGGGGCAAGCGCTGTTAGCGAGCGGAACCGCTGAGCGGCCAACGTCGGTTGTTGTCGTTTGCGGTACTCACTGGGCGGCGTGGTGAAATTGCCGGGCGGCTGCGTCACCGGCTCCGGGTCGGTCCAGGATTTGGAGGTGCTCGACACCGCGCCGCTACGCGCCACGGGCACACGCAACGAGGAATTGACATCGCCGGGCTAAGAGCCGCGGGAGGAAAACGGAGGAACACGGCACGAGTGTGTATCTGCGCAAAGCCCAAGGCGTTTCGTTCGTCGTCACGAACCGCGTAATCCTGTACGGGGTCGCGGTGAGCCGGAGCCTATCCCGGCAGACGCAGGGCCCGAGGCAGGGCTGTGGGGGGGGGGGCGTCACTCACTCTGAATTCTCTTTTTCTGAAGAGTTGTCTCCGTTCTTGAGGCTCAGGATGTACAGCGTCGACATGGACACCACACTGCGCTCGCACACAGACGGAGATCCCCCGTGTGTGGCCTTAACGCGTGGGAAAGGGTCAAGTGCGGTTAGCGAGCGGCGGATGCACGGTCCGGCACGGCGCACGAGCGGGTGGTTCGACCAGCCCGGCCGCCTTTGTCTCCCCCCCCCCAGTGCTAAGACATGTGCTCGTGCGTGAGTCTTTGTGTGCAACGGCGGCTTAAACTCGGCGATTTAGCACGGTAGGGAGCACACAGGTGGTGCCCCAGCCAGTCATCTCGGTCAGGCAGCCCATGGCACCTGGGTCTGTCCCGTGACCTCCTGTCGGCGAGCCTTCGGCACTCCGCGCGATAGCCTCGTGGCGCACCTGGCCTGGCACCAGGCGCCGTGGTGACGTCGCCGACATTCGGTGGCGAGCGGCGGTCGTTGTTGTTGTTGGTGTGTGTGTGTCTCTGTTCGCGAGGCCCGTACCTGAACGCCATGATGATCACAAGAGCGATGATGATTCCCTGGAGGAACCGCTGGCCCAGGCAGCCCGGGTGGGGCTGGTTCACCTGGGCCTGAAACCGCGCGCACAAACACGAAGAGCATTTGCACATTTTTTTCAAGTAAACATGTAAGATTAAAGGCTGTGCATTGCGATAGTGACAAAAAAAACCACTTCTTCTTCTTCTTCTTTGCGATTCTTCGAAGCACGATGGTCAGCCTCTGGACATCGTTGTCTTTCAACTCGGCCTCGAAAAAAAAACCGCTAAAAAAAACACTAAAGCATGTTGAGGGTCCGTGAGCGTTAATCGAACTCGGTGTCGCTCGGTCCTTCACATTTTTTTTTACGCACAACGATCCACGTTTCAGGGTGACCCGCCGGAGTCCACAGCATCGGGTATAGCGCCCGCCTCGCGCCCCCGCGTCTGCCGGGACAGCCTCCGGCTCAGCGTACCTTGGAGCCGGCCTTGGAGGCGGCCTTGTGGGGCAGCGAGCTCGGCTTGCGATGCCCCCCTTTGCTGCTGCTGCCCCCTCGGCTGAAGTTGCTGCCCGTCCGGCTGAACTGGCTGCCCGCTTGACTGTAGGGACGGACACCATCAGCGTCATCAGCAGCATCATTTGACTGAAAGGGACACCTTTCAGTATATATTCGAAGTAGCCTTAATCGTTAATTTCCTGTTGCTTTGGTTTTTATTGGTTGTTTTTTTCTTTCGTTGTTGACATGCCGTCCTCTTCGCGGCCCTTGTGCAGCGCTTTGTGACCCTCGGGTGAAAGGCGCTATATAAATTGAAATTAGTGGCGAATGGCGGTTGTTGCTGCTGTGCGTGCGCGTGACCTCCTGACCTGGCGGTGCCGGCGCTGACGCTCGACTTGATGCTGTCGAGGCGCTTGAGGTGCAGCTTCTTGCTCCAGCGCTCCAGCTCGTCGATGCGCGTCTCCAGGTTGTCGGTGAGCTTGCACAGCTCCTTCACGGCGCCCACGTTCTCCATGAACAGCCGGTCCTGCCGCAAACGCCGCACGCAACACACCGTCAGCGACAGGGACGCGGGGAGCACGCGGGGAGAGACGGGCGGGCCGGGCGGCTGGACAGGCTGAGCGTCGGGCCACGGTTACTGCCAGGAACCGGCAATCGCGTCTTGTGTTGCGGGAATCCTGTCAAGACCTCGCAAGCTCTCTGCTGTAATAATAAACATCTATCTATATTAGGCGGGGTGGGCGGCCAGATAGGCTGCCGTCAGGCCACGGTTGGTGCCACAAACTGGAAATTGAGTGTTCGTTGTGTCAATGCAGGAATCCCGTCAAGAGCACCAAAGCCTGTCACCAAAGCCTGCCATCAGAACCTACCACCAAGGCCTGTCACAAACGTCCGTCACCCAGGCCTGGCACCAATATCTACCACCTAGCCTGTCGTCAAAGCCTGCCACCAAGGATTGTCACCAAAACGTGGCGCCACAGCCTGCCACCGTTCTACGCTCGTCATCACCCACCTGGTTGACCACCAAGAGGTTTTCGATCGTCTCGCCGTTGTTGCAGACCAGGTCCCCTGATTCCTTCACGGCGTCCGGGATGATTCTCTGAATCTCCTGGGCGATCACGCCTGCAATTTAGGAACGGAATGATTTATTCGTGAAACAAAAATTAACCCGCGTCGGGCCATGCGCTACCCGCTGGCGTCGCCACGTAAACTGCATCGTTGACAACGAGCTTGTGAAGTGATGCCCAGAATTGACACGGAAAGATGGTGGGTGCGCTCCTCGTGAGTGAGTGAGTGAGCTGCTCGTGAATGACTGAGAGAACGAGTGAGCTCCGAGCGAGTCAGTGAGTGAGCGAGTGAGTGAGCGTGTCGTGAGTGAGTGAGCTCGTCTTGAGTGAGTGAGCGAACGAGCGAGCGCGGCACCTGTCTGCGGTGAGACGTCGATGCCGACCGTCTCTGCGAAGGCGGGTTTGTACTGGAAGTGGACGAGACGCATCCGCGAGATGCGCTTCAGCTGCTCTGTCGTGTCCACCTGCGCCACGGCGACACGCGCGACACACAGGGGGACGCACGGGGGGACACGCGGACACAACGACGTGTACACGGACACGCGGGGACAAAGATAAGACTGAGACAAAGATCCCACGTGTAGCCTTAACAGACTCTAGGGTCAAGTGCCATTAGTGAATAGCACCTATTAAGGTCGATACAGGACACGAGGAGGTGGGTGCCCAGCAACACACACACACACAGTTCACAGTAGGGGGGGGTCAAGGTAGAAGCGTTCACGTCGCGATCCCTGTCAGGTAATATACTCGGTATTGCCTGCGAATTCTACCAAACACTTCGAGGCCGAGCTGACACACAACGATGTCCAGAGGCTGACCATCGTGCTTTGAAGAATCGCAAAGAAGAAATTCACAGTAACACACACACACAGACACACAGTGCGTGCGTGCGTGCGAGCGAGCGACGTACGTCGCGCACGTGCTCCTTGGCGCGTGCGTCCGACGGCTGCAGGATGGATCCGGCCACCTTCACGTTTCCGTGCACCGTGAGCGCCTCGTCGGGCCGCTCCGTGTTGACGCCCACGCGCCCGTGGTGGAACACCGCGTCGCCCTGCGCGCCGCGCTGCCACAGCACCTCCGAGTCGCTCTCGAACTGGCCCGGGTTCGACGCCTGGACCGCGCGGGTCGGGCGTGCGGAGGAGAGGGGAACAGGGCGGCAGAGAGAACGGCAAGGGGCGGAGGAGGGGTGTCGTTGATGTGTGGCTGATCTCCAATTAGTTGCTCCCCGACGCAATTTGACAATTTGCCAGACACTGCGACTCGATTCCCGCCTCGGACGCCTTTCCGCGTGGAGTTTCTGTGTTCTCTCCTCCTGTTCTGCGTGGGTTTCCTCTGGGTTTTCCGGTTTCCTCCCACAACTTAAAAAAAAATAAATCGTTAATTAGTTGGCCGATAACAACATAAGATTTAGGAAGCAGTGTCTAGTGGCAATATGGCGCCGGCAAACCGCCTGGCTGCCTCCTCCACCTCTCCGCGCTTTCCTCGCTACGCCTCCGAGTCGTTCTCTCGTCGAATGAACATCTTCGACATTGAATGAATATGCGCCACGCGGCGTTATAAATGTAAAATGATTATTATTTTGTCAATCGGCACTGACGCCAGGGCCGTGCAGACGAGCCGAGGGGGCATCTCACCCGCACGATGATCCTCTCCGAGGCCTGCGCCGCCAGCATGTGTCCCTGACCCTGCGAGTGGGCATGCAGGGCCACCACCAGCAGGAAGTAGCTGCTCGCAACACGGGGGTG
>JAZEWU010000044.1:4758449-4780711 GCA_036362915.1 Geotria australis | reverse complement strand
ACGCGCCCCCCTGGCGACCCACCTCTATCGCAGCGGCAGCGGAGTCGTGTGGAGTCGCTGGACGGGACGGATCGGAGCAACTCCGTGGGACAGCCGGGTCTTCGCGGGCAAACCGACGGTTACATCCAGGCTTGCGTCCGACTGATGATGGTGATGATGGTGATGATGGGAAATGTATGAAGTTTGTGCGGTTTTTCAAAATCGTTCCCCCTAACTCTCTCCGTGTATCGTTCGCCTGCGCGTTAGCGAAACGCCCTCGGTCTGTGCGCTCTCTCTGTAGCTCCCTCTCGACCCCTCTCTCGCTCTCTCCGTGACGCACTCTCTCCCTGGCACCCCGATTCCCTTGAGACGAGCTCGCCCGCGCAACCCACAGCGCCGTCTCTCTGGAGAGGCGGAGAGGGACAGGGGTGGGTAGGTGGGTAGGTGGGTAGGTGGGTGGGAGGGTAGGGGAGGTGAGCTGAGAGAGTAGGAGGGAGATGTGAGTTGTGGGGGAATTACTCACCTACCGTGGGCTTATTTGTTTATTTCACGCGTGCGGCTCGAGCTACTTGGTTGTCCTGCACAGCGGTAACATCCGCGCCTCCTGGCATCCCATTCTCTGTTCGAAACGATCCCCATTCACTTAGGACTGACACAACGTGGCACGAATTCACATCGTTTACGCACACACGCACACGCACACTCAGCGGTGTACAGGGGGATCAAGGTAGAAGCGTTCACGTCGTGATCCCTGTCAAGTAATGCTTGGTATTACCTGCAAATTCTACCAAACGCTTCGAAGCCGAGGAGCTGAAAGACAACGATGTCCAGAAGCTCAACAACAGGTGCCAGAAGGCCCCTCAGTCTGGAGCAAGAAGAGAGAGGCCAATGCCCGCCCGCCTTTAAGGCCAGCACTGACTATTATAATCTCTAAATGTTGAGCGGCTGTCTGCGACTAAAGTAGAACCTGTTGCGATGGGAAAAACTGTCATATCACCATCACGCTTCGATGAATCGAATCGAATTCGAAGCGGTGTACCACAAATGCGACGTTGTAGATAATGAAATGGGGGTCACGAGACATCTGGACCAGCCCGTACAGCGCCTCACGTCGCTTGGGTGACAGGTGCCTAGACGTGTCCCGGATGTTTGTTTGTCTGATAATTATAATAATAATAATTTATAACGCCCCCGTGTTCGTTTGACGTCGAAACAGTTCGTTAGAGATATGAGCCAGCATTCGAGAGAGGGGCCAACGTTAGAGACAGGAGACAAGATTAGAGACAGGCACCAGTGCTAGAGGTGGTGGCCAGTGTCAGAGATGCGAACCAGCGTTAGAGACAAGGAACCAGCGATAATAATAATAGCATTTATAGAGCGCCTTTCACCCGAGGGTCACAAAGCGCTGCACAAGGCTGCGCAGGGAACGACATGTCAACAACGACAGAGAACGGAAAATCAGCAACCATTTTTTTGCGGTTTTTTTTTTTAAATAATCCGAGCTGTGGAGAGAACGGCATATCAACAACGGGGAGACAGAAGTGTCCAGCGTTAGAGACAGGCGCCAGTGTTAGAGGCGGCGATCGAACCGCCTCGGGCAGGCCCTTCTACTCTGTGACTGCCGGGTGTTACCACCGCACAGACACCCTGCCGCACAGTGAGCCGCATTAACCCCTGCAGTGCTATGGCCCCTCGCGGCCTTAACCACGGGACAACCTAGGCGACTCACAGCAACCCTCCTACCCTACAATTGGGGGGCGGAAGGGGGTCAATGTCCGGCCGAGCGACGTTCGACATACAGACCGTTCCACGAACGGTCTCGCAATTGATGAGTCACGAATACAGCAGTGCTTGTTTATTGCTCGGCGCTCTGTTGAAATCCATCCGTCCGGCCATTGGATGGGGATCGAGGTAGAAGCGTTCACGTCGTGATCCTCGTCAAGTGATACTCGGTATTGCCTGCAAAGTCTACCGAACACTTCGAAGCCGCGGAGCTGAAAGACAACGATGTCCAGAAGCTCAACAGATGCCAGAAGCCCCTCAGTCTGGAGCAAGAACAGAGGCCAATGCCCGCCGCCTTTAAGGCCAGCACTGACTATTATATCTCTAAATGTTGAAGGGCTGTCTGCGACTAAAGGAGAACTTGTTGCAATGGCAACACAACTGTCATAATACCATCACGCTTCGAAGAATCGAATCGCTCTGTAGGGCAACCATCATGATCGGAGCCGTGACAACCCTCCACATCAGTACAATGATATCCCTGTCACCGGCTTCACGGATCGATGAATTACGGACGATGGGGATTGTGGGTTTGTTTGGCGATGGGGGAGGGATTCTGGCCGGGCTCCCTCCTCTCTCTCTGCACATAGTGACAGGAGCCCACGATGGAAATTCAAACAATCCACCTGTGTGCGTGTGTGTGTGGGGAGGGAATGATCCACGCATCTCGGTTATTCATTACACCGACAGAACACTCACAGAGGCGAACGGGCCCCCCACACCGCTGTCGAGAGCTACCTAGCTCGCTCGTACGGTTGTCCAGCGGGGAAGGGGTAAGGCGAGTTAGTGGATGACCCGGGGCTATATCCGGTCAGTTACAGGGCACCGCGGGCAGTTTCACCTGGACCGGCGGGTGTCTTTGGATTGTGGGAGGAAAACGGAGTTCACGGAGGAAACCCACGCAGAACAGGGGGAGAGAACACACAAACTTCCCCACTTTTAGGGCGGGTGAGTAGCGCTGCCGCCTCGCAGCAAGAAGCCACCGGGTTCGAATCCCGGCTCGGGGGGCCTTTCCGCGTGGAGTTTGCACGTTCTCTCCCCGTGTGTCCGCGTGGGTTTTCGCCACCGGGCACTCCGGTTTCCCCCCACAGCCCAGAGACAATACTGCTGCATAGGTTAATTGGCCTTCGGACTAAATTGTCCCCGGTGCCCTGCGATGGACTGGCGTCCCATCGTTGGCATAGCCGTGTCTTGCCCTCCCCCTGTGTCTGCCGGGATAGGCTCCGGCTCACCGCGACCCTGCACAGGATTAAGCGCTTTCTGACAGCGGATGTGTTTGACGCCTCGCCCTATCCGTGTATCCCCGTATGTCGAGGGATGGTATCTTCCAGAAGGGCGGCGTGTTTTTCACGCAACTCGTGCGCCGTCTGTGCGGCTTGAGAGCCGCCACGAAGTGAACCTTGGATCCGGAGCAAACACGCCGACTGTCCCCCGTGGATGACGCGGTGGTGACGCCCTGAGTGCCACACACCTACCCCGCACGGGTTCGCAGCCAGGGTCAGGTGCCATGGACACACAGATGTTGAACTCGAAGGCTTTCACGACCAATGTGGTCCATAGTGAACAACACTTACCACACCTTTTCACATGACCTAAACTCATAAACAGAGCTTCACTATAGACAGATGTTTGGTATAATTTTAGTTTTTGTTCTAGATCTGTGCCTTGTTATTATCCCCCCCTTGACCCCCAGCTTAGCTTAACTTGTAAATATTTAAAAAATGTTAGTATTTTGGGTTTTTTTAATCCTAGTATTTTGAAACCCTTGTCGTTGTGTTCCAGTCCGTGTACGTGCCAACACCGGGGTAGCTGAGAGAAACGGCATTTCGATCCTCTGTATCCTCCTGTACATGTGGCAGAATTGACAACAAAGTTGAATTGAATTGAATTATTACAGCAGAAAATAGCCAGTGAGCTTGTAAGCCTCTGGACGCGTGCACCCGTTACACGATACGCTGTACGCCATCTAGTGGGCTGGCTGTCAAGTCGACAACCAACTGTTATACAACACAAAGTGGCGTTTGCATGTTCTCCCCGTGTCCGCGTGGGTTTTCGCCGGGTACTCCAGTTTCCTTCCACAGTCCAAACACCCGCTGCTGCTGCTACTACCTGGATTAATTGTCCTGCTGAATACATGTCACTAATCCGTTCATTGTCAGAAACCGCTTAATCCTGTATAGGGTTTCGGTGAGCCGGAGCCTATCCCGGCAGACACAGGGCGCAACGGCAGGGCTATACCGATGATGGGACGCCAGACCATCACAGGGGCACCGTGGGCAATTTAGTCAGCAGGCCGATTAAGCAATGCAGCAGCATGCCATTAAACTGGGGAGATGCAATATTGGAATGTTGACAGCAGAGGGCAACATTTGATCGTGTGTGTGTGTGGCAGCTAAAATAATGTGCATTTCACTCGCATACAGGCTCACAAAGTTGCGGAGAACGGGACCAAGCGGCCAGCGACAAACAGCGCCGTCACTGTTGAAACAGATGAGAGCAATGCTGTGTATTTTGGACTATTTTATTTGAAAAACATGCGCAATGCTACGTGTAAATGGGTTTTTTTTGTTGATTTATTTGTTTTGGTTATTTATGAATCTTATTGTCTTTGTCTTGTTGTTTTGTAAGTGAGTGGGTGGGGGTCAAGGTAGAAGCGTTCACGTCGCGATCCCTGTCAGGTAGTATACTTGGTGTTGCCTGCGAATTCTACCAAACACTTCGAGGCCGAGGAGCTGAAAGACAACGATGTCCAGAGGCTGACCATCGTGCTTCGAAGACTCGCAAAGAAGAAGAAGTGAGTGGGTGGGTGAGTGGGTGAGTGTGGGAGTGTGCGAGTGTGTGAGTGAGCAAGTGTGTGAAGCTAACATAAGAGATAACAGCCTTGGTGTAAAGATGCAGATAACACTTTTGATTGTAAAGGTTTCGAACCCTGTACCCTCAGGGCGAACATACAAAGACAAAGATCCCCGTGTACCCTTAACAGACTGTAAAGCCAAGTGCCGTCAGCGAGCAGCACCTATGAAGGCCTGCATAGGTAGACAGACGTGTATTATTACAGCAGAAAATACCCAGTGAGCTTGCAAGCTCTGGAAGCGGGATTCCCGCGATACAACAAACGTATGAATTAATCCACACGATGTTTAAATTCGGAAGGTAATGCAACAAACTTAACACAATTAGAGCGTTAAATTATGCAAATAATAATCTACTTTTGTAACGCGCGCATTTTTTCCGGGCGCGTTGCACCCGTTGATTCGGAGGCGCGGAGACACCCTGGCTCAGTCGGTTTGTTGTGAGTCGGTGAAGAGGTGAAAATATAAATCGTAGTCCGTATACATGATGTAAACAGCAATACACAGTGCGGAAGAATACAAAAAGGTCACGTTCATTCCAATAAATTATTAAGAAAGTAGTTGCAAAAGCGTAACAGTGGGATGGTATTCAGTTGAAGCGCGAATACAATGAAAACGCATGTGTGGCATGCACACACACAAACGTACGCTCTATTGTAGATAGATTGTGTTGCTGTAGCGACACCAAATAATTAATCAGTTCAACATTGGTGGCGTAGCGGTGAGTAAGCGCTGCCGCCTCACAGCAAGCAGCTCCCCAGGGTTCGAATCCCGGCTCGGGAGGTTGATCCTGTACCAGGGTCGCGGTGAACCGGAGCCTATCCCGGCAGGCACAGGGTGATTGTCAGGGATATACCCAGCATGGGACGCCAGTCCATCACAGGGCACCGGGGGCAATTTAGTACGCAAGCCAATTTAACCTATGCAGCAGCATGTCTTTGGACTGTGGGAAGAAACCGGAGAACCCGGAGGAAACCCACGCAGAACAGGGGGAGAGAGAACACATAAACCCCACACAGAGAGGTGCCCGAGGCAGGGATCGAACCGCTTCGGGCAGAACATTCTCTCCCAGATACGGCACAGATGGTTCCACTGCGTAAACACCCTCCCACTCAACAATTGCTGACTGTGTTTTTACTGTGGCGTACGGTACAGTAAAGTACCCTGTGGTTTGACGCAATGTTTAAACTGGTGAGACAACCTGTCAGTTGTCAGGTGACGAGCATTACGTGATGTTTTCGAGGCTTTTAAGCGCTGCTATTTGGCATTTGCGGATGTTAGCCGACAGCTTTGGAGCAGTCCACACGACTTGACTTCATGAGTCGGTCACATGTAAACGTACAGACGCGTCTGTCGAGAGGAATGTGTATCCGAACGTGTGTTAAGAACGGTAATAGTGAAACGATAACCCTGTCTCCCTGTAATGTGTTCTCAACTAGCTGAAAGACAACGATGTCCAGAGGCTTGACCATCGTGCTTCGAAGAATCGCAAAGAAGAAGAACTATACTTTTAGTACGGTTGCGTTAACAGTAATTTCAGACGGTAACTTATGTAGCGAGCGGCACGGTGGCGTAGCGGTGAGTAGCGCTGCCGCCTCACAGCAAGACGGACCCTGGTTCGATTCCCGGCTCCGGGTGCCTTTCTGTGTGGAGTTTACATGCCCCGTCTTGTCCGCGTGGGTTTTCGCCGGGCACCCCGGTTTCCTCCCACAGCCCCGAGGCATTCTGCTACAGTCTAGGTTAATCGTCCTGCTCACTACATTTCCCCCGGTGCCCTGCGATGGACTGGCGTCCAATCATGGGTATAGTCCTCCCTAGTGCTCTGTGTCTGCCGGGATAGGCTCCACCAGCTTACTGCGACCCTCTACGAGTCTACGTGATTGAGCAGGTACCGACAATTAAAATCCTTGAAAATGAGTCACAGTGTTAGAGATTGGAGTCATAGAGACGGGAGCCAGTGTGAGAGATCGGAGTCAAGTGTTACAACTAGGAGCCAGTCAGTGAGTTTGTTTGTAAGCTGGAAGGAACTGTTGTGCTGTGCAGCTCTTTATTAACAGTTGGCAAGCGGGGAGGGGTAAGCAAGTTACAACAGCTGAGGGCACGGGGGGTGGGGGGCAATTTCGTCTGGCCAATGAATCTGTTCGCATCTCATTGTCAGAAACCGCTTAATCCTGCACAGGGTCGCGGTGAGCCGGAGCCTATCCCGGCAGACACAGCACGAAAGGCAGGGCTATACCCAACATGGGACGCTAGTCCATCACACGGCACCCGGGGGCAATTTAGTCACCAGGCCAATTAACCTATGCAGCATGTCTTTGGACTGTGGGAGAAAAGCGGAGTGCCCGGCGAAAACCCACGTGGACACGGGGAGAAAACACGCCAACTCCACACAGAGAAAGGCACCCGAGCCGGGATTCGAACCGGGGTGGTTCTTGCAGTGAGGCGGCAGCGCTTCTCACCGCGCCACCGTGCTTTGAACTATCGTGTTACTTTAACACAATTATATTTGACCTCTCCGTGTTGTTTGCCGTGTCATGTTAAAGGCACGTTGTGTTGCACTGTGTCATCGGGGCACGTAAACAACACGGCCACGTGGTGACAACACGGCCGTCACGTGCGGGTGGGTGACGTCACCCGTTGCCGGGGGAGCGCACCTCGCCCCGCCCCCTCGACCAGGCTCCGCCTCCCATCGGGCAGGCTCCTCCTCCCCACGGCCAGGCTCCGCCCCCCCCCAGCAAGACTCCCATAATAATAACAATAATAGCATTTATATAGCGCCTTTCACCCGAGGGTCACAAAACACTGCACAAGGCTGTGGAGAGAACGACATGTCAACAATGACGGAGAACGGAAAATCGGCAACACTTTTTTTTTTTGGGTTTAAACTCATAAACAGAGCTTCACTAAAGACGCCCCATCCATACGTTTTCAAAACCGCTTGTCCTGGTGAGGGTCGCGGTGGCAGCAGTCCAAGCAGAGTGGACCAAGACATCTCTTTCCTCGGCAACAGATTCCAGCTCTTCCTCGGGGGGATTCCCAGGCGTTCCCAGGCCGCCTTTGTCTCCCTCATGGCAATGTTTACACACCGCACCAGGTGCTCATTTGGGGATAAGTCGACCTGGGGGGGAGGCCCGGGACCGGTTCAGAGAATCGTCACTGGTGTTGGCCGTGAGCGGGATTCGAACTCGGGTCGCCAGGTTTATAGTCCAGCGCGCTAACCACTGAGCCACCGCTCCACACACAGACACATACAGAGACAAAGACAAAGATCCCCTATATAGCCTTAACAGACTGTAGGGACAAGTGCTGTTAGCGAGCACCTATGAAGGTCGACACGGCACACGAGGNNNGAAAATCGTCACTGGTGTTGGCCGTGAGCGGGATTCGAACTCGGGTCGCCAGATTCGTAGCCCAGTGCGCTAACCACTGGGCTACCGCTCCCCCATTGGCCGCCAATGGCACCTTAATTATTATTTCTGTTGCTTTGGATTTTATTAGGTTTTTTTTCTCTGTCGTTGTGCAGCGCTTTGTGAAAGGCGCTGTGTAAAATGCTATTACTATTATAATCCCTCCAGCGTGTCCTGGGTCGGCCTCCGCCCCCCCGTCAATCACCCCCCTACCCCACACCCCGCCCCTCTCCGCCGCCCACGTTCCTTCTGCAACAACACGCGTTACGTAACGGGTCGGAGAGACGGCGCGCCCATCACATCGAGATGCACAGATGTTTATTATTACAGCGGCAAAAATAGCCGGCGAGCTTGCAAGCTCTTTACGGGACTCCTGGAAGGCAACAAACATGGGAATACATAGGCTGGAGAAATCGCACCGAGTATATCCCGCCTGAGGACCTCTGCTCTGACTCGACACACTCCTCAACAACACTGTGGCCTTAAAGAGCACGAATATATCCATGTAAAATAACGTACGCTTTTAATAAAAACAATTCAGGAAAATATTCTCATCACAACTTGTTGACAAGTGTCACACGAAACCTGATCGACGAGTGTCTCTTCCCCTATTGGCTATGACGGGAGGCGTTGGGCGGAGCCTCCTCTAGAGGGTGGAGCCTACACTAAGTGGGTGGAACTGCCATCGCGATCGACCAATGGGGCGCGACCTGCGTTGTTGCGAGGCGTGGCTTTCTGTACAGGATCACGGTGAAGCGGAGCCTATCCCGGCAGACACAGGGCGCAAGGCAGGGCTTATAAGAATAGTAATAGCATTTATATAGCGCCTTTCACCCGAGGGTCACAAAGCGCTGCACAAGGCTGTGGAGAGAACGACATGTCAACAACGACGGAGAACGGAAAATCAGCAACAGTTAATTTATACCCAGGATAGGACGCCAGTCCATCACGGGGCACACTGATGTCTTTGGACTGTGGGAGGAAACCGGAGCGCCGGGCGAAAACCCACGCGGACGCCGCACAGAAAAGCGGCACCGGAGTCGGGATTCGAACCCGGGTGCTTTTTGCTGCGAGGCGGCAGCGCTACTCACAACTGTGTTCCACCGCGCGAATCTCACAGGGCGTGGCTACCGTTGAGAGAGGGCGGGATCTTACATGGAGGGGGCGTGATTTATGCAAAGAGGGGGGTGCGGCTTGCCTTCCCCGTGTCGATATAAGTCGCAAGGCCTGCCTCACGGATAAGCAGGCCCTGATCAGCTTGGTCGCTTAGCGGTTGTCAGACCTTAGGTGACCGGCTCAAGGGTCCCTCCCGTTATCGGGTTCAACCTTAGTGGGGTTTATAACTCAGCCGGTTTCGGTCCCACAGGCGTCTCCGGCGGCTTTGTGACACGCATCGTATATACACACAATTCGCTTGCCATAGCAGGTGGGATTCTTAGGTTCCGCTGCCATCGCAGGCGCTTTTATATAGCAAGCTGTTGTTGTTTACGGGTCGTGTCTAATAGCGGTGATTACACACGCAGAGCAGGTCATCATAATCGCTGTTTGGCTGCTTAAACGCCGCGTACAGAGACTCCCGTGACCGTGTAGAGAGAGATAGTCAGAGATTGTGTTGTTTAGTGAACAATTATTAAGCAATTAGCGGCGCGTTTCGAGCTGTCGCGAGAAGACCGCAAGGATGGTGTCTCCTGTAACAGTGGTGAGTCTCATCGCCCACACTCTATCGCTCGCTCTCTCTGACTCGCTCTCGAGAGACGCTCTTTCGGGATAGCCGTGTCTCACTGAGCGAGCGGCTCCTAGTCTCTGTTCCTCGCGACGTTTCGTCTCCCGCGTTGGAGGCATCGTCAGGCGGAACGTGGCGAAGGAGTAGAGGGATGAACGCTCGGTGACGCGGCTATCTGGACAACGATGTCCAGAGGGCTGGCTGACCCATCGTGCTTCGAAGAATCGCGAAGAAGAAGACGAAGAAGCTCTCGAGAGCGATTCTCATCACACATCGAGTTGTGACAAAGCCACATTCGTACGATGTTTGTTTGTGTCGGCATCGGTGGCCGCGTGGTGTGTATATGTGTGGAGCGGTGGCGCAGCGGTTAGCGCGCTGCGTTACGAACCCGGCAAGTCCCGAGTTCGATACCCGCTCACGGCCACAAAACGCCGGTAACGATTTTCTGAACCGGGGTTCTGGCACGTCCCTAGATCGACTCAGCCTCAAATGAGCACTTGGTGCGACGTGTAAACATCGTCGATAGGGAGACAAAGGCGGCCGGGGAGTGGTGCTGGCCACCCACCCCGTCGTGTGCCGTGCCGGCCCTTTATAGCTTTTCTACTCGCTAACGGCACAGCACTTGAGCCTACAGTCTTGTTGAGGCCACACGAGGCGATCTTTGTCTGTGGCGTGTAGTGCTGTCTCGACTATTCCCGGCTTCCTTTGTGACCATTCTGCGTGTTGTGAACAAAGGCTGAAACGTCGCTGATTTGGCCTGCTTACCTTTCAGGGGCCGCAGTGTGTTATTAATGACTCGCGTGATGAGCATTTTAAACTGTTGGCTGACTTTAAAAGCCCTCGCAATCGCCTGTGATTACAGACGCCTAAGCGTGTGCGCACTTTCTGCTGTTGTTTACAAGGCGACCGTGTGTTTGTGTTAGGTGCTGCTCGCTAACAGCACTTGCCCCCCATCTGTCTGTGAAGCTATACGGGCGAGCTGTGTCTTTGTGTGAATGCTTATCCACAACTGCCTTCGTGGTTGATAAAAAATAGGGACCGTTTTGTGGTTATGACAAGAGGCTGGTTTTGCTTGTGCCGTGTGTGTACTGGGCCTTGCCGTGTGAATATGGAGTGGGGATTATTAAAGTGAAGATTGAGCAAGATAGTAAACGTTGTACAGTACTGTTGCTGTACTGCAAGTAGTACTGTACCTACAGTATGTGTCCACGTGTGCATGTTGTTGTTGTTTGTTATGTACAGTACGACCCTTTTTGTCAATCCACTGCTGGATGGGACCATTAACACTTTGTTAGTCGGTGAATGTTATTTTGACCATACTTCACCAGCCTGGTCACTGCGGGCTGGTGAAGACGGGGTACATAGACATACAGTCCAGCGCTTGGCTTCTGCTTTATGTACTGTACGTGTCCACTGTACAGGGTACGTATTATACTGTATGTGTGTGAAGTGTGTGGGGAGCGGTGGCTCAGTGGTTAGCGCGCTGGGCCGACCAGAGTTCGAATCCCGTTCACGGCCACCAACACCGGTGACGATTTTCCGAACCGGTCCTGGGCCTCCCCTAGGTCGACTCAGCCTCAAATTAGTAGCTAGTGCGGTGTGTGAACATCGTCACTAGGGAGACAAAGGCGGCCGGGCGTGGTGCTGGTCACCCACCCCCTCATGTGCCATGTCGACCTTTACAAGTTCTCGTTAACAGCACTTGACCTTACAGTATGTTAAGACTATACGGTGGATCTTTGTCTTTCTATGTGTTGTGTACCGTGGGGAGCCGTGGCTTCCTCCCCACGGCAAATATGTGAACCGGTCCTGGGCCTCCCCTAGGTCGACACAGCCTTAACGGGTAACGGCCGCGGTGTGTAAACATTACAAGCTGGGGGATACAAAGGCGGCCGGGCGTGATGCTGCCCTCCCAACCCTTCGTGTGCCGTGCCGGCCTTCATAGGCACGCGACAACAGCACTTGCCCCAACCGGTCTGTTAAGGCTACACGGGGGATGTTTGCCTTTGTACTGCACCTATGCAACAAGTGTTTACTGTACGGAGTGGTCAAATATGTCTTGTGACATTTTTCCGGTTTCTCACCACAAGCAGTTTGCTTAATAGTGTTTGAGCTCGCATCAACTAACCGAAATAAATAAGCGCTATTTTTTTTTAATGAAAGCGAAATACTAAACATGATAGGGGGTTATTTAAATTGGGGGGTCACAAGACATGTGGGAGATACCCGAGTTTTATTGGCCTGCGGACTAAATTGCCCCCCGGTGCCCTGTGATGGACTGGCGTCCCATCAGGGTATAGCCCTGCCTTGCGCCCTCTGTCTGCCGGGACAGGCTTTCCAGCCTCCCATGACCAGGTATAGGATTAAGCAGGTACGGTCGTAGTGAGTGAATGAATGGAGTGAAATGATAATTATCCTTTAGGGAGTGGAGCTGTGGTGCAGTGGTTAGCACACTGTTATTAACCTGGTGGCCTGGAGGCAATGCCGAGCCTGTCCTAACATCAGGGGTGAATGCTATCCGAACCGACCGGTCATAAGGTCTCCCAGCCCACATCTTCAACACCCAGCACTGGCCAATGCGGTGAAGTACGGTCAAACAACTCCCCGTGAGCCAAACGGGCCTGGGTGAGAGCTTCATCCAGCAGTGGAGCGACAATCTGCAGTGTATATAACGGCGCCAGTGTTTGTGTTTATGTATCTGTGTGAGTGGACGAGCCTTCGACACTTCACGTGGCCTCAAGGTGCATATGGCCTGGCACAGGCGACGCGGTGACGTCACCGCCACTTAGTGGCGAAAGGCGGTTGTTGTTATGTGAGTGGATCCTTATTTAATTTTTAGTTGCTTTGGTTTTTATTAGTTGTGTTTTTTCTGTCGTTGTTGACATGCCGTTCTCTCCGCGGCCCTTGTGCAGCGCTTTGAGACCCTCGGGTCAAAAGCGCTCTATAATTGCTATTATGATTTAACCATCTGGCTTTTACGTACAATTCGACCTTTAACTTGCCACTTGTTTGATCCTTTCAACTCCCACCTTCAACAACAACAACAACAGCAGCAGCACCAACCCTCTTCAGCGATCTTCCGCCTCGACCGTGACGTCAGAAGAACGGTGTAACACCCTTGGAACGAAGTCGCCCCCGATGCAGAAAGTTTGCCAAATTGGACGGCGTGTGGCGGGGTCTTGGCCAGGACGGGCCCAGAGCCTGGCCTCTCCAGCACCGTTTACCGTGGCCTCCAGCCAGCAACATTGCCCCAGTTATTTTGATGACAAAGTGAAGCGTTTTGTCCTCAAAGGGCCCCCCCTCTCTCAGCGGTGGCTCACGGTCGCACCGGTGCCCGCTGTCGGCCTGTTGTCGTTCCCAGAGGCGTCTTACAAGCCGCCGCTGACAAGGAAGTATCCGGCTTGGAAGATTTAACGCGGCAGGGTGTCTGTGCAGTGGTAAACATCTGCGCCGCACAGTAAGAATGGTCTTGCCCGAGGCAGGTTCGATCCCGCCTTGGAGTCTGTGTTTTCTCCCCCCTGTTCTGCGTTGGTTTCCTCCGGGCTCTCCGGTTTTCCACCCACAACTTTAAAAAAAATCCTCGTTAATTACTTGACCGATAGCATCCTAATATGTAGGAAGCGGTGTGTGGCAATATGTTGGCGCCGGCAAACCGCCTGGCTGCCTCCTCCTCCGCCTCTCTGCGCTTTCCTCGCTACGCCTCCGAGTCGTTCTCTCGTCGAATGAGTACCTTCGACAGTGAATGAATATGCGCGTTATAAATGTACACTGTTTGGAGCCCGGTGACCTGGGTTCAATCCCCAGCCACGGCTGATAATCCGCAGTGTGTATTTATTCGCAACTAACGATAACTGGCTGTGGGCTGCCTACGTTTCAGTTGTCTAGAAATTCAACTAAATATTTAATCTGGAATTATGTTATCGGAACCCGCCGCATCCCCTAGAGGGTCGCGGTGAGCTGGAGCCTGTCCCGGCAGACACAGGGCGCGAGGCAGGGCTATACCCAGGGCACCGGGGCAATTTCGTCAGCAGACCAATTAACCAAGGCGGCAGCGGCAGTATGTTTTTGGACTGTGGGACGGAACCGGAGTGCCCGGTGAAAACCCACGCGGACACGGGAAGAACACACAACCTCCCCGCCAGCCCCCACGACTTCTACCAACATTAAATAATAATAACCTTTGGTCTAATTGCAGAGAATGCAAATAACAACATAGAAAATCAGAAACTGCACTGTATTTCCTTCCCTTACCCGCCAAACACGTAACGAAAACATTACGTTTTTCGCGCATTGCCTCGGAGCCTTCTCTGAGGGTGTGTACATTCAACAGTATTGGTTCAAAACAAGCAAAACTCTGGACCGTTTTGACATCCGGTGTATTTAGATGGTTGCTCGCCAGAGCTGTTCTTTCGGCATAGCCGTGTCGAGCGATGTCCATCTCTCTCGCGCGACGTTTCGCCTCCCACGTTGGAGGCGCTCAGTGACACGGCTATCCCGAAAGAACAGCTCTGAAGAGCAACCGTGATGAATCGAGCCACCGTGACAAACTTACATCAACATATCCAAGGACTGGTTTCCTCATTCGGTGTGTCATCAGCAGTCAGGCTAGGTCGAACCAGTGCCGATAAACTGCCCGTGTTGTGTTCAGGCGAGGAACCAGGTGGATTCCGCTAGTTTGTGTAGTTTCTAAACTGTCCGACCGATCTCCGTTTTAGCCTTAGCGACCCTCCCCGTTTCAACCGTACGGGTTGCATACCGATGAAACTCCACCGGCACCCTGATCATCGCCGTCGTTCGGCACAGTCAACGAAGAGGAGCGACGGATAACGAAGATGTGTGTTTGTCCCGCGGCGCTTTGACGGAACGAGCCGGATCAGTGCCTCGCTGCGCCAACTCATTTCAGGAACTTAAGTTTCACTGCAGAATGTGTTTACGCAGAATAACAGAATACCAAAAACGCGGCTCGGCTGACTTCGCACGTGGACCGTACCATCCCAACGCTTCGTGCGGGGGGGGGCGGGTGGTGGTTAGCGGTTACGATGGTGGTGGTTCAGAGTGAATTAAATGGGAAGTATTCGGTTTACTGGTGTAGATTTTCACGTCTCGATGACATGACGGTTGCTCTTTAGAGATGAGATGTTCTTTCAGGATAGCCGTGTCACTGAGCGGTCTTCTGATGTTTCCAACGTGGGAGGCGAAACGTCGCGAGGGAGATCGCTCGACACGGCTATCCCGAAAGAACAGCTCTGAAGAGCAACGATCATGAATGCAGCCGCGATGGATGCAGCGTTTGCCGGAACAACTTCCGGAGCGGCCCGAAACGTTCCGGGCAGCAACTATTAACCGACGAAGGAGGGATTACATCCTTCGTCTGGTCTGGGAACGCCTTGTTGTGCTGTGGGCGACATCAGCCTGGCAAAAGCACCCAGCATATTCTGAAACCCGGGTTTGAACCTAGGCTCTGATAGATGCTGGCTCAGCGTTTCTGACATCTGAGTCACCCAGCCTCAGGTGAAACCCGGATTTGAACCCAGGGTCTTAGCTGTGCTGGCTCAGGGTCTCGAACATCTGAGTTATTCAGCCTCTTCTGAAACCCTGGTGTGAACCCAGGTTATCAGCTGTACTGGCTCGGGGTCAGTCACTTGTAAGTCACCCGGCCTCCTCTGAACCCGTGGTGTGAATCCAGGCTCTCGGCTGTGCCGGCTCAAAGTCTCTGAACCCCTGTACCACCCCTGGGTATTAGTATTTTGTTTTGTTCGGTAAACAAGCACTCGGCCACGCGGCACAGGGTCATATGGTATCGATGGCTGCGAGCTTGACTGCTCACCCCGAACGAACGCAACGTTCCACCAAGGAGAAACTGGCACCTGGCATTTTTCGCTGGGGAAACTCGATCATGCTTGCGTACACAGCGATTGGGTGTGTGTGTGTGTGTGTGGGCGATGCTAGCCGCCCAACCCCTCCGTGCACCGCGCCCAGCCTTTGAACAGGTTCTACTCGCTAACGGCACTCGGCCCCCTTACAGCCTGTTGCGGTTACAATTTAGGGGGATGTTTGTCTTTTCTGTGTGCGCGTGCGTGTTTTTTGCGCTCGATCGAGTGAAACGCGAGGCGAGTCACGCGGCGAAACCCGGGGCGGTTTCGATATCCGTCGCTCGCTCGCCCGCCCAGAGAGTGACTCAGACGGCGACTCGGAGGCGCGAGGAGGAACCACACGCGTGACGCGGCGGCGCGGCACGGAGGAAGCGGCACGAGCGACAAAGCGCCCGAGCTCTGCGGTTCTCTACTGCGGTGTCGTCGGCAGTGAATCGGCGTTTGCGCGTCGGGGGGGGAAACCCCCCCGCAAACGTGTGCGAGGGGGAAACACTCTATTTCCACGCAGGTGGAGCGGTTGAGGCCCGCGTTTTTGCCGGACGTGATCCAGCAGCGGATGGACCACGGCCGATGACGACGACGACGACGATGATGACAGTGGGGACGTGTTGATTCAGCAGTGGATAGAGCACGGCTGGTGATGACGGGAAAGATGGCGCTGCGCGGGTTGACTCCCTCGCCTCCCCGCGCTGCCGCCTCCTCCCCGTGACCCGCGTGTCGTGTTACAGTGAATACCTGCACCGCGCACGCACAAAGATAAAGGTCCCCCGTATAGCCTCGGCGGACTGTAGGGTCAAGTGCCGTTAGCGAGTAGCGCCTATGAAGGCCGACACGGCACACGAGAGGGTGGCTGACCAGCACCACGCGACCGCCTTTGTCTCCTTAGTGGCAATGTTTTACACGTTGCACTAGGTACTCATTTGAGGCTGAGTCCACCTAGGCGAGGCCCAATACCGGTTCGTAAAATAATCGGCGGTTTCAGCCGTGAGCGAGATTCGAACTCGGGTCGCCGGCTTTGTAGCGTGCTGACCACCGAGCCACCGCTCCAATTCAATTCAACTTAACTTTATTTGTCAACCCTACCGTGTGTGCAGGACTAACCGGAGAATCGAAATACCGTTTCTCCCCACACGCACACACGCTCCACGATTTCGGAACTCGGAAGGGAGCCGGCGTGTTCCGACTCGCGAACAAAAAACCGACTCGCGAACGGAACCTCGGGACGCGCTGCGAGACGTGAGCGAGACCCGCTTGGGGGTCGTCACGGTGTGACTTTGTACGCGCGGTCGCGTCGCGTGCCAAGCAGACATCGCGTCTCGATAACGGGGCACACGCTGGTCAGATAACGCGTCGGCGGTCTGGAGTGGAACCCAGTTTTGTTCGGGGGGAGGGGGTACTGCGCCAGCAGTGACCTCTGAGCGGTTGTGTAAGTTTTATGTAATTTGCCGGAGCGCGCGTTGGTTATATATAGCCACGGACACACTCCCACGCGCGCACACACACACACACAGTGTGAGCATGCACTGTAAACACACCGCACACTGTAAACACACCACACATGGTGAGATGCTGGGACAGTGAGTAGCGCTGCCGCCCCAAAGCAGCAAGGTCCCGGTTTGATTCCCGGCTTTTGTGCCGCCCTTCTGCGCGGAGTTTGCACGTTCTCCCCGTGTCCGCGTGGGTTTTCGCCAAGTGCTCCGTTTGCCTCCCACAGTCCAAATACACGCTGCTGCTGTTGATTTAATTATCCTGCCGATTAAATCGCCCGTGGTGCCCTGCGATGGCCTGGCGTCTCATCCGGGGAATATCCCTGCATGCGTCCTGTGTCTGCCGGGATAGGCTCCGGCTCACCGCGACCCTGTACATGATTAAGCGGTTTCTGAAAATGGATGGATGGATGGGTTCGAATTCGATTCGATTCTTCGAAGCGTGATGGTTATATGACAGTAGTTTCCCATTGCAACAAGTTCTTCTTTAGTTGCAGACAGCCCTTCAACTTTTACAGACATAATAGTCAGTGCTGGACTTAAATGCGGCGGGCATTGGCCTCCCTTCTTGCTCCAGACTTGAGGGGCTTCTGGGCATCTGTTGAGCTTCTGGACATCGTTGTCTTTCAGCTCCTCGGCTTGCGAAGTGTTCGGTAGAATTTGCAGGTAACACCGAGTATTACTTGACAGGGATCGCGACGCGAACGCTTCAACCTCGAATCCCCGACACTTGGTTGAAAGGTGCTCTATATAAATGCTATAATAATTATTATCGATCTCTCTCGTCTCCGCGCGCAGGTGAAGAGCTGCGGGCCGAAGCTGGTGCCCTTCTTCAAGACGACGTGCATCTACTTCGTGCTGTGGCTGCCGGCCAGCAACCCGTCGTGGTTCTCGACGCTCGTCAAGTGCCTGCCCATCCTGTGCCTGGGCGCGTTCGTCCTGGCGCAGGGCCTGAGCCGTGGCGACGCGCACTCGTACGCGCGGCGCATCCTCGCCGGGCTGGTCTTCTCCGCGCTCGGGGACGCCTGCCTCGTTTGGGAGGCGTACGGCTACTTTGAGCCTGGTGAGCGGGCGTGACGGGGTGACGGGGTGAAGGGAGGCGCACGGGTACTTTGATCCTGGTGAGCGGGCCAGAGAATCTGAGGAAGTGAGAGAATCAGGATGAGAGGGAGCGGGTGAGTGACAGTGGCAGGGCGAGCGTGTAAGGGTGTCGGCCAGAGCGAGGTCGTGGCTAATGCGTTGTACATCTGTGTGTGAGTGTGCGCGTGTATTCCACGTGTTTACGCGTTCGTCAAGGCCACCTTGTAAATAAGCCGAAGGTTATAACGCGCGTTCCCGTTTGCTGCCGCCGTACGATCGGAAGTTTGCGGAGGTCACACCAACGCTAAATAATCGCGTTCTCCCGCATTGCTGTTCCGTATTTTACGAGCCGCAACCCGCTGTTGGATTTTAGCGCTGTGTGTACACAGTCGTACTGTAAAGTTCACACGGTCGTACTGTAACGTGGGCAGAATTAATTCATACAACTCGGTAAATAAGCAGACGGGACACTCCCTTCTCATGTGTCTGTCACGCCACGCAAAAAATAAAAAATGGACACTGTTTGCGATGACTAGTTTCAACAACATTCGTGAGCGATAGGTAGATGTTTATTACTACAGCGGAACAAAACTCAGTGAGCTTGCAAGCTCTTTACGGGATTCCTGCGACACAACAAACACGCGAATTTACTAACATAAATAAAAATCTGAAAATAACCTATTATCCAACCAAAAAAAATTGCAATTTACACACAGCATTGCACATAATCGACCAAAATAACAATAACACAAACATATACAATCAAACATTGCGACGGTAACAAAATTATAGGTAGCTTATTGCACATTGAGAGGGAACAAGCGCAACGTTTTCAACATTTCAAACGCAAATAAGCACTCGCAATCACAGCTAGGCAGAAATGTAAATTCTAATCGGGGTCATCCAAGGATTGCTCATCAACCCCCTCTCCCCTTCTCACCGCCCCCCTGGCAGGCATGCTGATGTTCGGCACGGCGCACGCCTTCTACCTGTCGGCGTTCGGCCTGTCTCCGCTGCGCCCGCGCCTCGGCCTGACGCTGGGGGCGTTCGGCGCGGCCACCTACGGCCTCATGTTCCCGTACCTGCCTGCGGGCCCCATGCCCGGGCTGCTGGCGGCCTACTTCTCGCTGATCATCGGCATGATGTGGCGGGCGGCGGCGCGCGTCGGCCGGCCCTGGACCTGGAACCAGGTGTGCGCCTGCGTCGGCGCCGCGGCCTTCGTGGCCTCCGACCTGGCGCTGGCCGTCGACAAGTTCTGCACAAGGCTGGCGGCGGCGCCGGCCTTCGTCATGAGCACGTACTACCTGGCGCAGATGTGCATCGCGCTGTCCGTCGTCGACTGCCGCGACGACACCGTCAAGCCGGACGGCGCCAAGCGGGGGGGCGCCGCGGGGGGGACGGTCGACTCGAAGTCGGACGGCGCCGCGGGGGGGATGCTCGACGCCAAGTCGGACGACGCCGCGTGGGGCGACGCCGCGGGGGTGCGCGGGCGGGCGGTCGCGGCCGTGAAGTAGCCGCGTCGTCGATGGCTGACGGCACGACGATGGCGGTTGTTCTTGTTGTTTTTGTGACCGGTGGCGATCGTGATGATGTGTTGGCGCGAGGGGGTGGGTGTGGGTGAGACCACCCGGGTTTGTTGAATAGCGGGGATGTTCAACTGTCTGTGGCTGGTTAAGAGTATGCTAGCTGGCTGGTTAACCGTCTCACGTGGATGGTTGTCTAGTTTGAGGGCTGGCTAGGTAAGTGGCCGCTTTGTAGGCTAGCTGGCTAGTTTACCGGATAGCTAACCACCGGCTAACTGAGCGGCTCATTAGACAGCTGGCTGTTGAACCGACCGGTCTCACCGTGTCACCGGCTTGGTTATATGTCCGCTCAGTTGGCGTTAGGGTTCGGAACGCTGGACGATCTTTCACCGCGACCGGCCGTCGCGATTTGACCGCGTCCCCCCCCTTCCCCCGACACGTCGTTTGTCCCCTGCCGGGGCGCGACACCGATCCCTTCCGCAATGTGAGAACGCTGTCCTGGCGAGAGACTCGGTCCGATCACCGGTTGTCCGCAAAAATAATAATGATTGCAATTGACAGCGTGCCGCGCGTGCTCGTCCGATGTCGGAGAAAGAGAGAGAGAGATTCGGAGGCGCGAGGAAACCGCGGAGGTAGGGGGAAGGCGGCCACGCCGTTAGCCGGCGTCAACATCTGCCAGACGCTGCGTCGCGTTAGCTCGCTTGATGCCAACGGCAGTCGGCGATGGTTACGCGGACGTGTAAATCATTCTGTGGAGAGCGTACGCATGACTGCTGCGTACGCGGTACAGTATGACTTTAAATACTGTTCCGTGTTCCGACCCGGGATCCGCCGGTGATCCCAACAACGCCCGGTGATTTATTTGTTCGGTTAATTTTGTTCATCCGATTGAGGCGTTAACGATACGACTTGTCGCGAGTTTTTTCCCAGGACACCTTTAATTTTTTTCCGAAACCCCAACTTTTCACCGCTTTTTGCCCGCCGAGCGCTGGGCTTTTTTTTAATCTAACCTGTTCCGTATGTTGACGTTTCCTTGCAACCGGTCGCAGTGAGCAGTTGCACCCCGCAACCGATCGCGAGGCGCGGTTTTTCAAACGTCGCCAATTCGTCGCGTGACGCCGGAGCGGTTCGCCGTGGTATTTCACGGTTCAACACGCGACCCGCAGTAGTAAACCGGGGGGCGGCCTGCCGGATTCGAGCCGCGAACCCTTCGCATCGCCGGCTTGCGAACGGGTCAGAGACTTCGGAAATATGACGTTTTGAACGCGTTCTAACTAGGCGTCTGCCCAGCTGCTGCGTGAGAGAGTCTTTAGGTTCATATCTTGCTGGGCGATACCATCGGTTCACCGCGAGCAGGGGGGGGAAACCAGAGGGGAGATCTCGACGAACGTGGAGAACGGCGCGGCAATACGACAAGGTGACGAAGGGAACGGAATAGTTGGGCGATTCCACTATTTATAAGGTGACACGGTTAACGGGATGCACCTACAATGCAGGGTTGGGGGGAAATCATTGCTTTTGATAATAAGTCGAGGTTTATTTTCAGCGCGCTTCATTTACATTCGGCCCGCACCCTGCGTTATTGTCGCCGCACACCGTTACGGGATTATGGCGATCGTTGTCGTTTACGGTAAACCGGTAACTTACGCGCGGGGATGAGCTCCAGAGACGGTCGCGAAACGCAAATGCCATGTTTACGTCGTTTATAGAGCGCCTTTCACCCGAGGGTCACACAGCGCTGCACAGTGCTGCGGAGAGAACGGCACGCCAACAACGACAGAAAAGGGAAAATCAGCTGCACGGTGGCGATACGTACTTTACCGTACGATCGAGAACGCGATGCGAGCGATGGCTGCGGGATGCGGGTTGGTGGTTGATGTGGGATGCGATGCGTAGCGATGCTGGGCGCGGCAGGTGCGGCCACACAGCAGCCCCGCAACAGCGAATCCGCGAAACCGCAATGGTTAAATAGGCGAAAGTTGCAGGTTTAGTGTCCTCGTGAGTTGGCGGTGCTAATGCGGTGCTTCTTGCTAGGCCAGTGGCACTTTTTGGGCCTTTCGGTCCACGCATTGGGCCGACAGCCCGGTTGCTGATTGCCCCAAGTTATGCCGAACTTTTTACGCAAAACCTAATCGCTGGTGACGTATATACATCGAGCCACGTTAGAGTCGCTTAAAAAAAACTATTTTTGAAACGTGCTAACAATCTTAAATGTGCACCTTCCGAGCCGGAGTTAGCGGGAGGCGCCAGACGCGCGAGCGCGCGCGCCCGTCCATCGCGATGTCGCGTCGCCTGAACGAGCCGTTGCAATTCCGCGGCGCGCAACTGCGTCGCTCTCGTGTCGACGTCTCCACAACGGGTTTGCGGGAATTTGAACGCGAACCGGTTGCGGGCAACGGGGCCGCACTCGCGACTCGCGGGACGTCGATCTGGGACGTCGATCTGCTCCGTCGCGACTTGTCCCGGCGACGCGATTCACCGGCATGTGACACTTTAGCGGCCTGCGATCGGTCGTTATGATGATGATGATGATGCTGATTTCGTGGGGGGGGGGAA
>JAZEWU010000044.1:4717879-4728873 GCA_036362915.1 Geotria australis | reverse complement strand
GCCAGCCTAGGAATGATGCCAACTTATGCATGCAACTAAAACATATTCTTGTTTCCTTCCCCTTACGTTGCTTTATCACTCTGATAAGAGCATTTCCTCCCGTATCACTTTGCATTAATAACATTATAACGTTTGGATTGTATGGGGGCGCTCGTAACGTTTTACCTTTCGGTCCCCGCAGTCTCCGGCTTGAGTGGTTCGGCGTTGGGGTTGGTGTACGCGCTGGCCGCTGTACTGACCGTGGCTGCCGTCTGCATCGCCGTGGTGAAGGTGTACGGGGCCCGCGCCAGGACCACTCACTATCAGCTCATCGTCCCCGCCGAGGCTGAATGAGATGCGCGCATTCAACACGGAGTTCTTGATTTGCTTCTGGCCTCCGCAGGGCATTCGTTGATAATCTGTAAGCAGAACGTTTAAATCTTTTGGTGTAATGGGGAAAATTTAATTTCTTAATCTTCGTTTTACAAAACTTATGCCAATCTCAATGTATTATCATAATGTCTGTTAGGTCTTCTTCTTCTTTGCGATTCTTCGAAGCACGATGGTCAGCCCAATTATATAATGGGAAGTCATCAGTTTGTCATGAACATCCTGAAGGGAAATATTAAAACTCTGCACAGATATCTTATCAAAAGCAAGGTTGTACTCTACCTTCTGGGGGATATCACTTTAGAGGGCTCTCATTAACATCTATTCGTCTCATGGCTGTGTAATACATTTTAACTCCAAGCCACTTCATTATGATGAGAGCGGGTTGCCACACCTAGTCACTTAACATACACTTTAAATAAATCATGTCTATTGTGTACCTTTACCTCTGTAAACCTATTTACTATAGCCGTGTATTAGCAGGGAACAAAAACATCTTAGAGTGCTTTAACAAACTACTGCTGAGGTAATGCCCCTCCCACACCGCATCAATCACAGAGGTTGTTTTCCAAAGATGCGCTGCCTAGGTTAATTGACCTGCCGACTAAATTTCCCCTGCGATGGACTGGCGTCCTATGCTGGGTATAGTCCTGCCTTTGACCCTGTTTCTGCCATGATAAGTTCCACCCCACAGTGATCATGTAAAGGAGAAGCAGGCAATGATACTGCATATAAAGTAAATGTACCCATTGTTCAATGAAGAGGAAGTTAAGCACTTGCATGCGTGAACAACATTTCCTTTTGGGTGGCGTCCAAGCGGCTGTGAAGCGGTCGAGAACCGACTTGATGCGGAAAACTACTGCCCGTCGCCAACAGCAAGAGCACAGAACTGCCCTGTAGTTCGGAGGCATGCCTATCACGCCATCACTTAGCAACTGTGACTCGTAGTTTCCATTCAACTCCCACGTAAGCAAATCAGCAGGCGCTTCTATCAGCCGTGGCGAATCAAGAGTTACATGCGAGCACGGTCTCTGTGAGCCTGTCAAGATGGTAGTTCTCAGGCTGGTAGTTACCATAGCTGAATACTGCCATACAGAAGAATGTTACCGTGCAGATAGCACTGCTTCCTGATTACGCTTATTTAAGGAAGATTTACTCAGCGATGAGACCACTGTCTCGCACTCAGACGGGGTGCGTGCACTCCAGGTTTAGAGGGACGCGGTGAAGCCAGACCCTATCTTGGCAGACGCAGGACGCAAGGTAGGGCTATACCTAGCATAGGACGCCAGTCCAGCACAGGGCATCAGCGGCAATGAGTTCGGATTGAGGAAGAAAAACGGAGCACCCAGAGAAAACCCACGCGGAACCGGGCAGAACATGAAAACGCCACACAGAAAGCCTTCTGAGACGGAATTTGAACCCGGAAACCTTGCTGTGAGGCGGCACCGCTGAGGAGACATTGTTTACTACCTATATCGTTACTTTATATCGGTAACCGAGAACGCTGTGAACCTGAGTTATTTACTGAACAATGCCAACTGGTACAGCGACATCTAAACCAGCCATGACCACCCCCTTCACCCACCCGCACCGACCAGCCTGGTCACACGGTCGAATAACCACCACCCCAACAAGAGGGTGAATGAAGGAGGGCATAGAGAACACTTTGACACACATGTGTGGTGAAGACCAGACTGTGAATGTGACGATCAAAGTTTACGGTTTTCATATAGGCCGGGGCCACCCAAACTCAATGCTGATTATCCCCTTAAACGAGCTGATTTAACCTAGAGGCTCACATACTTTTTTCCGACAAATAGACTGCATGTTGCATTATTTTGCCACAATAAATAACTGAAAAAGTAGATTGTTTCCGTGTACTATTTGTTTAATAAGGTTATCTTTATCAATTGTTAAGAATAAGATGAAGATATACTCACGTTGTAGGTCAAATATATGCAGAAATATAAGAACATTCAAAATGGGTTCCCAAACATGTTCTAATAATAATACTTTTACATTTAGAACGCGCACATTTTCATTTAATGTCGAAGATATTCATTCGACGAGAGAACGACTCAGAGGCGTAGCGAGGAAAGCGCAGAGAGGCGGAGGAGGCAGCCAGGCCGTGTTGACGGCGCCATATTGCCACACACAGTGCATGTACTATTATTATTATACACCGTGACACTGCTTAGGTTCCTGCACTGCATTGTTCCGCTGTACACAAGCCAGTGTGATACACAACAGTCTGTCTCTTACTTGTGGGTACTTCGAGGCCGAGCTGAAAGACAACGATGTCCAGAGGCTGACCATCGTGCTTCGAAGAATCGCAAAGAAGAAGACTTGTGGGTGAGCGGTGGTGCGGTAGTTAGCGCGCCGCGCTACGACCCCGGTCCACCCGAGTTCGTTTCCCCACTCACGGCCAACACCAGTGATGATTTTCGGAACCGGTCCTGGGTCCCGCCTAGGCCGACTTAGCCTCAAATGAGTACATGGTGGCCCAGGCGCGTCACAGCCGCGGGTGTTGTGACACCCGCACTTTCACAGAAACATGATTCCATCTCCCCCCCCCACTTTTTCCTGAGGTAGTCTCATATCATATGTTGCGACACTAACACTTTCACAGAAACATGATTCCTCCCGCACTTTTTCCTGCAACACTCGCGGCTGCGACGCGCCTACCTGGTGCGATGTGTAAACATCACCACTAGGGAGGCATAAAAGGTTGGCGTGGTGCTGGTCTTCTTTGCAATTCTTCGAAGCGCGATGGTCAGCTTCTGGTTACCCACCCCATCATGTGCCGTGCTGGCCTTTATAGGTGTTACTCGCTAACAGTATTCTTGGGCCGACGGTCTGTTCAGGCTATACGGGGGATCTTTGTCTTTGGTAAAGGCAATGAGGCTGATGTCAAGCCAGTCACACCTAGTCGAGAACAGGTCTACAGCTGGAATTTTCTGTTTCAGAAACACCTGAAATGGTTGTCACCTTCAATATGAATGCATGCCGATACAATACTTACACTGTATTGCAATACACTATATATGGTACTATATACTAGAATGTAGAAAGTTTTTTTTACGTATGTCTTCAATGAGGGTACCATTATTCTTAAATGCAGATTTAATCGGCACAACACCAAGGCTTTCAAGTCTTATTTCAGCTTTACTTTTTAAACTTTTTAAAAATCTAGCTTTGTAGTGTGTATTGAATGCATTAGAATTGGCATTTGTGAATATCGTATTACTCAATGAAAACACGTATGAAGGTATACTTAATACGATACATTGGTAGGCGCGAGCTGTTTTACCCAAAACGAAGCTCATGGTTTGGCGATTTTATCAAATAAAAATTGGAATTTTAAATAGTGCCAGGAAAATATGCCTGCAACTGCCTTATATCTTTTTAACTTATTTGTTTCGTAAACGTTTCGTAATTTCCCCACAATTCTGGGTGGGTTGGCCTCTTGGCTACAACAAAACATCAAGTCTTTATGCAAATAACGCAGAGGTTCACACAATGACTGGATATGACAGATCATTTTACTAAACTGACGTGTAGGTTTTCACAGCTCGATGTATGAGAATTTCTTACCAAAGCTGTTATTTCGAGATAGCCGTATCGAGCGTTCCCTCTGTCTCCTTTGTGACGATTCGCCTCCCACGTTGGAGGCACCCTCAGGAGCTGAGAACCTGTTGCATTCCACCTTACAACGACACGAGTATGCCAGGTTTTTGCGTTGTGTTTGTTGGTATTTTTGTAAGTGGAAAAGAGTATTTAACACAAAAAACCGAACTGTGAAACAAAACAAAATGTAACAAAACGGAATTATACCACAGAAAAAGATCGCTTAGTGTAATTATACTCTTGCTGGTTAATTTCGACGCGAACAGATACAAAATAACCGTCAGAATGTATTTTACTTGACCCCATCTTTTTATTAAAGTTTAACAAAAAATAACGTGTCAAATGAGCAAATGCAATGCAGGCCGAAATACGTCCTCTGGTCATGAGCATAAAAACGCAACTTGCATCCTACACGGAGAAGCATAAGGTGTGTCCAGCCATCTTGGTGGCCAGCGTCAGCCATTTGGTGATCAGGGTCAGCCATATTAGTCAGAGCTAGTGGGCCATACTTTTTAACAGTTATGTCTCTGTTATTTGTTCTCGAATCATCATGTTCCTTTGTCTCGGTGTAATTGCCAGCATGCATCCCCATGCTTCTTTGCATACATTTCAGATATTGTTCCATATTTTTTTTGTTTTGTTTTGGTAAGAGAGTCCACGTTTCGAATCCACGTAACAGCAGGTAATATGCACCAACTAAAAACGTTCCTCTTCAGGCACATTGGTACGTTGCGTTTCATAATCGAATTTAATTTACAAAAGCACACCTGTTGTTCCTTTCCACTTTATTTCACCATGTTGATCCTGGTCTGCCTTTAATAACTGCCCAACATACTCAACCCTACACATTACACAAGTCGTTTGCTTTTCTCATAAGTGGGTTTACCCGTGGGACACCACCACACGAAACGAAGTCAAGTCAAAGATATAATACGTGGAAAAAAGGAACAGGAGAGGTAAGAGAAAAGAAGAGGAAAAGGAATGGAGACACAGGAGCACAATGTCATGAAAAAATAACGGGGCCTAGATGTCTGATATGAGAGGGGCGGGAGATTAGCTTCATGGAGCAGCGTCTGTTTTCACAGGGGGAGGCAGGGAGAGGGGATGGGTTTAGAGTGGGAATGGCCACACAGAAGTCACATGATTTAGGGGAGACTTGATATAGATTTTATTTCAATGGAAACCTAATGCAGTCATCCAAGCTATCATAAACTGAGACCGTGATACGACGTTTTTTTGTGTTAATTATAACTAACTATTAATAAAAAGTGCTACATTGAGATTGCTTGAAAGTAACAAAACACAAATTGGAAGATGAGTCAATGAGATACGCTCTCTCCAAGGACTCTTCAACTGTGACACTAACTAGATGATATTTCCCACAGATTGTATTGGATTATTAATGGCATAAATGCAGTAAAAGTATTAACCATCCCAAATTCGCTGGTAGCGTGCTTTCTATAACCAACGGCAATAAACTACAGCAAAGGATGAAATAAAAAAAAGTGATGCAAAGTTTCAGACACGACAAACAGAAAATTTGCCGAACCAGAGGAAATCACTGCGGGAGGGAAAATGCAAGTGTGTGTATGTGTGTATACCTGGGGGCAAATTATTGAATCATTACCAGGAACAAAACCGCGAGATAAGTAGACTTGAAAGGGTGACGCATTTGTATTTTCACTTCTTGTTCTCGCTCGTTCGCCTGCACGCACCCTATAACAATACACCGAAATCGACGCGGGCCTTACCGTTCACCTTTTAAAAACCAAAAAGAGATTGCTTAAAATAGTTATTACAGGCAAAGGTTACCACACTATAACCTCCATTTGCAAAGGTATTTCATGTACAATAATTCATCGTATAAATACAGTATTTGCTAGAGTTCAGGCTACAAGTCTGGAATATTTTTTGTACATTATTTGTACAGCATTGTCTACATTTCATTTTTTAACCGCTGCTTCTTTTTTTTTCAAACTTTAGGTTTTTTTTCTCCTTTTTTCCAAATCGACAAAATGTCCTACGGTCGCGAAAGTGAGCAGGCGTCACCCACGCCCGGGTCTCGTCGACGACGGAGACGTTGCCACTTAGCCAAGGAAGGAGCAGCCATTCCAAATGCCATAACCATTGCGGGAAATCAAAGAAAGCGCACTTTTTGGATATTATTATTATTTTAACCGTATTCCACTCGCGGTTTGTTTTTTCTTTTTTTTTGGCAGGAACGAGGTGGCCGTCGAACCAGCTCGATACGTGAACGCAAAATAATTCGGCCCAGTCAGTTTCATCCCACCACGATCACCATAATCGCCATCTTTTCCGGCTTGACAGAAATGAGTGTCATTGTTGCCGTAAGTCAACGGTGATGTGACTATAGAGAGAATAGCCCCTGCCATGGGAATGCGGAATTCCCACAACTGGCCCAGGGCCACCAACGGAGACGAGATACCATGATGTTGATACTTATTAAGTGATGTATTCACACCCTGGGCAGTGATGGCGCAGAAGTGAGCATGCTGCGCTGTGAACCCGGCGACCTGGGTTGGATTCCTGACCACAGCTAACATCAGTGGCAAGCATAAATTAACCTGTCCTTGGCCCTCTCACACTGCCCAGCGTGGTGAAGTATATTCAAACAACCGGGACCAATCCGACACTGGGAAACAGAAGTGCATCTCAGCCAACAAATGTTCCCTTGCTCTCGTTTCCCTGTGCCAGGATTAGCGCGATTGAGAACTACTCTTTTAACCATTCACCCAATCTTTTAATCCTCATCACTCATGTAACGGCCTTGCTGCCAGACCTGGAGTGAGAACTCATCTGGAGAATGCAGTTAAATATCACAAACAACTATTCAATTAGCCAGCTTTAAGTGAATTAAAAATAAAAGTGAATACAGTACTCTATTGAGTTTACTGTATGGCCATCTGTGGGGAAATGACACGTTAATAGCAATCAAAAGTGCATTCCAAAGTGCTCCAATTAATGAAGCTGATACGGGTTCTTTTAACATTTGTATATGTGGGCTATCAGACCTTTCCAGCAAACCTATTGTGTAAATGTTTTTTTAAGGAAAGGACGGACCTTTAGATTTACAATTAAGTCTTTCAAAAACAGAATATTTACGATTGCCCTAAATCAGCCAACCCAATGATTAGAATGCTTTCTTTCAGGTTATGTAAACTCCTGAAGAGCAATCAAAAACCAACGTGTCCCCAGATATAACATCCAAAATCCAAAATCAAAATGAAAGAATCTGGTCTGGCAATCCTGTCACGCCAACACCACTGACCACATTCGGATTAGCACCAAACTCATCTCTATGATTCATCTCTGTATGGTCATCGATGGTTTTTAATTAGTACGTTTAGAGTTGTTTTTGCACTGATTTGCTGTTGTGAAGTATTTTGACCGAGATCTCCCTTGACTTCTGATCTCAGCAGGCTAATACCTGATATTTAAATAAAGGCAATCCAACTCTCTTAACCGTGTTTAGTCTCACCAATAACAAAATATACGTATTTCCATGGCAACGCGTTTTTCATTTATCTCTTGAGCTTTTTTTGTTGGATTTATATTTTTGCGTCTTTGTGTTTTTGTTTGTTTTTATCACCTGCAACCTTCGTCCTTTTGACGACGCGAATAAATTAACGATGAATAACACGGTAGGTACGTACATTCACGATTACAAAAGAGACGCAAAGGAAAGCAACTGAACGCAGGCCGGCAAACAGTGAAACAAACCGACGAATTACACATTACATAAACCAGAAACGACAGCAACGAGACCAACAGCGACAGTAATTTAAGTCCAGCCCTAATCCGTCGTGGAGTCTCCCTCAATCTCGTAGGTTTCTCCAAACGACACATTTCTTGCTCAGGAAGCTCTGGTAGTTAAGTCAGCGGTTCTTCCGAATACTGTCCTTAAACATCGCCTGCAGAGTTCACAGTGTAGTAGAGGTCGGGGTGTAGGGCGAGGAGATCAAAGTCCTGGGTTGAGCAGCATCTTGCGGCCGTGTGCAGTCCAGGAGTTCTTTTTTCTAGGCCTCGTGGGCTGAGGGTGAAGAGGGGGCCACAAACAAATGGCTTCTTCCCCCACTCTTCGCTCACCAGGCCCCATGTAGGAAGGCTGGGGAAGCAGGCCGCTGTCCGTCGCGAGAAAAATAAAAATGCTATCGTCTTCACAGTTGCGAGTAGAAATCTGACAAGCAAATCTTGCAGGGTTCGCGAGTTGTGCAATTGAAAACAAAAACATTTGCACGGCGAATAAATAACAAGCATGAACATCAGAAATCACAGAGCGGAATTTCCTTCATTGAAGAAATAAAATATAACGTGAACCTGTTTTCAGCGTCTTGTCACCGTTATCACTCTTCGGTTTTCTTAAAGTACTTTAGTTTTACCTGTCTCTCTGACTGCTTCTTTTATTTTGTTACTATTTGTCTATTTTCTGTGTACTCTTTACCAAATCGAACACAGAGTAAACAGGCCTGCACAAGCCTACAGAGAGCAAGCCCACTTAATTTACATCAAATCTTGAGGGATATATAAGCAACAACAATTGAGGTAAATATTTTTTTAATTGCTGTTACTGTTATCATTGAGTGGCATTTATTGTTGCCAGTGCCTAAAATAATGTTACATATTTGGTCCACACAGGCCTGAGGGCCATGTGTAAGCCTTAATAGGTTTGTTTTAAACTAATACAAGATAACCTTCGGAATACCTTTTTAAAGTATTGGCTGTAATTTAGCAAACATGCACTGGTAACAAAATAAAAAAGTTAAATCATTGATCAATAAAAACATGACAAAAGTTATACCACCCTAGCAACTACTTTTTGAACAATCTAACTAGGCCACTATTTTAGTCCCACTGGCTGCTTTAAATACAATAACACAGAGCCATGGTTAGACAAAATAAAAAGTTAAACAAGACATTGTCCTCAAACTCCACGCTCCTCTGAGCTCTAAATCCAATCCGTGTGTGGCCATCTTGTTTAAACTGGGCATGCATCCCACCTTGGCGAGTTGTTCGACTTGATTTACAGTGCTTTTAAGAATGTACCAGTGTGAAGGCAAACTTTATCTTACATAAATGGTGTCATCTTCTCTGCTTACTGTGAGTCTCCACCATTCCGGTTCCGAATGCAACAGCTTCAATGCTCCTCTCCTGCCTAATTAACGTAACACACTTTCAGACACGCCTGCCGTTTGGTGGGCAGTTCAATCGGACAAAATGTTCGCGTCAGATTCCTGTGGTGGGAATATCAGCTGGGGACATCGAGGGATGTACGCAATGTTTTCCCAATCGTCATCTTCATCGAGCAGCAACGGTCGTTCTTTAAAGTCCACAGATGTGGACAGGACTCCAGTTTAGCGTCTCGTCCGCAAGACGGAACGTCGTGATGTCTCCCCGAACCAAAGCCACTTTTAGTGGCACCAGCCGGGTCGTCCGCTTATTACTCTTCGCCTTCTTCCTCTCTCAGTCATCACCGATTCAAGTACCACGCTGACCAGGCACAGATTGATAACAGCGTCCTGTTTCCTGACGACACCGGGCTCCATCGAATCTAAACTCTTCCTCCTGCTTCAATCCGAGTGCATTTCCACAAAGGGCCGCAGCGATCGCCTCATCAGCAGGCCCGCGAATAATCGCTCAACATGCCTAAGAAACACAATCGATCCTCCCTTTGCAAAACATTGTCCTCCTGGGCTCTTCACTCGGCGGAAAGTAAAGAATTGTTAAGTGAACCGAAAACTGAAGGTGTACAATTCCGCACGGCCTGCTGTAATCTGAGAAGAACGAAGACCATTTGCGTGGTTTATTTTCATCGTCGTAAGTTTGAAGATGGTCTCTGAACGGCTTCTGGGGTCCCGTGTGTGAAAGGTTTGGCAGTGGTGCTGGAAGTAGCAGTTTTAAGATGGCTTTTGTCGTGTCGGTTCACGTGGCTCCAGGAGGCCACAGCTTGTATTGTCGCAAACCTCGGTGTGAAAATATGGTTGTGCAATTCTCCTATCCATTAGTTTTGATGAGAGCCAACGGCACAGGCTCGTCACGCGGACCATAAATCCAATCACAGTCGGCCTCAGGAACAGGAAACTGGGCAGAAAAGTTCCGGTCGGGTCAAGTTAACTCCTCGCGTTCTCCATTACTTGACACAGGTGTCCCCCTCCATCCCTTCTCCTTCCCACAATGCACCACTCACTGGGTTTCCAATTAGATTATTTTTGCGCAAATATTTGCTGTTCACTTGAGAAAAGAATGTTTCGGAAATCGATTAGATTACACTGAGTTGACATGCTTAAAAAACGAACCTCACTTATATTTGCCATGCATTTACACGGGAGATAAATTTTGCTCGATTCGTCATTCTTATTGAAAACCGATTTCAAATTGAAAATCCAGTGACTGCATCGCTCACTCAGACAAAACAGGCGTTAGTAGTGCCTGTAGGCCTCAAATATTATACAGCCCTGGCTGAAGGCCGCACATTATTACTGAAAGAAAATATATATAGATAACCCGCCCCCCCCCCCCCAAACAATTCGGTTCACGTCGATAGGTGGCGTCAAGCCGCGGCCATTTTGAAACATTCATCAGGCCTAGCAGCTGGTGATGGTCGCCTAGTCGGGGGCCTCCCGGGGCAGGCCGGCGGACGGAAGGCGCTATACGGCGGGTTCACAACGGCCGATTCAGCAGCTGGTGCGGCCGTGACGGCGACTGGTGGCGCTGCCGCCGCTGCTGCTGCTGCCGCCGCTTCCGGGCCCCGTGGCGGTGGCGCCATTTTGCGGCCCGGGCTGCTCGGCGCCGGCCTCGTCCGTAAACAGCTGCTGGATGACGTCGAAGAAGTTACTCAGTGGGCTGCCTGGGACGGAACGCACACGGGGATGCGGGGGGGGACGCGGAGGTGCGGGGACACGGGGTACGGGGCGAGGGAGACAAGACGGGCGGCAGGAGGACGAAAAGGTTGGTGGCAGGATCGGGAGAGCACAGGGGCA
>JAZEWU010000044.1:4704997-4715786 GCA_036362915.1 Geotria australis | reverse complement strand
GCCCCTCGCTGTAGCCGATGTCCACCTGGAAGCGAACGGGCTTCTGGAAGACGGACGGGCCGCTCGGGGCCTTGTACTCGGCGCGGAAACTCGTGGGCGACACCACGCTGTGGCTCAGGCTCGGGATCTACGGGGGCCGAGGAGGAGGGCGAGGTCACAGTGACGCAGGTCGATAAGTCGATTCGCCCAGCTTTGATCGATCACCCGCGTGACGGACGACGGACGTTTGAGGTGCTGGCGAGCAGCGCGTAGTAAAGAGCTTGCAAGCTCACTGGGTATTTTTTTCTGCTGTAATAACAAACATCCATCCAACGGCCAACGTGGCGCACGAAGGGGTGGGTGGCCAGCGCCAAGCCCGGCCACCATTGTCTTCCCAAGGCTCCGGCAATCTAAGGGAAGACCCGGAGCCGTTTCAGATATTCGTCACTGTTATTGGTCATGATCGAAAAGCTTATTCTAGTTGCCAGGTTCTTCGAGTGATATGCGTTGGAAAGGTCGCGGGCCGCGCGTTAGGTGGGGTCGCTGCGATCGCGAGTCGAGCTGGAGGGTGGGGTGTGGGGACTGATACCGAGAGGAAGGCGTGCACCACATCCGCCTTGATGGTGCTGATCGGCTTGTTCTCCACCATCAGGAAGATCTGCTCGCCCTTGTCGAGGCTGATGAAGTTCCCAAACCACGACTTCTTCGCCAGTCTGCAGCGCACGCGCACACACGCAAAGACGACGCTGCCCCCGAGGCGAGTGAAGTGTGCGTGGAACTGCTGAGGCCAGCAGGGTGGTTGTGCGTGTTGTGTGTACGTCAATCCCTGTGTTGCTGTGTGTAGATCCCTGGGTTGCTGTGCGTATGGGGATTTCTGTCTTGCCGTCTGTATATGATTCACGGTATCGTTGTGTGTGTGTGGATCGCTGTGTCGCTGCATGCGACGGGTGTATCTATTCTACTACTGGTGTAGCTTTCTCTGTTGCAACCTGCGTTACCCTTCCCCGCTGGATAACTGTTAAAAAGAGCTACATGGCTCAACGGTTCCTTCCTGCTTAACTAAAGACTTTACTGACTAATGTGGATCTCTGTGTTGCTGTGCGGTGTGTATAAGTTATATATGTATTTATGATCAGTGCTCTGTGTATGTGGATCGATTTGTTGCTGTGCTATGCCTATAGAGTGACTTATGTGTATCGATGCATTGCTCTGCGTGTGGACCTCAAAGGAGTACCTGGTGCGACGTGTAAACATCGCCACTAGGGAGTCGACGTGGTGCTGGCCACCCACCTCCTCGTGTGCCGTGTCGACCTTCACAGGTGCTTGCTAACGCCAATTGACCCTAGTCTGTTAAGACTAAATGGGGGTCTTTGTGGAGATGTGTCGCTCTGCTATGCCTACACAGTGACGTCTATGTATACGCGTGGTGCCACGTGTGTGCGGATCTCCGTGTCGATGCTGTGTTTCCCGTCCTCTCACTCTGGGGATGACTCGGGAGTGAGGCTCGTCATTTCATCCGCCGTCGGAACTTGGGTGGGGAAGGTGGGGGGGGGGGGCGGCAGGGAGGCAGACAATCAATCACAGCGGCCCCAGACGAAGCAATGCTCGCACCTGGGCGTGCACATGACGCTGGTTATGGATGAGTGACCTACAACCGCAAGAGCCAACGAGGCCCACTGCTTAATCTCATGCGACCCACGACTTCGCTCAATGTGGCCCCTGACCACATGAGGCCAGCCACTTTGACCTGGACCGCAGTGTACATTTGACCCATCGCTACAAGCATCTTAGCTGCACCGATCGAGTGCCACTCGATGGTACTTTGTTGTTATGACCCAAGTTACAGGTCATGCATGAGGGAAAGCTCGATGTCTATAGCACATGAGCCCCATTTGTTCTGGTCAGATTTCAGACTTTGTATATCAATTATAACACAAATAAGTCACGTGAATTGACCGACTGACCAGCGAGCGGATTGATTACGTTCCATATTTACCGTATTCTCCGGGTTAGGACGCACATTGTCCAGCCTTGTTAATTTTTTTAAATCAAACGTTCAGGTCTTATAAACCGGGAGGTGTTTGTACATTTGTGTGCGTATGTGTGAGAGCAGATCTGTAAAACTTCTATGACAACGGGCACAAGTTTAGAGGTGCACCTTACTTTACGGAGCATCTTCTAATCCGGAGAATATGATAAAGAAGGATTAACGATGGCGCCAGAAACACAGACGATGACGACGACTGTGATAAATGCACCGACGGCGCGAGAATGCCGACGCTGACAATAACAATAATTTTACATTTAAAACACGCGCACATTCACTCCACGTCGACAACACTCCTTCGACGACCGAGCACGCGGCGCACCTTGCAGCTTGCGCCGGTGGAAACGCGGCGAGCCCAGGAAGCTGTTCTTGATGGAGCTCAGCCGGTTCTTCCAGGGAACCCCGACTCCCGCCGCCCCTCCGGCCCCTCCTCCTCCGGCGCCGGCGACCGAGCCCGAGCCGCCGGGGCTGGAGGGCGGCGTGCCCGTGGAGGACGGCGACGGCGGCGCGGCGCCGTGCCCGGGCGACGACGAGGGCCCCGGAGACGCGGGCCCCCGGGCCTGGGCGGCGCGGGGCGCGGGCACGGGGGACGCGCGGGGCGACGGGTGGGGCGTCGCCTGCGCCGGCGTCGAAGAGAGCAGCAGCAGCGGCGGCAGCGGCAGAGGGCGGTGAGAGCGGCGCGGCGGGGCCCGGCGGAGGAGCAGGAAGCCGGCGCCGGTCCCGGCGGCGGGTGGGGTCGGCGGGGCGGCCAAGGCGGAGGAGGCGGAGGAAGCGGAGCAGTAGCCGAGGAACGTGGCGCCGGTGAGACGGGCGAGAGGCGGCGATCCCACGGCGGCGACGGCGGGCGCGCCGGCGGCGGGGGCACCGGCGGGAACGGCGGCGGGGAGGGCGGCGGCGGGACGCCACCGGCACCCGCAGTCGCCGCGACGACGGTCGATGAGGAGGAGGCGGCGCGGAGCGAGGAGGGCATCGCCGTGGCGACCGCCGCCGCCGCACCGAGGACACGCGGGGTCGCCGGCGGCGGGGGCGCCGGCGCGGGCACGCACGGCAAGGGCGGCACCAGCGTTAGGGTCGGGGTCGGGGATGGCGGCGGGGTTCACGGTCAGGGTAGGCGAGGGGCGGGGGGCGAGGACGCGAGCGAAGCCGGCGCCGAGGCTCAAAGTGGGGGCGGGGGCGCCGTCTACCGGGCCGGGGCCGTACGGGTGGCGGCGGTGGTAACGGTGGTGGTGGACGTCGGGGCTCGTGGGCCCACCGTCGGGAGGGCAGGGGTCGCAAGGCCCGCGCAGGTGGCGCACGTCGGGGCTAGCGGGCCGGGTCGCCGGGTCACGGTGGTGCCGGAGGTCGCGGTCAAGGCGGAGGTTCGGGGGGGCGAGGGTATCCGGCGCGCGGCTGACGTCGCGAGCGGGCTCGGGGGTCGCTCTAGAGATCAGGATTGTGTAGTTTGGGTGAAGTGTTGAGTTGGGGTACGGACAAGGATCCGGGCGAGTGTAATTGGAGTAAAAGTTTGGGACCGGGGTAAATATGGAGGCCGGCCCAGGGTTATAACCAGGTCTAAGGTTTTCACTCAAGTTGAGACCAGGGTTAAGGCTTGGTTCAGGGCTGATATCAGAGCCCGGGTTCTGGAGAAGGTTTAGAGAACGGTTCAATTCCAGCCGAGGGTGAGGGTCGGTGTTTGGGTTCGTGAGACGATCATAATTTAGGCTCAGCCTTGAATTAGCGTTGAACTCCGGCTTAGAGTTTGGAATTAACTCCGACTGAGGTTGGAGACTATGATAAAACTTGGGGTTAGCATTTAAGTTGTGGTTGAGGTTAGAGTTCGGGTTATGGCTTGTGATGGAATTAGACCCAAAGCTGGGTTTAGCACCAGAACTCATGCTAACAATCGCATCTGGGCAAGATACTCCTGGGCTGGCATTGGGATTTATGTCAGAATTCGGATCAGTGTGGGGGTCAGGGCCAGATCTGTTGCTGCCATTTGTGTGTGGGTCTAGCCTTGGGCTGGCAGCTGGGCCATGGTGGTGGCCGGAGTTAGGGTCATCGCTGGTGGTCACAGCTGAGTCAGTTCGGGTGCAGGGTTTATTAGTGTCAGAGTTCGGGTTAGGGCTACATTTGGGTCTGATGGGAAATCTCATAAAGTGCGGATGACAGCAACGGCTGGTGCCACCATCACCGCCGCCGCGATTAGCACCACCGCGACCGCGACCGCCGCCATCGCCCGCAGTACCGTTAGCACCACCGCCAACACCACCACTAGCGCCACCACCACGATTAGCACCACCACCACCAGGAACAGCACCACTACCGCCACGAACAAAACCACCACAGCCGGCAGCGCCATTTGCACCAGCGCCGTCGCGACCGCCGCCGCCACCGGCGTAACCGGGATGCGGCGACTTTACGGCTTGGGAGCGCGCGCACATGAACGCGGTGAAGCCAAAGTGAGCGTCCGCCGGCAAATCGGAGGAAGATGACGACGACGACGATGACGACGACAACGACGATTTCGAGGTGGCGCCGGTCGCCGCGGCGGTGGCGGAATTGGGCGCCGAGCAGAAGCGCTCGGGGTTGGAGGGAACCAGGAGGCGGCGGTGTTGGTGCGGGCGCTGGCCGTGAGGCTGGTGCCAAAGGTCACGGCCGAGGCGCGGGGTCGCCGCGGGGTCAGAGGGCAAGAGGTGGCGGCCGTAGTGGCGCTCCAAGCATTGCGGCGTCGAGAATTTGCGTCCGGGCTTTGGCGGTCGGGAATTAAAATGCGCGGGGGGAGCAGCGGGGTCACGGGCACACGCGGGGGGTGTGTATGTATACGCCCGCGCGCGCACATACATACACAAGCGCGGTCGTGTACACGCACATATTGTAAGCAAATGGGTAAATGCGTGAACATATAATACGTACGGATATGCCAACACACGCACGCAGATGTACAGTACACACTCGCGCGCGTAAAAACGCACACATGTAACAGGCACATGGACGCACACACGGTTTACCAACAGAAACACACGCAGACACGCACGGACGAACGGACGCTGAACACGCGACGCGTTGGGCAGACACGTGACCGCGCACGTGCGCAGCGGACACGCGCGTGCACGTGCGCGTGACGCGTTCACCCAGAGCGTGAACGCAACTCGGGATGGCGAACGAGCGGGAATGGAGATTTTATATTTTTTAAAAAACACCGTAACGAAACGTTGTGACAATAATAACAATGATAAAAACGACGGCGTAATGTGACGACCGTACACACGGTCGCGGTGTTTGAACCGTAGACGGCGGCGTTCGGACGGAGAGCGGCAAGATGCGTGCGCGTGTGACACGGAGCGGGCACGGGCGGGGGTGCATGGAGAGGGTGGAGAGAGCAGAGAGGACACGGACAGGGCACGGACAGAGAACAGACAGGGCACGGAGGGGACATGTAGCACACGGAAAGAACATGGTGGGGCCCCGGAGGGGACATGTGCAGGACACGCAGAGGGCAAGGAGAGGGCACGTGTGACACGGAGACGACATGCAGATGACACGCAGAGGACACGGACACAGAGGAGTGAGAGAAACGGAACAAAAACGAAAAAACAAAGGCGTTAGCAAACGCAAAGAGAGGGCCAGAGAGAAAAAAATCAAAGTAAAATCAAACGAGCTGCAAACAGAAACAAGGCGAATATACCGGTGACCATGCGGCGGGCACGGCGATCATGCGGGCATGGTGATCATGCGCAATGGTGGCGATCGTGGGCGAAGGCGGGGCACTGTGACACCGCCACACCGTGTGTGCAGCAAAGCTGTGGCCGCGTGAGTTTAGGCAGCGGCAGGAGGTCGGTGCGTGTGTGCTTGCGTGTGTGTGCGCGCGTGAGCGGTGGGAACCGAGGGGATGATTCTCGCGCTAGTGCCAACACTCCCTCTCGCGCTGGATCCGATCCCAACGCCGGCCGTGACGCTGACTACTCTCCGAGCAACGACAACAACCCTCTAACACTAAACCCCAGTCTAACCCTAAATCTAACCCTCAGTAATTATACTGAACTTAAGCCTAACCCCAGTCTATACCTAACACCAACCCCAGTCTAACCATAAACTTAACAGTAACTTCCAGGATTAACTTTCAGTGATAGCTGGAACAAGGACATGACATCACTTCCAGTTGTGGCTCTGGGCATATGGAAGCGCTGTAAAGACGTAGGGCTCCATGGGCCACAGGTTCATGAAAAAATCAAGGGGGAGGAATAAAATATCAGATCGAATTATAATCCTGATAAACTCTAAATGTCAATAAATCCCTCTCGTCCATACCTGGCCTGCAGCTCTCTTCTGCCATCTCACACTACACCTGTATCTCTCTTGTCTACATAGTTTCTGCCATCTCAACACATATCTATTTCACTCTGAGTTTATAAAACTAAACAAGCAGGGACGGCAGGGTGAGGAGGGGGGGGCGGTGGCGAGACGCCAAATACAGTAATACCCCGCTTTACGTCATTTTGACTTACGTTATCTACGTCATAAAAAATATGATTAAAATGTGTTTTTAGTGTTATTTAAGGTTTAGCGATAGTTATATTATTTCGCGAGTTATTAACGCTAGTTTTACGGTGTTTGTCCTCATTTTAATGCATTACGTCCGATTTACGTGAAAACCCGGGTTACGTCACGGCTTTTGGAACCAATTAATGACGTAGAACGGAATATGACTGTATAACTTCAGCCTACTCTTCCACTCCACGCCGGTTGGCGGGACGTCTCGGAAGAGGCGCGAGCACGCCCACACGTTCACCGTCCGGCGTTCACACCGCCGGGCGGGCCGAGGCGGCGGTTTGCGGCGGGGAGGTTGGGGAGGGTAATTTAAGGAACGCGCGGCATCGTTTCAGCCGCCGCGCCAGGAGGTGGGCGCTGTGTTTGCGTCGCGGTGCAACGCAGTGCGGGTGGGGCAGCGAACGGCTCACCCGCGGGCTGTTGAGCGGGCTCGAGGAGAGGCCCGAGGAGGCTCCGCTCACGGAGCGAGACCTGGCAGAGGGGACACGGCAGCGGCGTGTCCGTGTTAATAATAATAGCATTTAATAGAGCGCCTTTCACCCGAGGGTCACAAAGCGCTGCACAACGACAGAAAAAAAAAACATCCATCCATCCATTTTAAGAAACCGCTTAATCCTGTGCAGGGTCGCGGTGAGCCGGAGCCTATCCCGGCAGACACAGGGTGCAAGGCAGGGCTATACCCAGGATCGGAAAAAAACAACTAATAAAAGCCAAAGCAACAAAAAAAATGTAATGATTAAGGCTGCTTCGAATACACTGAAAGGTCGTGAAACTGGCACTCTTAAGAGCGGCAAAAATCTGCCAGCGTCCCCTAAGATGACCGTCACTTCCTTAAAGACAAACAAGGAGGGAGACAGGGAGGGAGGGTGGCAATATATCACATTAATAATGGCTGCAGCAATGTCAACATCACCATCGTCATCATCATCAGCACCTGTGTGTGTGGCGTGTGATATGTGTGTGTGTGGAGTGCGTGGTGTGTTAGGCACGGTAGGGAGCACAGCCGGTTGCCCCAGCCAGTCATCTCAGTCAGCCCATGGCAACTGGGTCTGTCCCGTGACCTCCTGTCAGCGAGCCTTCGACACTCTGCGTGAAAGCCTCAAGTTGCACCTGGCCTGGCACAGGTGCCGTGGTGACGTCACCGCCACTTAGTGGCGAACAGCGGTTGTAGTTTATACGTGTGGTGTGTGCGGTGGACACACACGCACGGTGGAGACCCTCACCTCTGTCCGTGGGGGGCGGTGTGCAGCGCCCTGCGCGCCGTGCTGGGTGAGCCGCCCTCCCCCGCGCTCAGCACTTCCATGGACTTCCTCTCGGGCCTCTGCTTCCCGTGCCGGCTCAGCATGGGAGAGTCCACGCGCTTACGGGGGGGATCTGCCCCCGCAGACAGTCAGCGATTCGCGCGCGCGTGTTGAGGAGATTGATCGCGTTCGCTCATCCACCAAAGATCCCCCGTATAGCCTTAACAGAATGTAGGGTCAAATGCCGTTAGCGAGCACCTATGAAGGTCGATACGGCACACGAGGGGGTGGGTGACCAGCACCACGCCCGGCCGCCTTTGCCTTCCTAGTAGCGATGTTTACACACTGCACTAGGCTAGGTACTCAATGGAGGCTGAGTCGACCTGGGAGAGGCCCAGCACCGGTTCAGAAAATCGTCACTGGTGTTGGCCGTGCGTGGGATTGAAACTCAGGTCGCCAGGTTTGTAGCCCAGCGTGCTAACAACTGAGCCACACACACGCGTACACACACGTATATCCACACACAGACGCGAGCGCACCGATGTCGTTGCGTGGCGGGAGGTTCTCGTCCTCGTAGCTTGGGTAGCGCTCCTTGCGGTCGAGCAGCAGGAAGTAGATCATCTTCTCCTGGTTCTCCCTGCGGCGCATCGCACGGTCACTGACCCCCGACTGACCCCGTAACCCTGACAATGCCCCCGTGACCCTGCCAGTAACCGCCATGCCCCTGACCGTGACCTCCACTATGCCAATCACAACCCCTACCACCCTGACAGTGACTGCTACCACCCTGTGCTCACCGTGACAGGTACCCCACAACCAAGACCATGACCCCATGAACCTGACCGCGACACCCAAATCCCCTTTCTGTGTGGAGTTTGTTTGTTCTCCCCCTGTTCCGCGTGGGTTTCCTCCGGGTTCTCCGGTTTCCTCCCACAACAAAAAAACCACTCATTAATTAATTGGCCGATAACATCATAATATATAGGAAGCAGTGTGTTGCAATACGGCGCCGGCAAACCGCCTGGCTGCCTCCTCCGCCTCTCCGCGCTTTCCTCGCGCCTCCGAGTCGTTCTCTCGTCGAATGAATATCTTTGAAATTGAATGAATATGTGCGCGTTATAAATGTTAAATTATTATTATTATTACGATCCTTCCCCACGACTTCGACCGGGACCCCCGTGACCATGACCACAACCTGCCCGCCCCCCCACCCCGTGTCCCTGACCCCAGGGTGGCTCACTGCTGGGCGAGTAGATCCGACACCAGTTTGCCCTTGTCCTGGAAGCAGCCGAGAGAGTTCATGCTCTCCAGCACGTCCGGGTCCATCTCCTCGGCGCTGGGCAGCGCGCGGATCAGCACCTTGCGCGGCGCCACCTGCTCGGGCTCCGGCTCGCTCCGTGACCCGCTGCGGCGGCGATGGCGACCGCGGCAAATAAAAACAAAGACGACGATGACGGTAAGGACGACGTTCGACACCGTGGCATCGTTCGCGAGTTTTGGTGAGCAAGTTACATTTGGTTCGAAGGCTTTCACGACCGACATTATCCACAGTGTTTCATGAGCTTAGGTCACGTGTATCCGTCGATGTGTTGGAAAAAAGCGACGCTGGGTGCAGCAACGCTGGGTGCAACTTCCAGCGAAACGTCGGGACCATCTTTAAAGGTAAGTGCTGTATGTCCGGTCGATTTTGACAACACATCGACATATACGCAACACTTGCTGCTGATAATTGGGGCAACGATAAAGGTTACGATGTTGATGGTATTGACGCTACTTCTGATGGTGAAGGATATATACTATTACCATTCCACTTGTTTACCCAGGGAAAGCGCCAGTGAGAGTCGTGAGTCTTATTCAGGGTTGTCCCACCAAGCTTTCACAGTAGGGGGCGACGTTGCAAGTAATAACTTTGACCCTGACGCAAACACACACTGGGCCTGGTCTTCCCGGGAGACGGGATCACTGCGCGTGCATACGTGTGGCATCGTGTCCTCGTGCGTGTGACATGTCACTTACGCGAGGAACCACGTGTGCTTCTGTATCTGTTCCAGCTGCGACAAAAGCAGAAAAAAAGTGGCCGATTAAACCATTATCTGATTTAGAGTTTCACGGCTCCATTCATTATGGTTGCTCTTCTGAGCTGTTCTTTCTGGATAGCCGTTTCGAGCAGTCTCCCTCTCTCCCTCGTGGCGTTTTGCCGCCCACGCCTGATGAGGCTTCCAACGTGAGAGGGAGATCGGCTACAGATTGATCGGCATGTTTAACTCGACCGAGGGGAGAGAGCACCCACTGATGTCGCCCAGCTTAAGCTCCAAGGAACTTCATAGAGTTGCATCGGTAAGAAGGGAGATTATAACCTTCTAGCCGTATAATTCATGCATTATCAGTCCCCAATTAATCCTGTAGAGCAGTGGTTCTTAACCTGGGGTACACCCACCCCTGGGGGTGTGACATGCCCTTGCTGGGTGTGCGAGACATGCCAGATTTTTTAATTGTCTTATCTAGATGGCAATATGCTCGTGCCGGCAAACCGCCTGGCTGCCTCCTCCGCCTCTCTGCGCTATCCTCGCGCCCCTGAGTCGTTCTCTCGTCGAATGAATACCTTCGACATTGAATGCATATGTGCGCGTTATAATTTTAAATTGTTGTAATATACATGTATTGTTTATATACATATTGTATTATATATGTATTTATTAATGGACTGGCGTCCCATTCTGGACATAGTCCTGTCTTGCGCCCTGTGTCTGCCGGGATAGGCTCCGGCTCACCGCGACCCTGTACAGGATTAAGCGGTTTCTTAAAATGGATGGATGGATGTATTTATTAATAAGGGGTGCAAGAACAAATTTTGCAGGCTGCAGTCAAGGTTAACAACCGCTGCCGTTAGAGGGTCGTGGTGAGCCAGAATCTATCCCGGCAGACACAGGGCACAAGGTAGGGCTATACCCATGATGGAACGCCAGTGCATCGCAGGGCACCGGGCGCCAATTAA
>JAZEWU010000044.1:4656639-4694335 GCA_036362915.1 Geotria australis | reverse complement strand
TCCCCTTAGATCAGTGATTAATGAGTGTGGGTATCTCTTGTTACCCCGGATCGCATTCTCCCTTCTTGTCCCTCACACAAGCAAGCTCCCCCCAGCCCCCAACAATAATCCGTCGTTCGCCGCTAAGCAACGCTGATGTCACCACGTAACTTGTGCCAGGCTAGGTGCACCGTGAGGCCACGCGACGTGTCAAAGACTCACTGTTGGCAGGAGGTCAAGGGGCAGACCCGAGTGCTCCCTAGTGTTTTATCCGCCCGGCGTTCCGCTTGTTGTTGTGAGCATCGCTTCTCCGTCCTCCGTTGTTGTTGGAGGGCGAGCTCCTCTAACTGCCCAGTCGGTAACATTGTGGTGGCTGTGAGCAATGCTATCAGGGGAATGGCTGACACTACATTGCATTTATAACGCGCACGTATTCATTCAATGTCGAAGGTATTAGTTCGAAAAGAGAACGACTCAGAGGCGCGAGGAAACCCCAGAGAGGCGGAAGGGGCAGCCAGGTGGATTTCCCACTTTGCAGGCATCATCAGGCGTTCTCCAACGTGGGAGGCGAAGCGCTGGGAAGGACAGAGAATGAATACTTGACACGGCTATCCCAAAATGAACAGCTATGGAGAGCAATTCTCACACATCGGGCCGTAAAAACCCTACAGCTGTACAAATATAGTTCTCTCCTTGTCGACCGTGAGTGTTACAACTGCAGAGACAGCGTTCTCAATGAAGACACCCTGGTGAGTTTATATCCGTGGTTAAAATAACACCACCTCCAACGCACTCCATTATTATTACGATGGGCCTTCCTAGGAGCTCGCTAATGTAGAAATATCTAACACACACACACGTGCGCGCACGCTGGGAATTACGGTAAACTCAACCTCGCAGCTCACACTGCCCCGACAAAATAATTTCATTATATTTTTAAATAAAGCTCTCGGACAACCAAACTCAGCGGTGAAAATCTGCGCGGCTGATTATCCGCTTTTGCGGGCCTCGACAGCGATGGATTAAACCCGGGCCAACCGGCCACGGCCACCTTTACCACAGCTGTCAGAGCCAAGCCGCCACAGTTGGTCCCATGCACTAATGTCCAGTCGACCCTGGGAGCAACTGCTGACACCAAAGCATCGTCGGTCTGCCAGAGAAAACCTGCCACCGGGCAACTTGACAAATTAACGTTACAGCTGTACAACCTGCCACAGCCACCGTGCGATGAGTCTTGTTTGTCTGCCATAGACGGAAGGCACCGGTCAAAGTTAATGCGGTTGCCTCGCCACGGTTAACATAGATAGATAGATGTTTATTATTACAGGAGAAAATACCCAGTGAGCTTGGAAGCTCTGGAAGCGCGATTCCTGCGATACAACAAACGTACGAATTAACCAACATAAACATTATATAAAATTAACACGCGACAGTTAACGTGACCCAACCGTTGCCGCTCAAGCTACAGACACCGTGCCACGGCTAAATTTCCAACAGAAAACCTGCCACAACCATGCATTGCACATCCATCATGCCACAGCCAACTTGCCACGGCAACACTGATAGCCACATTCTGCTAAGTCACCGTGCCACGGCTAACTTACCAACATTCACATCACATTCTGCCTCCCCTGCCACAACCAACATGCTACAGTCACATTGCCGTGGCAGGGCCCTTCCACACAGCCAGAAGCCACCAGAAAGATTGCCACATTCACGCCCTGCCACAACACAAATGCCGCGTAATCCTTATTCAGCAACACCGCAACAGTACGTCTGACCGATTAGCCTGCCACAGTCCCTCTGCCACATCAATCTGCTCAACTTGCCACAGCACCCTTCTAGGGCCAATTCAGTCACAACCATCCTGCCACAGCAACAGTACCACGGAAACCCTGCGACAGAGACAAAAGTCCCCCCCGTATAGCCTTAACAGACTGTAAAGCCAAGTGCTGTTAGTGAGCACCTATGAAGGCCAGCACGGCGCACCTAGGAGGTGGGTGGCCAGCACACTGCCCAGCCGCCTTTGTCTCCCTAGTGGTGATTTTTATATCCCACACCAAGTACTCATTTAAGGCTGAGTTTAGCTAGGGGAGGCCCAACAACAGTTTAGAAACACATCACTGGAGTTGGCTATGAGATGGGAATCGAACTCGGGTCAGTGGGTTCGTAGCACAGCACGCTAACTGCTGGTACGACCGCTATCTATCAATATCCACTCATCAATATTTACACGTGTGAAAGTGCCACGGGGCAAACTTTCCAAGCATGGCTCACGTTAACAGAGCGTCAGCTGATTGGCCCAACGTCAAGTAACGCTGGCGCAACGACAATGTCGCATGTTTCCTGGGGAGTTACGGAGGATCCCTGTAAACCGTGCCGTGTCCCTTTAAGACGCAGTGCGCAGGGCCCTTTAAGAGCTGTCCTTTCAGCACCCACGGCTTGTGCACGGCAAAGCGCTCCGCTCACTGCAGCTTAGAAATAACCACGCATTGTACCGTGGGCCTATATCGATCCACTGCTGGATGGAAAACCCCCCCCTCACGCCTTTCAGTGATGGGGTTGGTTGTCTGACCATACTTCACCACGCTGGTCACTGCGGGTTGGTGAAGTGTATATAGCAGAACTGTAAACACTTAATACGATTAAAATTAGTTGTACTGTAATGCAGTATTTTATCGTAAACTGGGGGTCAAGGTAGAAGCGTTCACGTCGCGATCCCTGTCAGGTAGTACTTGGTATTGCCTGCGAATTCTACCAAAACACTTCGAAGACGAGCTGAAAGACAACGATGTCCAGAAGCTAGCCATCGCGCTTCGAAGAATCGCAAAGAAGAAGATCGTAAACTAAAAAGACCTCAATGCAGTGCTGTGTTTAATCTCCTTATTAAGCTTAGGGCAACACGAACCACGCATTACATTTCCTGTAGCACTTAAGCAGATATTGCCGAGCCGACTGTCACGTGACACGCTAACCGCGATGCTATTGGTATGTAGCCAACAGCGTGAGAGTTCTGTGCGACACGTGCTTATGTGCGCTATCAAATCAAACCCACGCGTCTCACACATTACACTACATTTGCACGTGTACAGCCGTGAGAATGGCTCCCATCCAGCAGTGGATTGACCATGGCTGCTGATCATCATAACAGGCAATTTTGTCAAGTCCCTGCTGTATGACGGCCTTCGCATCTGCAGCTCGTAGGGGTTATATGACCATACTTCACTTGACTAGACAGTGCATCCCATTAATATTTAAGTTAATTAACTTGATAACCAAATCCAAGTGTTGCAATAAATCAACTATTTGTACTCGCATGTACATAAGCAGCGCATTAAACACGACAGGGATAAGTGGGCAAGGAAGCTACGAATTGCTTTGAGAGACAGTGGAACACGCGGATTAGAGCCGCCAATCTCAACCAGTGGGTCGCGACCCATCAGTGGGCCGAGCGCGCTACCTAGTGGTCCGTGGAGACCAGGCCCAAGTGGACCTTGAAGTGCAAGAGGTTGAGGACACCTGGATTATAGAACGCACGCAGGTTAATGACATAACCCAACCCGTTCAGGAAACTAAGTGGGGCTTGGGCAGAGCAAGCTGCCGGAAGGGTTGATGTTCAAAGAAAAAATGCGGAATAACTGCCAAGGAACGGAAATGCGTCAAACTACTATTAAAATATCGAGAAATATAGTTCACGACAATGATTGAAGTTCCGACAGTGTACTGTATTAGCCATTAAATTATTGCTCTGTAAATAATTTTCTGGAATAATTAACTGCCTGACAATCATACGTTTATTCATTATTTATTGCGTAACTAGCAGCATGTGCAGTGTGAGCTAATTTTCAATGTGGGGTTTTATGACCAATATGATTCTTAATTCGTTTGTTTTGGGTGAGATCGTTGTGGAGGTATATTATTGTATAAAATGGCGTGAGTGTGTGTATGTCCTGTATGTCTGCGATGAGGGTACCGAGTTCAAATCCTTGACGAGCGTGAATGTTATCCACACAAAACCAAGCTTGTTACGTCCCATTTCAGCTTTACTTCCAACTTATTGATGATTACTCTTCTGAAACTTCAGAGAGCCAGCAGCAATATTTCCAAAACGACATCAGGAAGAAGAACGTGTTACACGCTTGGAACAAGATTGCCCATAGGGTGGGTACTCCGCTAGTAGTGTCAAAGCACAATCTACTCGGAGTATGGGTAAGCAGTACACATTGAGAAATGGGTTGCTTGCTCACCACGCTGTCAAAACTGATGGGCAAGCGAGGTTGCAAGCCCACTGGGTATTTTCTGCTGTAATAATAAACATCTATCAGTGTTAGAGAAAGGAACCAGTGTCGTATCGCAGGAATAATCCCGCTTCCAGAGCTTGCAAAAGAGCTCACCGTGTATTTTCTGCTGCAATAATAAACATCCATCTAACGTAGCGTCCTCTTCTTCTTTGCGATTCTTCGAAGCGCGATGTTAAATTACAGTTTCCCATTTTCTTACACAGCCCCTTGCATTTTCATTGAACTCCGCAAGGTCTTTTGAGCTGCAGAGGTTGGGTAGTAGAGCACAGACAAGGCAGTGTTCCATAGTATGGTCTGCTTCTCCACATTCACAGGTGGTTGGGCCGGTCTTGTAGCCCCATCTGACCAAAGCATCTTTTGATCGTCCCGTTCTAGTTCTCAGGCGGTTGAGTGTCTTCCACTGAATCCATGGTGCATCTGAGCCAGGAGGGAAGTCTTCAGCAGGTGGGATTCCCATGCCAGTTGCAGGAGGGTCACTCTCAAGCTTTTCCGTCCAGAGCTGGAGTCTGGTTTCCCCTCGAGATGTTGTTAGGGGCTGCACATGGCTGAGGAAGTAGCGTCCTCTGAGATAATTCAATCTTAAGAAACAACTCTTAACTAAGTTTATAATCACGTTCGACAACTCTAGTCGTGTAGATTCAATCAACTGCACATGTTAATATAACAACGTAACAGCAAGAATATCTCTGATTAACCTGTATCACTAATTCATCAAAGTGCTGTTCCCCATAATAATGTAATTAACCCTGGTAACTAATTAATGCTTCACGAGACTCACAATAGCATGAAAAAGCCAGCTTTACAGCGAACACAATGCACACCTGACTAATTAATGAACGCCTATTGTCACCTCATTACACTCATCTAACCTGCCAATCACATCCAATCAGCCAACAACGAGGCATCATCTGGCGTTCTCCAACGTGGGAGGCGAAACATCCGCGAAGGAGAGCGAACGCTCGACACGGCTATCCCGAAAGAACATCTACGGAGAGCAATTCTTCACAACTTTTAACTATTTTCCCTACTTTGTATATCATTTAGTTATTTTGTCACTTATTTCTTCTACAGTGCTGTGTGTAAATGTTTAATTTATGTTCTTGTGGTTCGTTGTGTTGTATTTTATATATATATATTATCAATTCACGTGTTTCTTGTGTTGCAGGAAACCGCACAAAGAGCTTGCAAGCTCACTGGGTATTCTCTGCTGTAATACTAAACGTCCCTCGATCTGTGAAATTATTAAACCGGTTCACCCGCTTGACCAGACGGGTGACGTCATGGAACCTAATTAAGGAACCGGATCAGCATGGTCCTTCACGCAAGAGCAGAGCTTTTGTTAACACCTGCTGACGATGCTGGACGTAATCTGCAGCGAACTGTCAAACAAATCGTTAATATTTGGCTCACTTTTATAACAACCCTCCGTCCATCCATCCATTGTCAGAAACTGCTCAATCCTTTACAGGGTTGCGGTGAGCCGGAGCCTATCCCGGCAGACACAGGGCGCAAGGCAGAGCTATACCCAGGATAGGACGCCAGTCCATATAATGCCTGATGAGAGGGAGATCACTCGACACGGCTATCCCGAAAAGGAGCGCTCTGAAGAGCAACCATAAGAGTGACCGGAATGACAAAAACAATAACATGAAAACAAAGCACGTAGAACGGTTCGACAAATAGGAATCAGTGCAAAAAGAACAGCGTTACAGATTTGACGCTATAGGTATTGGGAAACATGATAGGGTGGCAGGCCTACTTGAAACACAAGCGCCCTAACCCCGAGAGCAGCGTGTAGGCTGGCCTGCCACCCCCACGCAGCGAGATTTAAGATGTCACTGGGCTCCTAATGGTTATAAAGGTCTACGTTGTATAAACGCGTAGCAGCCCTATTGCATTAATTACAGCCAACCCCCGACGCAGAAATGCCAATCCCTCATCCTCGCTGTGATTTATGTCAAAGGTCAAAGTCACGACCTCTCACTGCCTTCAGGAGCAGTGGGGAGTTTTTACAGCCAGCGGTGGAAATTCCACGTTCTCGTGGTTAGTGGGAAGAAATGTTCTCTCTCTCTCCTAGGCATTTTTAGAGCAATTGACAACATTACAACTGGATTTTTAATTTGTTGATCAATTCGATGGAATCGGGAGTTGCTGGGTGAGTAGCGTGACCAATCGATGTTGACTTCCCACAAAGTGGTGCGAATTTTATTGACCGTGGACAGGATGATGGGCTGAACAGAATTTGGCCACTGACCGAGATAGAAGCTCTCAAAATTCCAAACACTACTAGATGAGCCATACTACCGAGAATGTCACCAAGCCAGATGCAAATATCACAGTACACGTACTGTACATATACAGTACAACTCCTCTTATCAGCGGTGACATGGGTGGGAGGTACTGTTGGCGGATATTGTTACTTATCTGTGTTTATCGGTGGAAATTACTCCTGTTATCCACACGGTTATCCATGAATAAACACGGAGAATAGGATTCATTTGCTGCCATTTCCATAAGACTACTCTTATCTGCACATCTTTGTGGATAATCAGGTGAGTTTAAAACGCTACATTTCATATCCAGATACTCCTACGTTTGAGTTTATTTTGAATTTTTTACACGGATGATCCCGTTTAGCCAGTTAGCTAGCTATTTTTAAAGAGGTCCGTTTTGCGTGATCACAGCAGCAACATCAAAATACAAACACACCAACAGTGCAGAGAACGAGTACGGGGTCCTTAAACGATCCACTGCTGGATGAAGCCCTCCCAACGCTGCGTCAGTTTGTGGGGTTGTTTGACCATATTTCACCGTGCTGGTCAGTGCAACTGACGTTAGCCCGGGTCAGGAATCAAACTCGGGTGATATAGTCAAAACGATGGGTTTGCCACCACTTCCACATTTCTATTTTTTTTAATGGATAATAGAGATTTCTGGCTTCGAGTGTGGATGTTCAGTTATAATCTATAAACACAAATGCACACTCACACGTAAACACAGACGTGCTGAATTAACTCATCCTATGGCTCTTCCACCGCAAGGGATTGAAAAAGTACACTGTAAATTATTTTAGTTCAGGTTATGGGCCCTATTACTCCCTTGCACACAAATAAATTTCCCTGCAAAGCCTACATAGACTATTGGGAAAAAGTGCTGTTAGGAAGCACCTATTACAGCTGGCATGAAATTGATGGGGTGATGTGGCCACCTTTGTCTCCCCAGCGCTGATGTTTACACTGGCACCAAGTACAGTGCTCACTTAGGGCCGTCACAACCAAGGACCTGCTTAGAAAACCGTCATTGATGTTAGCCGAGAACGGGCGTTGAACTCAGGTCGCCAAATTCCTGGCATCGTGCCCTAATATCGACACACGATACATACACACAGACTCACGTACCTGCAACGTGAGAATGCTAAGTAGATGTGACACTGTGTAAATATTTGCGTGTGGCCTCTACACTTTCTAGGAAAACCGCATCAATAATTTCCGCTGCGCACAAGCCAAGCAGACGATTAAGAGTGTAACTTGGGACAGGGCCATGTGACAGGGGAGGTCACAGTTCACAACCAGACGCTGTGGGTGGGGATGTGACGGAATATGCTGTCAGGAGGTCATGGGACAGACCCAATTATTGTTGGGTGGCCAGATTGCAGCCTCATGAGAGGCGGCGGTGGCTTGGGGAGGTCGTGGATTGACAATGGCCAATGATGATGATAATAATATGGGAACAACTAGATTTTGAACTGTTGTGGTGTATAGTCAACCAACCCATGTTTAAGGACTCAACATGTCTACTTCCCATCTCTCTCCACATAAAATATTTAACCATTAGATTTTACACATCCCATCAGACACACGGCCCTCTGGCAGTGAATTTTTTCTGCAGAATTTGGCTTTGTAATAACAACAAATTACCACCTATAACACATGCAGCATTCGTTCACTCTCGAAGAAAGGCTTCACGTAAAGAATACGCCGGCTTGTTTTGGACGGTGTCGACACGGAGCGCGACCTTGTTGAAAAGAGAGGGAGGGCCTGCAAACTCAAGTCGGGAGGCACGACAGCCAACAGTTAAACGCTAACGATGCGATCCGCTTGTGTCTATCACGCACTTTGCTCTGGCTCTCGCCCCGCGCGTGTATGAGGAAAGGCTGTGCGATGCCCATCATTTAATTGTACTAACACTCTTGGCTTTACTATAAGAATTTAGAAGGGGGGGGGGGCTCAGTGTTTAGTAGTCGAGCGGTGGGGAGCGGTCAAAACATCTACCACATCATGTCAAGTACTGGGTGGAGCGGTGGCGCAGTGGTTTGCACGCTACACCGTAAACCTGGCGACCTGAGTTTGGTTCCCAGCCGTGGTGGGTGATTCTGAACCGGTTCCTGGGACCTCTTAACCAGCCTGCACTGACCAGCGTGGTGGGGTATGGACAAAAAACGTGACACAACATGGGCAGCCGTCCATCCAGCAGTGCATTGACACGTGGATGAGAAATCATGCACTGATGAATGACGGAATTAAAGCAACAATGCTAATTAACAAAAAAATGTCTCATCCCCATCTTGTCTGCAGCGCTCACCCAACTCCATCTCGGTCTCTTGTCCACATCGCTCTCACTTCACCCCAGCTGTCTCATCTCTCTCTCTTCTCTCATCTGACTGCTAGTTTGTCGACAGCCCTCTCATCTAACATTCATGTCTTATCTATGCACTAACAAGCATGCGTCGAAAGTTGAAGCTCCTCTGTTTAGGGCCCCTCCATAAGTCAGAATCACCACCACCTGACAACACAAACACCCTCCTACTCAATATATATACTGTAACAACTCTAGTCATGCAGAACTACTTTAGCCTTAACATGAAGGCTTTCGTGACCAATGTTATCCATAGAATATACACTTTTTTATGGGTTAGGTCACGCAAAAAATAAGTGTCGTAAACCAGCCTCCACCCGACACAGCCAATTAGTAAGGTTTGTCACGTGAACAAAACGTGCCAATTCTTTACTACTTCAGCACACCGGTACGTTGGAGAGCGACCCCACAACATTTACAAAGAAGACACAACGTTATGCTGATAGGCGCAATCATCTTCAAACATCATACAGTACACATACAGCATATCGCACTGTACCGCACAGTACTGTACAGTACCACACTGTACGTGCATGCTGTACAGTGTCACACTGGCTGTATACGTAGACAGTACCACGCTGTACTGTACACATACTGTACATGATAACATAAAAGATCCCCGTGTCGCCTTAACAGACTGTAGGGTCAAGTGCCGTTAGCCAGCACGTATGGAAGTCGACACGGCACAGGCGGAGGCGGGTGACCAGCACCACGCCCGGCCGCCTTTGTCTCCCTAGTGGCAATGTTCACGCACACATAAACATGCAGAGTGCACACACGAGCTGCAATATGCACAAACAAAACCATGCCTCTGCCGCAGTGTATATGACATACTATACAATATACTATTTATTAGCGCTGCCGCCTCACAGCAAGTAGGTCCCAGGTTGGAATCCCGGCTCGGATGCCTTTCTGTGTGGAGTTTGCAAGTCCGCGTGGGTTTTCCACTGGGCACTCCGGTTTCCTCGCACAGTCCAAAGACTAAATTCCCCCCGGTGCCCTGTGATGTACCGGCGTCCTATCCTGTGTATAGCCCTGCCTTGCGCCCTGTGTCTGCCGGGATAGGCTCCTTCCCACCGCGCCCCTGTATAGAATTATGCGGTTTCTGATAACGGACGGATGGATGGCGTATCCGGTATGTGTATAGAACAGATGTTAATTTCAACAGCAGTTATCCTGGGGCTGAGCTTCGGAACATAGGCTCCCTCCCCATCACAGGAACAGTGCGGTGTGAGCTCAGCACAGTGTGGGGATTAGGGGCAATGCGCATTGCACAATAAGGTGGTTGGTGGTGGTGTGTATATGGCCTTCATAGGGGGATGGCTACCAGCACTTGCCCCGACACCCCCACTTAGCTACACGGGGGATCTTTGCCTTTGGTAACTGTACGAACGTCCAGCACATGTTCGTACAACGTCGCACATCCGACTCGCTCGGGAATGAGCTGGTAGAGGCGGATATGTGAACATGTTATGTTAATATCTTATAGGTAATTACACAATAAGGACAATTGGTGATGTGGTAATCGTTTGTATGTAATGTAACACATATAGACCCCATTGTCAGGCCAACACTGGCTCAGGGTTTATTTAACCATACTTCACCAAGAATTGATGTCTGAGAATTGCTCTCACGAGCTTGTCTTTCCGCTATCCCGAAAGTTCACCCAGAATTTGACAACTCGGGTTGGTGAAGACAGGGAGCATAGACGTACGGTACAACAATGAATTTAGAATCGCAGGCCAAAGGGGGAACACGTGGATTCGAGAACACACAACACAGATGAATGAAATCCATCCATCCATTGTTAGAAACAGCTTATTCTTGTACGGGGTCGCGGTGAGCCAGATCCTATCCCGGCAGACACAGGGCGCAAAGCAGGGCTAAAACCAGGATGGGACGCCAGTCCACCACAGGGCACCGGGGGCAATTTAGTCAGCAGGCCAATTAACTTACGCAGCAGCATGTCTTTGGACTGTGGGAGGCAACCGGAGTGGCCGGATCAAACCCACGCGGACACGGGGGGAGAACACGCAAACTCCACACACAATGGCGGCACCCAAGCCGGGATTCGAAACCTATCTTAACTATGAAGCAGAGTGAGTTGGGGCCTTGGTAAGACGCGTCACAGCAGGAAGGATGGTCGATGGCCAAGACTAACAACGGAGTGGAGGCCAATGGCTGGAACGCTTCCGAGATGATGAGGCCCACGAACGATTTCGAGCTGCGATACCAGCTCCTGTGCAGCTGATGTTCTGTATCGTTAGTTACATCGCAGGACCGTGGAGAGAAATGGTAACGGCCTTGGGCTAGGCTTTCGTGCAGCAGTGGATAGACCACGGCTTGCGATGGCCGTGAGTGTGTATGTATGTGAGTGTGTGCGAAGCGTGTCTTACCAGTCTGTCCTTTGCCCAGTGTCTTCTCGAGGCGGTATGGTCCCACATACTGGGTGTGTATCGCCGCTGCGCTCCCCGACATATTCACCAGCAACCACAACAACAACCACCACGGCCACAACAACCCACCGCCACCACCACCGCAGCCTACCTACACCACACGGCGCGTCCGCGACACCGATTCACCAGCTCCCCCCATGTCGCACGCTCACAGAGCCGACACATGGCAGAACATGTGTGGCGCCTGTGGTGATGAAGATGATGATGATGACGCTGGTGGTGGTTGGTGACGAGGTTTTTGATGATGTGACAGCAGTGGGTGAAGACTGACGGCTGACGGGACGAGGTTGAGACGAGTGATTTCACGACGAGCTTATAACAACAGTGACGACTATCATAGAGGCGGCGGCGGCGGCTGTGATTGTGATGACGACAGATTGATTAAGACAGATTCGGGATGAGACAAACGGACGGTCGGGGTGACGGGGGTTAGCAAAATACCAAAACTGTCGGGTGGAAACGCCGACGGTGAACGAACGAGAACGACTAGCGACGGGACAACGACGCGCTGACGTCTACGGGAGGCTGTGTCGACGTGGAAGAGGTGGGAGATGAACGGACAGCCAGCTGCTGAAGATGCATTACGAACCCGGCTCTACCATCCGGGGCATAGCGCGGCTCCCGCGTCCGCACATGCGCGCCTCCCATTCATTATATATTTACATTTCAATGCGTTGTGTGTGCACGTGTGTGTGTGTGCGTCGCTGTGTCTGTGTGTGTGGTAGCCCAGTGGTTAGCGCGCTGGGCTACAAATCTGCCATCCCGAGTTCGAATCCCACTCACAGTCAACACGCGTGACGATTTTCTGAACCGGTCCATGGGCCTCCCCTAGGTCGACTCAGCCTCAAATGAGTACCCAGTGCGGCGTGTAAACATCGCAGCTAGGGAGACAAAGGCGGCCGAGCGTGGTGCTGGTCACCCCCCCCCCCTCGTGTGCCGTGTCGACCTTCATAGGTGCTTGCTAACGGCACTTGCCCCAACAGTATGTTAAGGCTTCACGGGGGATCTTTGTATTTGTGTGTGCGCGGAGGAGCGGTGGGCCTAGTGCTTAGCGCACTGCGCTACGAACCCGGACAGCCGAGTTCGATTTTCGCTCACGCCCAACATCACTGGCGGTCTTTTTCTGAACCGGTCCTGGGTCTCCCCTAGGTTGAACTCGGCCTTAAATGAGTAGCTGGTGCTGTGTGTAAAACGCCGACACTGGGGAGACAAAGGCGGCTGGGCGTGCTGCTGGTCGATCCGCCCCCTCTCGTCTGTTGTGCTAGCCGTTATAGGTGCTCGCTAACGGCACTTGACCCTACAGACTGTGAGGCTATACGGGGATCTTTGTCTTTGTGCGTGTGTGTCGGGGAGCGGTGGGGTAGTGGTTAGCGCACTGCGCTACGAACTCGGCAACGCGAGTTCGATTTCCTGCCACGGTCAATGTACGTGGCGATTATATGAGTGAATAATACCAAATCCGCGTATGAACGGTTTCGGGAAGAACACACACACTCCACACAGAAAGGCACCCGGGACATTTAATATAATCCTTACATATTTATTTATAATTGATACGGTTTATATATGACGATTTTATTTTCCTTGGCTGGGGTGGGGGGGGTGTTAACTCAGTAAATCCGAGGTCGATAAAATAGAGTACCACTCTGTGGGGAAGTTAACAGTGCATAGCCTCGCATCCGTCGTAGTAATGTGGAATTTTCAGCACTGGCTCGGGATTATAAACGGGTGATGAGCACCGCCTGAAGGCACATTTGAGCAGAACATAACTTTGACATAAACCGCAGTCTGTTTGAGGTGTATGCGCACCTCGCTGTTCAACAGTCTCATGTTAACTTCACTGTTAATGCCTTTATCTCTCCAGTGTTAAGTACATGGGGTCGATAGAGCATCACGGTCAATGAAGTTTCTGCCAATTGCACCTCGCGCCTTTCATTTGCCAGATCCCACTGCTGTGACGGCGATAAACACGCGACCTCTAAGGGCCGCTCTTACAGTCTCACCACCGCCACCACCATCTCTGGCTTTAGGTCTTCATAATAATAATTTTACACTTATAACGCGCACATATTCATGCACTGTCGAAGGTACTCATTCGACGAGAGAACGACTCAGAGGCGCGAGGAAAGCGCAGAGGCGAAGGAGGCAGTCAGGCGACCTCTGGCTGCCACTCGTCCACCCTGCAAACGGTGTCCACCCATCGCAACCTCCTCCTCTTGCTCATTTTGGACAATGACAGCAAGTTGGTACCAGCTTAAGTTGGCCAAACCAATTGATGTACATTGCCAATAATAATAATAGCATGTATATAGCGCCTTTCACCCGAGGGTCACAAAGCGCTGCACAAGGCTGTGGAGAGAACGACCTGTCAACAACGACAGAGAACGGAAAATCAGCAACAATTGTCATAAACCACTGAAATTTGAATTATTTTACATCGTTCACATTTTTCGGGCGTGCAAATACATGTTCATCACTAGTTTGTGATCGTTTTTATCAATACCTACTTAGTCCTTCTAGGGTAGTGGTACACTGGAGCCTATCCCGGCAGACACACGGCGTAAGACAGGGCTATTCCCATGAAGGGACACCAGTGCATCACAGGACATTGCAGGCAATTTAACCAGGCCAATTCGCGTAGAGCAGCATGTCTTTGGACTGGGTATAGCCCTGCCTTGCGCCCCGTGTCTGCCGGGATAGGCTCCGGCTCCCCGTAACCCTGTACAGGATTAAGCGGTTTCTTACAATGATGAATTGGGGTTTGGGAAAGGTACGTCGCCAGAAGGGATGATGTGGTCGACAATAACGAGGGGAACGGCAACCACAGGCAGAAACTCGAACGAGGATGAACCTCCGCGGAGATGGAGCAACGAAATCAGAGGCGCGGGGAGTTACGAAATGTGCCCATTGTTTCAACTGCCAGGAGACAGGATCGAACCGGCGGCGGCCTATGCATTCAAAGTCTAGAGCGATAACCACAACACAGCGATAGCCCTTGTGCGTGTACTTCGCCGGTGCGCTTATCTCGTGCCCATTTCACTGTTCATTTAACAAAGATGACTTCACCGCCTCCCCATCCTTTGTGTTCATCACCCTCTCTCCCCTCCCCCACAATATCACTTCACACCACACACCTGCGCTTGTTTATAGGGGGGGAAAAAAAAAACCTAGAGGGCATAGCGAATCACTTTCCCTGGGGGCTGTCTGTGTGTGAACGTTTGTGCCCGCGTGCGTGTGCCTTTCTCATTTGCCAAAATAATGAATCTACGAATTAATAAGGCATAGCAGCCTTATAGACAAAGGGATATATATATAGATGTTTATTATTACAGCAGAACAAATACCCAGTGAGCTTGCAAGCTCTTTACGGGATTCCTGCGACACAACAAACATGCGAATTGATGATTTCCTGTCTCCACGTGTATATTTTTTTTTCGCCCATCATCCCTTTAGCTTTTCATACGAATTTCAAGCAGAGATGTTCTATCTTAATTGTTTAACAAGGCAAACTGGACTGGTTTATGCACCAGCAGAAAATGCGTTAAATTAAAAACGTTTTTATTTTCAGTCAGGCATTTTAAACAATGCTGTCGGATCACCAGATGCTATTGCCAACAACAATCCGCATAAAATGTGATAAGCCCGTCCAATACAGAAAGCAATACTTCAGGGCAACGCATAACGCGTTTGTGCATGGTGATCGCTGAATGTGCTGGTCTTGTTCAGCAATAAAAGGCCACTGCAAAGAGCGATTGTTAATAAACTGCGTCAGTACATAATTTAAACAGGCTGCCAAGCCAGTTTATTAAGGAAGCCTCAATTTTGTTCGGGGGGAATTCAATTGTACGGTGAATGATACAAACGCATACAAATAAATGGGTGCCCGCGGCCACGGTCTGGCACATTTAACGCACTCGTGAATGTGTTGTAGTATCGGAAGGAAAGACGGTGACACTTATCGCACGTTTACACGTTACAATACCGAACATGAAATTCACATTTCACGACATCTTAGTATAACTGCCCAGAGATTGCAGGGTGGCTCTGCGGTCGACAGTGCCGAGTTGGCACCACTGAGCTCCTGGGTTTAATACCGAGCAGTTTGAGGGAGAATTGTTCGGGTAGATTTTGGAGGTCGCGTCGGCTGGACAGCACCTGCAGGATCTCTTACAGAGCAGTGCGGCAAACCAGTCGTGCAAAAAAAAATGCTCTACAAAGTGATTATAGTACTGCATCACATGATCTTAGCGTTGCCTGCTCAGCGATCTGACCTCTGAGCCAACTGGGATCCTCGCCCAATTTACGGTTAATAGTACGTAGTGAATCATCCACCAAGATGGCTGCACAATTCACTTTTTCTATTGACTTACTCCACCTACTTTCTTAACAATTGTTATTTCCACAACTTCCCTCATATATGGTCACTGCACAAACATTCGTGGAGTAAATTACTAGCTTGGCTCATCGTTGAAACCAAAGAAGAAACTCCACTTAAGGTGTCCCATGCGACATTAATACGATGCCCTTCATTAATTCAAGAAAGCCTTGCCGCATTTAAAGGCAGTTTCCAGAAGTTTCTGCTACATTTAGATGTTCAGCCAATCTTATTAGGGTAAAATGGATCAAAGGGTTTGTCAAAATTGGATACACAAACCAGAGGAAAAATTACTTTGCAAATATGCAAATTAATATTGATGTCACCTTCCCTGTCGCTAATGAAATATTTCCAAGGACAAACGAATGTTGGAAAGCGGTACATAATCCATGTGTAGGGATGATTGTTTCTAACTTATTTAGGTTCAGAGTGGGGGTGAAATATCGGATGGTAGAGCGGGTGAAGGCAACGGCAGTAAGTCAACGATGATAATGAAACCAATTGAGCCTTGGCTGGAGCAGTCGCCAATAATAATTTCCTCTATACAATGCGCACAATAATCGCTCACACATCATCTGAGATAATGGCTCAGAGACGCAAGAAACCAGACAAGCAGGAAAGGGAGCAATTCGGCGAGCTGGTTACCCAACCCCCCACACCAAGCTCTGCAGTTCTATATATATATTAACATATTGGCCATGTAATGAGTGTGTGAGACAACCGAACAGCATTACACAACTATAAAACTAATTGTACAAAAAGTAATATAATTAAGGCAAATGGTTACATATTTGTTGTTTTGCAACAGAAATATTAGGTAAGGGTTAGAGTGAACTGAAGGTATATTTACATGACAGCGACTAAAATACCCATCATTCAAATCCCCAATTATTACGAATTAAAGTGGACGCATTGCCTTCTAAACACCTTATGGTGTTGTAGAATAATTTCCTATAAAAACGAAGCAAATAAATGACCAAACTATAATACATTACCACATAGATCAAGATTTTAATCCCCAGTCTGCTAGAACTTATCTTTAAAAATATTGATGTCATAATACAGATAGATGATTATTATATGGTCTCATAGACGTGAGCTTCAACACAATCCTAAAGCCCGTTTTCCTGGAATAGTCTTTCAAGCCAATGGTGATTCAAATCTCAAAATACTGCCCTTAAACTCCGGTCTCAAGAAACAGATCTTGAGAACAATAATCCGGAAACAGCGGTCTCAAGGAATGCAACTATAAGACAACGATCTAAAAACCTGTATTGTAACCAAGTGATACGACGCTGCTTTCTAAAGCCCACGAGAGAGACGAGCGGCAGTGCGAGGGGTTTGGCGTCACGGCCGCCGTCGTCATCGATGATGCCCGGCGCTTTTAACTGGCGTCGCGAGCGGCCCACGGAGGCTGGTACGTTTCGAGGCGCTCGCGCACCAGCTCTCGGGACAGCAGCCTCAGCTCCATGGTGTCGAGGGCATCGTGCAGCTCTCCGCTGGCACGCACCTCCAGGTTCCCGTCATTCGCCTGCGATGGGGGGGGACACACACGTACACATGTATATGAACACACTGACAGCCGTGCTGTATTGTACATGCGTTGAAACTATCAGATCTGCTCGCTCTCATGTAGGAAGACGCACGGACACTGTATGTACACACATGCACAAGCTCAGACGTACCTGCACTGGCACATGTATTACAAGCACTTTGGTTTATGACCTAGCCTTAAAGAGAGTACTTGGTGTATTGTGTAAACATCAGCACTGCGGTGTGTGCATGCGAGTGTGCGCAACAGCCGCCATTCGCCACTTATGTGGTGGTAACATCACTACACCGCTTTCTCCATCCTAGATGCACTTAAGGCCACGTGAAGTGTGGAAGGCTTGCTGACAGAAGGGTCACAAGACAGACCCAGGTGTTGAATTAACTGACAGATGTATTGGCTATTATTGCTCTGCACTGTGCCAACTTTCTGCCTATTATCTGCCCAGCACACCCCTTGTTGTTGCGAGCTTTGCTCCTCCGTCCTTCTTTGTTGTTGGAGGTTGACTGCCTACAACTTCCTAGCAGCATCCTTCAGAAGCTCCCTATACCGAGGTCAATCTAGACACTGCTGGTACCAGTCATTGGCAAGTTCAATCAGTTCCACAAACTCCTGTACCATATCAGCCCATCTCTTCGCTAGCCTGTGCCATACCCAATTAAGCCCACTCTCACCGACCAAACAGAAACTGTTTGAGCACGCAGTGGTTGAGAATGCAGGCTATATTACGAGGCATCTGGTGGAGGAGCTTGCTGATCTGAAAAAGATCCGTGCACTCATCATACATTCCAGTCTAACCCGGTAAAACCATGGCTTAATAGTCGTTAGGCAATCATCAAATTTTCCAGCAGTTCGTAATGCAGTACGTTAACTGCTAGACTACCACCACTCCCCCACTCTCACCAGCTGCAAGGAGGCGAGCATGTAGCGGCACGCCTCGAAGGGCTCGAAGCCGCTCACGATGTCCGCGAAGCGCATTTCTTGGTCCTTATTCTCGAACTTGTTGATCACGCGGTCACAGTACGAGCCGATGTCGCACGACCCGCGGTCCTCCTACGCCCCAACACCGGCGGGAGGAAAACATATCGTCGTTGTCATCACCCATGGTGCACTGGCCATCATTACCTAACAAAGCCTATTTACTTTTTTTAACAGTCAATACGATTGATGTCTTTAACTTGTGTAAGTTTCCTAAGGTGCAATTTTAAGCTACCACTTCTCTATGCGTCTTTGTACGCTCTTCCGCTTTCGTTCCATTTTCCGTATCAATGTTCATGTCCTTGATCCATGTCAAATCAGGTAATATGCACTGACTGCATAGGTCCTATTTTATGCTAAATGGTACGTTAGCTTTCATTATCACGATCACCTTTCCAAAAATGCTTCAACCTGCTCTTCTCTATATTTTCTTTTCATTCTTTTTATCACAGTCTGCCTTCCATAACTGCCCGAGGTATAAATACTCTGATGTTTTGTCCAGTTGTATCCCTCCGACAAATATCTTTAATTCATTAAACTGTTTTTTTTCACAACCACTTGTACTATCAGCATCATGTTGTCATGAGGTGAGGACACTGCCTATTGCAACTCTTGCAGATAGCAGTGTAATATCACATTTGACGCAATGGAGTTCTGGAAGACAATATCATTGAATTACTACTGTATGCCGTGGATTAAATGACGGACATCTCCCCCCCCCCATATTTTCAAGCAAAATTGCTGAGCAGATCGCTTAAAAGTAGTCTATCTTGATTCGAACAAGGACCTATATGCAACAGAGAGTCATTTTCTCTAAATATCAAGTAGTTCACTAGCATTGGTTCAAGCAAAAGCCTGACTGTAAGCAACTAGTTGTGTAACTGCTCGCAGAGAAATCCCACATCCATTTCGATTGCATACAACCAAGTTATGCAACTGATCATTCAGGTGCAGACCCGGCTTTATGATCGGCTTTACCTGCGCTTGTAGCCTGGGCGAGATCATCTCATCCCACTCGCGGATTCTCCGTGACAGAACCGTGTCCTGCGCATAGCCTGCCGAGGCAGCCATGTACAGTTCCTAAACACACACACACGCAAACACACGCTATACATGTAAATGTACATGGGGCGGCGACGTGGTGAAGCGGTACTGCGTTTGCCGCCTGTTGCAGATGTTTGCAGATCAACATACGTGGCTGCATTGGTTAACGTTGCAGGTATATCAGTCATACATACTCCGTGCTCTCTGCTTTAAAGATCCCATGATGTTAGTCTAAAGAGAGCGTCATTGTCCACATTTTTACAGGATTCAAAAATCACTGGCAAGTTAATAAATGGGAATACTTGTCGCAACACGGCCACTTACTGGTATATTTCTCAAGCTTGTATGGTCTAGGTTTAGAACCTGTGCCTTCCTTACCACATTACGCATCACCAGCTCCTCAAAGTTCGGCTGTTCTTCACTTCCTATGAAAGAAAAACCAGAGATTATAATAGGAATAACAACACCGCTGTAGGTTTTCACATATAAATTGCGATACTTGAAAAACTGGTATAATCGCCAGGTAGCGGAAATCTAGAGTCTAACCCAGGTCGACAGTGGTGACAATTCATATAAGTACAGGTTGGCACTCTTTACAGCCCTGAGCCAGCATTGGAACTTCCCATTCTTATGGCAGAAGCTAAATAAAATAATACAACTGTTGTTGACATCTTACAGAGTGGTACTATTTTTTGTTAGAATGTTTTCCCAATGTTATCGCTATTCTTTCAGTTGAATGTCATGAGACCAAGAATCTTTTCAGAACTGCCACAGAGCAGTGCATCTCTTCGTATCAAAGAATGGACCACAGAAGCAGATATCACTGAACTACTTCTGCGTTCCCTTTATGTGACCTCTAATTCACTCTCAATTGCCCACAATGCCACTTAAGAGTAATGTTCGTCACGTAACAGCCAAAACGATACTTTTCATTCTCAAATATGGATTTAAGCCAAATTGAATGTGATGTTTTAGTTGTGCGTCATTGGTGACCTGGCTGATACCACCAACTATTACACTTAAGATCTTTAAAAGAAGGCGGCTGTCTTGATTTAAATGCAAAATGTTACCGGTGCCAGCTCACCACACTGGCATCTGAAAAACGTGACCAGTTAAAAGTGGAACTAATTTTATTGAACACCGAGAGCTGAGGTACTGAGTCAAACAAAAACGGAATTTGAAGTTGTAACCTTCTGATTGTGGGTCAAGTGCTCTGATCACTTTGCCACCCAGCCAGATAAAAAAAACTCCTCAGTGCCAAGTAAATACCACTTAATCCATACCCCTATATCACTTCACAAGGCTATAACAATACTGATAAGGGCTGTTCTAGCACATCACTCAATCATCCACTCAAACGTTATCTTTACTTCAAAATAAATAATTGCCTTTGGCAACGTGACACTACAGAGATTGCAAACGACTGATTTGTCAATTAAACATGAAAGGGCACATTGTCAAAGGCGCATGTGGCAGCAATCGTATATACTGTGCCAGTGGGGGAAATTCCACATTTCTATGGTAAGGACCAAGTCTATAAATAAGGCAACCGTTCATATGCTGTGCTAGAAAATTGTACACTAAAACCTTGGCTAACTAGACTAATAACGGGGAGCACTGGTCTGGTTTGCTGAAAAGTCCAGCTAGCTGCAAATCTAATGAAAACCACCGTAACAAAATAAACAACAATCTTGTGTGTATACGTAGTAACTGAATCAATGTTTGCTGTGTGAATGTGTTACTTGCTGTACGTATTGTGCGAGATGTGTTGTATTGTAGTCACATCCGTTTGGCAGTTGAGTACATCGGTGCCCCCACTCCCAATCACTGGCTCGTGATGTTAGCCTTGGCCGGGTATTGAATTTGAACAACTAGAGTTGTGGTGCAGCGCACTTAACCATCACGGTATTGCTAACCGGCTTCAACATTTGCCAGGCACGGTGTCATATGTATTACAATGTTATCAGCCAATTAATTAGTGTTTTGTACTTATGGGAGGAAAATGGAGACCCGGAGAAAATCCATGCAGAAAATGGGGGAAAACCCAAACTTCACACAAAAAGGCGCCTAAAGTGGGATTTGAACCACCTCTGACAGAACCTTCTTACTGTGAGGCGCAATCAAATATAATCCACTCCCTGTGCCTGTATTCCAATAAGTGATTTACCAATTTGCAGAGCTGCGAGAACATCCCAAGAGGCTGCCACACTCAATACATCGCGGGCCTTAATGCTGAAAGTGCCAAACTGTTTGAGCAATACCAACAGCTCTACGAATACGATCCCTTTGCTGAAAGTACCATCGAAGTAGGCGAGAGACTTATGACATCTCTATCAGAACACCAGCAACACAAATGGCAAAACCTGGTGGAAACAACAGATATGACGAAAAACAGCAGAAAGGCATGGAGCCTCATTCGAAAAATCAGCAACGATCCATCGACCCCAACACAGCAGCAGTATACCACCACCGCCAACCAAGTTGCGCACCAGCTGCTGCTCAATGGGAAACCCACCAGCAAACAGCCAAGACCAAAGGTAGAGCGAGAAAAGTACTCCCAAACCTCTGGACTGACTAAGCCGTTCTCCCTTGAAGAGCTCAATATCGGCATCAACACCCTTAAGAACGGTAAAGCCATCGGACTGGATAACATCTTCACGGAAGAGATCAAGCACTTTGGACCTCTAACGCGGAAATGGATCCTTGAGTTGATGAACAAGTGCATGCTGACAAAAAACATCCCAAAGATCTGGAGGAAAACCAAGATTATTGCTCTTCTCAAACCGGGCAAAGATCCAGCGTATGCAAAGAACTTTCGCCCGATCTCCCTGCTATGTCACCCATATAAGCTGTTTGAGCGCCTGATCCTAAACAGGCTTGCCCCTGTTGCTGAACCAGCCATCATCCCCCAACAAGCCGGATTCCGACCCGGCAAATCTACAACAAGCCAACTTCTAAATCTCACTCAGCACATTGAGGATGGGTTTCAGAAAGGACTGATAACAGGAGCCGTCTTTGTTGATCTGTCTGCCGCATATGACAGTGTGAACCACCGCCTCCTCCTGAAAAAGATCTTGGATTTGACAAAAGACCTGGCGCTTACAGACCTCATTGGAGCCCTCCTAAAAGATAGGTGCTTCTTTGTTGTCTTGAACAACAAGCAAAGTCGCTGGCGACGACAACGGAATGGCCTACCCCAAGGTAGTGTGTTGGCTCCCCTACTATATAACATCTACACAAACGACCAGCCAATGGACCAGAATACTGAACGGTTCATCTATGCCGACGACCTCTGTGTAACATCCCAAGAGAGTACGTTTGAAGCAGTGGAAGCAAATCTCACCTCAGCCCTAGATGAGCTACACCTCTACTATGAGCGCAACCACCTACATGCCAACCCAGCGAAGACTCAAGTCTGCTCTTTCCATCTCAGGAATCGTGAAGCCAACCGACCTCTTAACATCAAATGGTCTGGAACACCACTTGAGCACCGTAAGCACCCTGTCTACCTTGGAGTAACCCTGGACCGCACTCTCTCCTTTAAGGAGCACGTCAAAAACACCAAATTGAAAGTGGGTTCCCGAAACAACATCCTACGAAAACTGGTCAACTCCAAATGGGGAGCCACAGCACACACATTAAGATCTACTGCTCTGGCCTTGTGCTATTCCTCTGCGGAGTATGCATGTCCTGTCTGGGAGAGGTCAACCCATGCCAAGAAACTTGACCCGGCATTGAACAACACCTGCCGCCTGATCACTGGCTGCTTGAAACCCACACACACAAACAACCTGTACCTCCTCGCTGGCATTGCCCCTGCTGATATCCGACGGGAAGTGGCCAGTCGAGTCGAGATGACAAAGGCTACTAGCGATGAACGCCACCTCCTTCATGGACGTCAACCCCCGGCCCAACGACTGAAGTCAAGAAGAAGCTTCCTCAGCCATGTGCAGCCCCTAACAACATCTCGAGGGGAAACCAGACTCCAGCTCTGGACGGAAAAGCTTGAGAGTGACCCTCCTGCAACTGGCATGGGAATCCCACCTGCTGAAGACTTCCCTCCTGGCTCAGATGCACCATGGATTCAGTGGAAGACACTCAACCGCCTGAGAACTAGAACGGGACGATCAAAAGATGCTTTGGTCAGATGGGGCTACAAGACCGGCCCAACCACCTGTGAATGTGGAGAAGCAGACCATACTATGGAACACTGCCTTGTCTGTGCTCTACTACCCAACCTCTGCAGCTCAAAAGACCTTGCGGAGTTCAATGAAAATGCAAGGGGCTGTGTAAGAAAATGGGAAACTGTAATTTAACATCGCGCTTCGAAGAATCGCAAAGAAGAAGAAGAGCTGCGATGTCACCTATGACGTTTTGGGGTGTGGTGTTCAAGTCATCCGCGTCATCGTAATCATCTGTGAAATACACATTAAGAAAAATGCGGTTAATCATCGTTGTCTTAGCATGGCGCAGGGATTCTAATAACGAAGTAACGATTCATCATCAAGTTCCAATGACTTTTGGTTTCCAAGGTGACCAGGAGATTGCAGTACACCAATGGTTTCTTAAATTCTATAACACAGTAATCCATAATCAGATAAGCAAATGATATTACTCTTACTATGAATATTACAGTATCCTAATGCTGGGTGTGTGTTTGCCTAAGTGCGTGCTGGTACCCAGGTCGGGTGGTAGGTCTTGGCAGTCGGGCTCTCGCCCCATCTCTTGACTTCCGGGCATCGAGACTGGCCTCGCATCCTGTCCCTGGTTATCACCATCTCTGACACCACCAATATCATCGCCATCATCACCGTTGTCCACAGGAGTGATGTCGTGGGCGTAGGGCTTTCCGGCCTGGACCTACCAATTTAAACAACACGAGGGATGTGAAAGGACAAGTGCTTGTCCTTGAATACAAGGACAAGCACTTGTGCATGCGTACAACGAACATTCAGGCATCACGCACAAAAGCAGAGGCTTTTGCGAAGATTGTCGCGTCACTCACCAGTTTCTTCTGAATCTTAGCCTGAATGGCCATCGCCTTCTGCATGTTCGTCCAATACAATTCTTCCAGTTCTGTGGGTGGACCATGCAACGGGTAATGAAATGTCACATGCACATGACCGTGCCTTTTAACAATTCATTGCTGTATGAGTGCCACTCCATTGCATGCGGGTCGTGGGGGGTTATTTGATCATACTTCATCATGTTGGTTAACGCGGGTTGGAGAAGCATTGCATAAATTATAATAGTCCTTCAGTAGATATGTGATCATCCTCATTAGCTATGATCGATGCACTCTTGGTTGAAGGCTTATGAAACCGTCACTACATTTCACGTAAGTATATACTTAGCAGACATGTGATAAGGATGTAAAACATTCAGCTCTCCGCGACCAGTGTTTGTTGTGTCGCAGGAATCCCGTAAAGAGCTTGCAAGTTCACTGGGTATTTTTCTGCTAGAATAATAAACACGTATCTATCTATCTATCTACCAGCAACCCTAAGAATGGTCACAATTTTGGGTTAATATTATATTAGAAGAATCAGCGTTTTCTCGTGTTTAGTTTGTTTTGTCAGCAATACATTAGAAGAAAAAATAGGCTGTAAATATACACGACCAACCATATAACTTAGGTGTTCCTGGAATTAGATTTTGGAGTCAACATTCAGCGCCATTCTCTAGATGACACAATTCGAACTCACCGAAGTTGTTTTAGAATTTAAGTTGTTTTAACTCTTCGCTCAACCGAGATGATCACGCAATCAAGATAACATCAGTGTTGAAATAAAATGTTGATTAAGTGTGCAGTATATTACCGGGGAAATTGAGAAGCGAGGTCTTTTTCCGCAGAGGAGCAGCCATGGCTATATCTAATGAAATAAAACGTTAAAAACCATCAGTACAATGAAATTAAATATTTAGCTTGTTAACGACGATGACGAAGAGGCATTGCCAGAAAGGTTACTTGTCGGTAATAGATGGCGAGAGTGGTGATTACTTCACTTACATGCCTTGATGAACCAGTCATTGAAGCACAATAGTTGTATTGTCCGTTTCCTTTTCCGCTTGGTGCCCATCAGGCTCAGTTCAGGTGGAAGTGAGAAGCTTCGCCCTGATAATGATGGGTTGTGATCATCAGCAGCAATATCATCATCCATCATCAAAGCAGAACCAGAATCATCAACATTGCAATCAGCAGAATCAAGTACTGTAATTAAGAGCAACAGCAGGAGCATAAAACAGCACCAACTTTATTTTCTGAATATTTTTCAACTTCATCATCATAATTAGCAGCGTATCACTATTATTTTCACCATCACCACAATCGTCACAATAAACTCCACCAATCGCCTCCACAATCATCCCCACCATTCTCAACTCCTCACGATCACCGTGGTCCTGACGTCAATGTGCATGCCGCACCTTTCATAAAGGGCTTCTCCGGTGGCCCCTCACCGAAAATATCCATGTTCCCCCAAGGGTCAACCACCTACAACATTGCACACACTCCGATTCGTCATTACCATCATCTGGTTATATTGACTCACTTGGGCAGTAAAGTGGCCGGGGTATAGCTGATTTGCCGCTTGTTACAGAAGTTCGCGGTTCGAGCCCATGGCCACCTTGGTTAATACTGGAGGTGTATCAAGAAATATATACGTGCTCTCTGCTTTAAAATGGACTTTACATTGGATATTAAATGTTTGTGATAAAAATTGAGAAAGCGTAGGCCATACGTGCTGGTGTCACAGTCCAAATTTTGAAAACAAATGACACACACGTCACTTATTTGGGTAAAACCATACAGCAACGTCAGGCTAAGAATTGCACAAACATTAAATATACCAATTATCGAAAAGATTAATTGCCCTCTTCAAACGAGCAATGGTGGCGGCACCCACATTTGTTGGTGGCCTTGAGTCAGCGGTGGAAATTTCACATTGTCATGGCAAGAGCCAGTCTCTTTACAGAACAAGCCCTAGTGAAGAGTTACCCGTGGTTTTGTCGGGGGTGCCTTGTCTGTTGACTCTTTTGCTGTTCTCTCCCTCAGCATGTAACCCTTACCTTGAGCCCTGGCCTAGAAAACAAAACAAAGATCGCCAGTGCAGCACTCTCAAAACTCGACGACTGAACAGCGTGCAAAGTAATGCTGACTTGTTGCTGTGTCTCCATGCTGTGCAAAGTTGTCACGTGCCGGGCAGTTCCAACTTAGCACCGTACTACACACAACTATGGTACTGCAGCAACGCATGGGGTTCTAAGATTCACTTGTGATTTCTGCTGGTTTCACTCGCGCTTTTCTAGCTTTTTTACATAGCTTTGACATAATATTGCACATTTTTATAACATTTAATGCAATATAAATAACTTTAAGCGCTGTAAATGAAAACATCTCAAGGCATTGTTATTTTTAGACACGTGCACTACCGTCAATGATGCTAAACAGACACACCAGTAGAGAGTGCGCCCAGATAGTGAATGCTCGCACCTGTTGTCTGTCTATCACCTCCTCAACAGCGACTGCAGGGGCATCTCCTGGACCAAGCTCTGCAAGTGGTGGCACATCATCCATGTCGTCTAAACAGAGCACGGGACGGACATGTGCATACATCATCTTCATCAGCCGTCGTTAATCCACTGCTGGATGAGGGCCTCCTCAAAACGTCATCATCCCTCGTAGTCCAGCGATACCACAATGCATGTAGCACCTACACATAAACTGTGCTCATCGCCCCATCTCCGTGGTGGTCATCCTCTTGGGTCCTTTAGTATTTTATTTCAGTTTGAAGTGTTATTTCCCCCATTAGTTATTTTAAATAACACAATTTGCATGTCTGTGTTACTCACCATGTCCGTCTGCATCAGCCAGAGGCAGGAAACCTGCGTCGTCGTTACCACCTCCGTCTCCCGCGTTAGCGCCGATGACGTTTTGCATCTCCGAGAATTCATTGTCTGCAGCGGATACCAAAATAAATACAATTATTTTCACAGGTGCAGAGCTGCGTAGCATCAAATGGATTTTTAACAACTTGGGGTGTGTGGATTTTATTTATTTTGGGAACCGTAGCTTTGCACGGAACACACAACACCATTAATCCATCAGTCAGTTCTTTATTTAATCACTTCATAAAAATCTACTTTCCAATTTCTAATTGAAAAGGAAGACAAAACCCCCCAAACGAACAACAGTTGCTTTATACAACTCATTGTGTCATCTTATAGAACTGTGAGCAACCCATGAATAATTGTAGAGTATATTTGGTATTGATGGTTAGTTACAAAGCTATTCTTTAGGGATGGCTATGTCGTGTGCTCTTACTCTCTCGACACAGCTGTCTCTAAAGAACAGCTTTGAAAAGCAATCATTACGAATCGAACCGTCAAAACCTACAGCAGTACATTTGTTATTTGCACCATTATCACATCTCAAGGCTTTCAAAGTTAACACACGCTGCAGAGGTTCTTGAACCTCTGCTATCGTGGGCCATGCAACTGAATAAACACCGGGAGTTCAATATACCCCTGGAAGGTTGTCCCTGGAACATCCCGCAGGAGTGCATTGCAAATATTCAGGGAGGACGTGCTCAACATGCAACCGAGCCAGAAAAACAACACACAGGCGAACGCTCATCCTCGCGCCGCCTCCCTGCTGCCAGTCACACCTATAGCCTCGTAAATACGGAGTGCGTTGATGGCCGTGTTGATGATCGTGGCGCCGTCCACGGGAGAGAGGCCACTCAGCTCCAGCATGAAGGCCCCCGTGTGGTGCGGTGTGCTCGTGTTCATGCGGAAGTCCTTGCGGCTCGCGAGCAGCTCCCCCTTCAGGCTGCACGCGAGCGGTGTGGCAGAGGAATACGGCAGGAGCGTGGGCATGTGGAATGGTTGGCACACAAACACTCGCGTTTACATCGATTTGTGAGTGGCACGTGACTAAATGTATTCCCATTTCAAGACGCTTTCCAAAAAAAAGCAATACAGGTTAAGAGTATATTAGCAATATACTGATGTAAAAGATCAGCTGAAAAAAAGCTTGACAGAAAAAGCGTTTAAAAATGTAAACTAAATATTTAAGACGACTTAAAAAAATAGGGAGCACAGGGAACGCATATACAGGACTGATAACCCGAATCGTGGTGGAGTGTGGTGATGACTGTATTTTCCATTTTTTAAAACACACTTTTCCTTTTTTTTAAAGCAAAAAATTGTTGTGCACCTTATATTCTTGGTAGCTGTGTATCTGTAACCAAAATTCTATCATTTTCTTGACAGCACAGACTTTTGGTGCATCTTATTTTCCAGATCATCTAATAATCCGTAGAATACAATATATGCTCTTTATATTAGAATTGCTATTGTCGTTGTTAATCTCACAGCCTTACGGACGTGTGTCGCTCGTCACAAATCCAAGTGTGGTTCTCTTGGTTGGGTTACATGTTGAGCCTTCATTCTCTAAAGCTTTTGCCACGCACTGGTATGCGCATCTTTAGGAGCTGAATTGAACTCCTGTAGCTGTGCACAGTAGTGCATGGCGAAACCTTTAGGCATTGCTCAACAACGCTGGGGCAACGCGGTTACCTGTAAAGAGGGGTTCCCTGTCGCTCCATGTCGTCCGTATGAAGCAGGGACATGGGCACGAGGGGGATGATGCTTGTGTGCTGCACGAAAACACATGCACCACTTTAGTATTTTTTTAAATTACAGCAGAAAAAACACCCAGTGAGCTTGCAAGCTCTTTACGGGATTCCTGCGACACAGCAAACATCCGAATTCATGAATTGGCAGAACGGTGAGTTTTTCGTTTTTTGAAGGTTGTGGGGGATTTGGTTTGAGGAAGTTGATGCGGCACAGCGTTTCCAGGTGTGGGTGCAGCGACGGAGAAGTGGCGCTGTGCGAATGTTGTAGCGCGCGCGAGCTGCGTGAAGTAGCATAAAAGAGAAAAGGGGTTTGTGATGTGGCGACGTGCGCTCCTTACCAGTAGGCTCTGCAGGTTCTTATTTATGTTGATGTTTGATGTAAATTCAATATCATCCAAGCTCAAGAACTGGAAAAATAACAAACTCAAACAGGTCAGTCACTTGGTAATTACTAGACTTCCACATAAGAAAACTATACAAGCTTTATTGTTACTTTCTCCTACAGGGAGATGCTTCTTTGCATACTTTTGTGCTTTTGTGTCATTTCATTTGTCAAAGTCACGTTTCAGATTCATATATCATAGCAAGTAATATACACTGATTTGCATGCTGAGAATTACGCTGAAACAAAAAGAGGAAAACGTACGTAGATTAGAACACATTTTCAAGTTTGAGACATTATATTGACTACTAAGAAAAGTAAACTGGCTTGTGCAGAATGTGCCATTAGAAGGGATGATGGCCGCTGGTCGAGAGTCACAATGGAGTGGCAGCAAAAGTAAGGAACACGCCGGATTGAATGTCTAATACAGAGACGAGCGATGAAATCAGCTTGAGTGTAAGTGCTGGATGGATTGTTGCATCACAAGACTCTGGCCACTAAATGAACCTGGGGAGGGATTAGAATCTAAACCAAATTTAAGCCTTAGATTTAAAAAAACAAATAGCCTACTTCCTCCTCGTTCTTCTGGTAAGCCATTGAGGCGTCGTGGTCCTCACCATCCGTCCCAATGGAGGTCGTCTTCTGGATTCGTCTACAGCAGAAGGGCAGCACACTTCTCTCAATATGCAGCAAAACCCCGCAGTGTACCATAAATATATATGTTTGAAATAAACACATCAGTGTGAGGTGCACTTGCGTTTCACAAACAAAAAAACTGCTACATTTCAAAACACAGAAATATGCTTACTTTTTGTTTGATATCATATCCAGTGTCTGATAAACCAGGGAGTACAAATACTCCACCTGCACACACACGCACACACACCAAGCTTTACAGCCTATGGTGACAAATGGTGTCTGGGAGCACCTATTAAGGTTCATGTGTAAGCGGCTGCTTAGGCAAAACAAAGTTGCGGCCCGAGTTGCAACAACTCCAAGTAACATATGCAGGCAAGTGTCAAATACACAGTCAAACGATGGTTGTTACATTTGAGTCACGCACATGACACAAGGTGCCATGCTCCCAGAGCCAAATACATAATTTAACTTATAGGGTCTCATATTTATATTACACAGTACATGTCACACACAGTTGCCATATATTTCAAAAACGCATTACCACGCAAAAGCTGGCCCGCAGCTGTGAAGGACGCCACACACAGTGTCATACTACACACAGCACCACAAAGACAACGATCCCCTGTATAGCCCTAACAGACTGTAGGGTTAAGTGCTGTTAGCGAGCACCTATAAAGGCCAATACAGCACATAAGGGGGTGGATTGCCAGCTCCACGCACGGCCACCTTTGTCTCCCTAGTGATAATGTTTACACATCGCACCAGATATTTATTTATGAGAGATGTTTTTTATTATTATTATGTTGTTTATTATTATTATAGCAGAAAACATCCGATGAGCTTTCAAGCTCTGGATGCAAGAGTCCTGCGATACAACAAGCATTCCAACCTGGGGGAGGCCCTGGACCAGTTCACAAAATCGTCACTGGTGTTGACTGTGAGCGGGAATCTAACTCGGGTCGTCGGGTTCGTAGCACAGTGCTCTAACCCCTACACGACAGCTCCCCATAAACGTGGTGCAATACACAGCGTTTACATCCAACACAGCGGAAACACACGGTGCCATTCACAGGGTGCGTGGGTCGCACACGGCAGCACGTGCCTTTTTGCTGTAGATGCACGCCGAGCCCTGGACAACCAGTGCGGCCTCGGCAAAGTTCATTGTCGTTTTGCCCCCATCGAACGAGATGACGATGTTGTCCAACTGTGAACAGAGAGCAGCAGCGACAACAACAATCGCCATTCACCACTAAGTGGCGGTGACGTCACCACGGCGCTTGTGCCAGGTCATATGCACTTTGAGGCCATTCGAATTCGGTTCGATTCTTCGAAGCGTGATGGTTATAGGACAGTTTCCCATTGCAACAAGTTCTTCTTTAGTTGCAGACAGCCCTTCTCAGTTAATCTGTCTTGATGTTTACTGACATGCCGTTCTCTCCACAGCCATGTGCAGCGCTTTGTGACCCTCGGGTGAAAGGCGCTCTATAAATGCTATTATTATTTAGATATATAATAGTCAGTGCTGGCCTTAATGGCAGGCATTGGCCTCTCTTCTTGCCCCAAACTGAGGGGCTTCTGATAGGAGGTCATGGGTTGCCTAACCAAAATAACTGGCAAATGCAGAGGGCAGACTGTGACGAGGGTGAAAATGACATGAGACGCAGAAGGATTCCGTCTGTACCTCCTCCAGATACTCCTCAAGATGCGCCGCCACATCCACCTCCCAGTTGCGCGAAAGGTCCCGCAGGGGATTGAGGAGGTGGAAGAACCTTTTCTCCGGCCCCTCCATCTGTAGTCCGGTCAGGTGAAAGAGCGTGAGGAACAGACAGTTTGATGTTTATTATTACAGCAGAGCTTGCAAGCTCTGGAAGGTAATACAACGAATTTAACAAATGTACAGCATTACATGGTGCACAGATAAAACATTAGCCATAATCGTAAGGTAAATCATAAACATTAGCCATAGGGAGGGAGGGGATTTAACAATCCACACACCCTGTTATTCGACTGATTCATGTGCTCAAATCTCTTTAGCGCCTACTCTGCATTCAACATCTGCAGTACCACAACGCAGTGCGTATAGACTTAGAACTGTTTACACGGTCATCGTTACAGTACAGTACTACTGTACCGTATATTTTCCACAATTATTGGAATGCTGGATTTTTCTGCCGTAACAATAAACATCTATAAACCTACATCATAGCCCTGTGGTGGACTGGCGTCCCGTCAGGGTTATAGCCCTGCCTTGCGCCCTGTGTCTGCCGGGATATGCTCCGGCTCACCGCGACGCTGCTCAGGATTAAGCGGTTTCTGATAATGGGCGGATGGATGGAAACATCTACATCAGTAACATCTATAAACATCATCGCGAAGGAGCGAGGAACGTTCGATATGGCTATCCCGAAAGAGGAGCTCTGAGCGGAAATTCTCATACAGTACATCAAGCCGTGACAAACCTACATCGATACAAAGCGCTCGAATCAACGGGGTACCAGCAACGGCGCTGAACCTCTCATCACCACCAACCCCGTTACCGTTCGTGTTGCTGTTAAACTCTGCCCGGAGTCTAACCCAGATGATCTCCTCCGTGGCTTCGCGGGAGTCCTCGGGCTCCTCCAAACGAACCGACACACTTCTTCGCGCCTTTTTACTTAGCTATCCGCAGACCCCGCCTGCGTGGGTCCACAAGACGCATAACGTATGACTACTGTACTGTAGTTAAAATGAGCGCACAAATTTATGCAGGACTGTAGCAAAATGCAGGTGTTCGAGCAGTCACAACCTTCTTGTTTTAGATTTATTCAGTGACAAAGACGGGAAAAATTGTTTCGCTTGATTTAGAACTCGAAAATAATATTGCAATGATTGTGGTAGTAAACGTAGACATATTTCATATATTACCAACCCACACAGCCTCCGGCATTAACCTATCACAGTGTATAAATAAATATGAATGTGATAATATACAGAGCGGGGAATATGGGAAGTTGTTTTCCACAGGCACTCGCAAAAAACACAATTTGAACATGAAGCGGTCCTTCCTGCAAGGCCCTCAATTGACGGAGGGTTATTATGGCAACCATCGATTCATCGAGTCCCTCCAAACGATTCCATTTGATAGATTCTACACGCACATACATAGCAAATCTTACGACGGAATTGTCAATCATTGGGCGCTTAAATGGGCACTGCAGATTATACAGATCAACATCACTGTATAGGCTACATATTCACGCGACTGTAGATTCTACAGACTCACTTGCACTCGAGATTCGCTACATCCACTAACGACTCCGCATCGGAGCAACGACGCGAAATCGATTCCGCGACGTGAATGCGAACTTAACGCGTACAGAATCGTTCAAAAATCGACACCCAAAACAGGGAATCGATCCGCGCCAACCAAACAGCAATAACAAGTCAATCCGGTCTCCAAGCTCATCAGCAAAGCCGACCGTCAATAACAACAACAACAACATCGGCGGCTGCATCGAGACGACGACAACAACTGCTGCTTGCTTGTTTGAGTTCATTAACGGGCACAGAACAAGCCCACCTAACACGCCGGTGACGTTTGACCTGTGACCCCGAGTTTCCGGCTATCAGCTGTTTGTGGCAGTGACGGCGCGGCCGGGCCTCGCCGCCTTATCCTCCTGTTCCTCCTCGTCTTGAACCCGTCTCCTCTTCTCTCTCTCTCTCCCCCCTCGTCTCTCTTTCTCTATCTCTCCTCGTCGTCTCGTCTGGGCTGCCCCGTCGCCGCCTGCGATGATAAAGCTCTTCTCCCTCAAGCAGAAGAAGAAGGATGACGAAGCCAGCGGCGCTAAGGCCGGTTCAAAGAAGGCGTCGGCCGCGCAATTGCGCGTTACCAAAGGCAATGGCGTCACGGCGTTACCTCACGGCGTTACCTCGCGGCGTTACTTCTCGCTCGCGTGGCCTCACGTCGCGTCCGACCCGTTACCACTGCGTCACGTAGCCCTGCGTCAGTTCGTTACCTTCCGCCAATTCGTCATGCTCTCCGTCGCTTCGTTACCCTCGCGTCACGTAGCCCTGCGTCAGTTCGTTACCTTCCGTCAATTAGTTACCTTCCGTTCGTTCGTTACCTCTCGTCGATTGGTTACGTCGTGTTTACAGTTCGCTTCGATGGTTGCGTTGTGTTGCAGTGTGTATAACGTCGAGTTCCGTGGCTCTGGAGTGCTTCTCCGCGTTACTTGGGTGGTGTGTCCCGTTATGTTGTCTTAGACGACCGTACATAGCGTTACATCTTACTGCTATTACATAACTACTTGTTTACGCAGGAGAGTCTCGTTACTCGTTTTGACGAGGGTCCTTCCTATCTTTTCGCAGTAGGGGACAACTAACGCCGTATTTCCCAGGACAAGTTGTTTTCAAACTAAATTTCGCACCGTTAAAGCGAGGTGCTCGAAAACAGCACTTTCCCCAACTGTCTATTTAAAGGCTATACTTGGGATCTTTGTATTTATCATTGTGTACAGTACGTGACTGTGCTTGTGTGTGTTAGGACAATCTCACGTGGCCAAAACTCAGCGATTTGGCACAGATGATGCCCCGGCCAATCATCTCAGTCAGTCGACCCATGACAATTGGGTCTGTCCCGTGACCTCCTTGTCGGCAAGCCTTTGACACTGCGTGGCCTCAAGGTGCACCTGGTTTGGCACAGGCGCCGTGGTGACGTCACCGCCACTTAGTGGCGAACGCCGGTTGTTGTGAATGTCTTTGTGTGAGACTGCTTGTTGTGACCTATGTGGGTTTGTGCCTATACGTCCGTGTGACTGTCTCTCTCTCTCTCTGACTGTGTGTGTGCGCAGACATAAATGAACTAAATCTGCCCAAGACGTGTGAAGTCGTCTTTCCAGACCCAGACGATTTTCTTAACTTTAGACTCGTCATTTGCCCCGATGAGGTGGGTACTGTATGGTAAAAATCATCATTACCATCATCATCATCGGCAGCGTTCTTAGGCCTCCATCTCATTGTCATGTTTACAGTTGTGAAGTGGTCTATCGATTATTAGATGAAGGATGGCCTATCAGAAACACAATCGCCAACATGATTTTTAATGAAAATTTGGATCGAAAACTGCAAAGTGTGCCAAGATGTATGGAAAGATGATGCATGCTTGCAATTACGTTAAAATACAAATAGAGGAACATGTGGATGAATGGACATGCCGGTAAATGTAATCATCCAAATTGTTAAGAAAGTAAGTTGGCTTGGGCAAGACACACATTGTTAAGAATGATAATGGATTTGTAGCCAAGAAATCAAACGCATCAGAGAGGAGATGGAGCGATGAAATCAGTCTGTGTGCAGGTGCTTTTTGTCACTTCGCAGCATCATGAGAGTAGGTGGTGGCTTGGGGGCCTTCATCCTGCAGTAGATTGAGCATGGCTGATGATGAACACTGATGATAATCCATAGTGAAGCTCTGTTTATGAGTTTAGGTCATGTGAAAAAGTGTGTAAGTGTAGTGCACCCGTCGATATGTTGGAGAAAACGAGCGAGCGCACACCTTCAAACGTGTCTCACATCTTTGTTTTCCCATTCGCAGGGTTTTTACAAAGGTGGAAAGTTTGTGTTCAGTTTTAAGGTAAAGTAGCACGTGTTTGTGAGTGTGTGCATGTGGTGTGTGTGGCCCAAACGGAATGCAGTGACAGTGGTTAATGCACTGTACTCCGAAGCCAGTGATTCGAGTTCTATTCCTGCCACAGCCAACATCAGAGGCAGATATCTGAACCGGTCTTTTGGCTTCCCCTAGGTTGACTCAGCTTTACATTGGTACTTGTTGCAATTTTATTTGCACTGGGAATACAAATCGGGCTGGGTGCAGTACTAGCCACACCACTTCCCTGTGCTTTTTGGCTTTTCTAGGTGCTCACCAAGAACAGTTACCCGACAGTCTACCTGGATAGATGGGGAATTTTGTCTTTGTGTTGTGTGAGCTTTATACCCATTGATCGTAACCTTATTGTGGTGGAGGGGTAAGCGTGTTCCAATGAACCCCAGAGCTATGTTGCCTGTAGTCCAGCACTCCTGGTAGGGTCTCCCTTGGTGAACAGGTCTGGGGGGAGGTTCAAGACATAACAATATGAAGGTCCTCCGACTAAAGGAGGTTGGTGTCAGGAAGGATATCCGGCTCTACAATTCTGATCAATACCGCCACCATTGGCAGGCAATCGGCCAACCCGGGTCACCCTGGAGACCGGCCGTTTATACTGGCAACAACAACCGTTGCTTAAGCCTTACAACTGCAATACAGAATTGCTCTTTCGGGATAGCCGTGTGGAGTGTTTCTCATACACCTAGCTGTGAAAACCTACATTAATGCAACTGCAACAATCCAAATCGACCTGTGTTCAGTTCTTGGCCATGATTGACATTAACACAAGTGACCTAGACCTCCCCTAGGTTGACTTGGCCTAAAATGAGTGTCTGGTGTTGGTAGTGTAGTCAATATCAGCAGTGGGGAGGCATAGGTGCCCACACGTGAGTAGTGCTTGTCAAGTTGCTTGCCATTGCTGTTAGCCTTAGTAGGCACTCGCTAACAGCGTTGTTTCCGTGTGGTTGTCTGTTTAGGTGGGTCAGGGTTACCCACATGACCCACCCAAGGTGAAGTGCGAGACTCAGGTTTATCATCCGAACATCGACCTGGAGGGCAACGTCTGTCTCAATATCCTGCGGTATGCACAGCCAGCCAAACCTCCACTCACCCAGCCACTCAATCACTCGCCCAGCACATACAGAGCCAAGTAGCTACACATCCGGCCATTCACCCAGGCACTCACCCACCACATACACATCCAACCAGCCTCTCACCCGGAGACTCATCCAGAGATTAACCAAGACGATCGGCAAGACACTTTCTTATCCAGCCACTTGCTCACCCAGCCACTCACCTATATACACTCACCCACCAGAGTCAAGCAGCTACTCAACTCAGTCACTCATCCCGATGTTCACCCAGACAATCACTCAGCCATGCTACCACTGCATACACATCCAAACAGCCATCTGCATAGCCACTCACAGTCGCACACTTGCTCAATTGCTTGCACGGAGAACTACTCGTCCAGAGCCACACACCGCTGATTTGCCCAGTTATTCACGCCCCCACCTGTCCACACATGCTTCAATTGAGAAACCTTCTGCTAACCCACAGATTGTTGTGATGATGATGATGTTTATTTGCAGTGAGGACTGGAAACCAGTGCTGACGATAAACTCAATCATATATGGGCTACAGTACCTATTCCTGGTGAGCAGAGCAACTCACAACAACCACCACTCGTTTCATCCATCACTCACCACAACTACTACTCACCTCATCCACCACTTGCCACAGCTACCACTTGCCACAGCCGCCACTCGCTCAAGGCAACATCCTCCCTGGAGCTAGAGCGACAAATCCAGCTCACACATGGCCACTAGCCGGACGAGACTGGCAGCAGCTTGGTGAGTTGGGGGAGCTGTCATCATGCAGTGGATAGATCACGGTTTCCTCCCATAACAAAACGCTTACCATTTGATCGATAACATCCTAACATATAGAGGACGCAGTGTCTGGGAATTGTTGGCACCGGCTAACCGCATGGCTGTCTTCCCCTACCTCGTTACGGCTCCTCACTCCTCCGAGTCCGTTCTCTCTCTCAACTGGCTCAAACAAACACTGTGTGTGGCTGCGGCAACGCGTCCATTAAGT
>JAZEWU010000044.1:4646137-4656233 GCA_036362915.1 Geotria australis | reverse complement strand
CTTTTACTCATTAGCGCCAACAAACACTGATCTCTCGTCAGTGTTTTCGAGGAGCCTGGGAGTCTTGATGGGGTCTCAGTTGGACAACGGGGTCTGGAGTAGACACCGTGATCTCTGTTAGACGACCGTGGCTCGGCGAGACGGCGTCCCGACACGGTGCCGATGCTGGTCGCGTCCTTAGCGATCGCAAACCGGGATGCGATTGGTAGAAGTCTCCGACTCTGACATGCTTAATGCCAATTGGCCGATCGAGCTAGACGGAGCGTGCTCTCGGCCCTCTGTCGCTTTTAAAATTCGAGCCGCGTCGCCCATTTCAACCTCAACTCCATGTCGAGAAATTCGCCCACCACTAAACTCGGCGATGTAACAGACCGGAGGGAGTTGTGGTCGACAGACTTTGGCGACGCTCGCTCGGGAACAAAAATGCCTTCGCACGTTCGCCGTCTAACGCGGCCGCATTCATTTATTTGGAATAAACGAGAAGTAATAAAAACGAGACAAGCCTCGCGAAGCGTTTAACCAACAATAAAGTCTGCCAAGTTTGGGATTATTATTTTTCTCCTTCACGTTATTTTGAACGTTAATGTATTATTTCTTTTTGTTTCCCTTCCTTTGGCTTCGTTTTTAAAGAAGGATGTTAAAGTGCTTTTTTTTGCAAGTTTCCCGTCAACCAAATTGGAATTTGCGGACTGGGAAAATACGTTAAAGTGTGTACTGGGATGACGTCACTGTTGTAACCATCGTCATCATTGTCATCTTCATCGTCGTTTGAGCATCAAGGTCACAATAAAGTACATTTTCAATTTAAACAGCCGTGTGCGTTTGATTAGTACGCATTGCTTAGTACGTTTGTTAAGTACGTTTGTTTAGTACGCATTGCTTAGTACGTTGCTGAAGATGGGGAGCATAGATGTGGCGGTACTTCAGTAGAGTGCTACAATGTAACCGCAAAACTAGATGCCTTGTCGCCCACATGTCCTTTTGTATCCGTGCGGTTATCTATTATATAAAAAAATATATACCTTTGACACTAACACACCGAAACGCTACTCTTAAGAGAATCCATATTGTGTTTAACATTTTCTTTATTAACTTGAACTGTGATCTTACAAAGCACAAACTTACATTGACTATTTTTTAGGGCTTGTATCAACATTGTTTTTTAGTGAACTTCTTAAAAATGCTTCGAATGTAAAAAATCTTTTTTTTCTAGTTTTATGAAAGGCTCAGTGCTTGAAACAATCCAACATTTTGAGAAAAAGCAGAAATATTTTACGACTTGCAGTACTGTACACAAAACTTATTACAATAACATAAAATAACTGGACAGTAAAATCTATCAATAATAACTGACAAGTGTTTACAAGCTATTTTTACACCCTTAAACATACCCAAACGACTCTCACTTGTTGAAGGGTCAAAGACTAAAACATGAGAACTGGAGAACTGCTGATTTTCCGTGCTCCGTCGTTGTTGACATGTCGTTCTCTCTGCAGCTCTGTGCAGCGCTTTGTGACCCTCGGGTGAAAGGCGCTATATAAATGCTATTATTATTAAAGTCCAACAACCCCATTGGGGTTGCATAAAATTTGTACCACTTTGTGGGAAATCAACAGTGGTCGACTAATGCACAGACTGGCCCCAGTCACAGAAATGATGATATTCCACCACTGGCTGTGCTGGCCACTGAGATGAGTACCATCACATTATTCGCCTTAAGAATTACATATTACAACAGGCAAATGTATTCACGTGTTGGTGGAAAGCAAGTATCTTCTAATTGGTGAATACACTTTTTGTTCACTGATAAAAACTCTACATTTAACGTTTTTAAAAAGCCCCGGGGTTTGATTTCATAACTCATTATCCAACAGGCTCATCGCTCGAAATGACACGACAATGTGAAACCTACTTCTCACAGAACAGGAGCAGCTGGGGGAACGGAATAGAATGGAGGAGGGGGCCTTTGTCTGGCAGTGGGAAGTTGCAGCCTGACCACCACAACACAAGTTTTCAGTTTGACGAACATTGCTGCATTTTACTGCCAATTTGGCATTTTGCCAGCAATGTACTTTTCCCCCAAAACATTTAATACAATTTAAATCCATTTTTAAACTTGCCGTTTATTTCTATATACATTACGATTCTTATGTTTTTAACCAGGTAGCATGAAAATGTTAAATATATTCCTTTATTAACCAGTATTCATTGTTTCTTTACTAATTCACTGTCCGTGGATGCCACTCCTAACACCGACTACTGCGCACACACCCTGTAGTAAAAATTATGTTTCGAATGTCGACCCATTAAAATCCTCAATTTTCGCCAAAGTACAGACTTCCAATAGCCGACCTCCACACATTGATCGGATTGTTCTCATTACTTTCCGCCTCAGTTTTTCTCCCAGTAACAATTACCGCCAACAATAATACAAATCTTTCGATCTAGCAACTCTGACCAATATGGAACTCGTTCGTGGAAGAGTAGGACGTTTCTTCCCTTCTTTACAGTAAAGCACCTAGGCCGACCTTGGCACCCAGGAAACGGGGAACTCCCCAAAACGAGCTTTAACAAATGACTTTCCAAGTAACTTTCTTAAGCGCCAGCAAAGGACACCAGTGACATCATCACAGTGGCATATTTACAGCACAGCAGTTAAAGCCGCAGTGACTGAGTATGCCCCAGAAAATCAATTGAAATGCTTTTTTCTCAGCCTCAAACTCTGTTGGTGATACCTGCGCTAGCAGGTGCTTGGGACAGGCCCTTAGTGTTTATAGGATGGGTTGCTATTTTTTTTAAGGGCACTATGATTGGATGAAGACACGAACCTACGAATGTGATGTCTAGATAGAGAACCATTGTTACGTTTTCTTCCAGATTCACTAAAGCAATGAACATTCACTGTCACGTGATAGAGTTAAGAATAGGGTTGGAGCTAGTGCAACTTAATACAAAGGGAATAGAATGTTACATAGCTACATATACCGGTAAAAATAAACACATACACTGTATATATACACTTATCAACAACTGTACACACAGTACTCACGCTCAGATACAAGCGGGAGACACACGGATAGCCATACCCTTATACACACATGTCCAGACAGATACACCGGTAACCAAATTTCTAAAATACAGGATCATTATCATTTTGCGCAAGAACATTCACAGCTCTTCAGTGTCAAAACAAGGTGACAATGACACCCATGGCAACATTGATAATAAATGATCAAACTAGCCCGACCCCAACACCTTCCCCTCCTACACCATCACAACCACCATACGTGTCTCACATGATGTTGAGCACTGATGAGACACTGGGTGTATCCTACATGCACCTAGCCTGACACAAGTGCTGAGGTGAAGTCATCGCTGCATAGTGGCGAAAGGCGGCTGCTGTTGTTCTAGAAACCAAAGGGAACGCCAAGTCAAATAATCAATGCTCTCTGCACCGTGTCCGGAATGGTTGAGCAATCATCAGGTATGTTGAGGATTGGAAGGCTGATTTTTCTGGACAGAATCGATCGCTCTGAAATAGCATGGGGGACTGGTGGTCTTCTGTCCTCTGCGTAGTCATGGATCGCTCTGGACAATAGTCTTCCAGAAAATTATTCTGAACGGTTATGATAAAACACGTGGATACTCCGAATTATAATATGCCCTCCCACAACTTTAAAATAATGGAGTGGAAATGTGCATCAAAATCTGGAGAATGCGGTATATACATACACACACAAAACAGATAGTGATAAATCCACTACTTGTTAGCTCAACAGCTATAAAGTAAACTTCGATGGACATTTGGTCACAGAAACCTTTCTAATAAAGAAACCTCATAACGTTCAATATGAAACCAGTAGTATTCAAAACATAAAACCCTAGCCCCACCCTGTACAGAACCCACATCACAACTTCAGATACAGAACCCTCATCTCTGGAACATGCCTTATTTTAACTCAATGCTGGCCAATCCAACGCAATGTTGTGATAAACACAATATTACAAATCCACATTAAACACTTGTTTAAATGCCACTAGAACTCGCACAACTGATGCCAAATCTCTATTAATTGCAGCTGTTCAAGTGTATTCATACATTCGGGATGAGATTTTGATTTCAGTTTTATAGATTTTTCGATTGCGCAAAAATCACATTTTGTTTGAAATTTCCACAGTATAATATACAATTATTACACTTGAAGAGCTGTCGTTGTTTATGCACGAAATTCATTCATTTTAATAGTACTACTGGTTCATTCATTCATTCATTTTCAGAAACCGCTTAATCCTATACAGGGTCGCAGTGAGCCGGAGCCTATCCCAGCAGACACAGGGCGCAAGGCAGGAGAACACCAAGGATGGGACGCCAGTCCATCGCAGGGCGCCTGGGGAAATTTAGTCAGCACGCCAATTAACCTGGCAGCATGTCTTTGGACGGTGGGAGGAAACCGGAGTGCCCGGCGAAAACCCACGCGGACACGGGGAGAACATGCAAACTCCACACAGAAAGGCACCCCGAGCCGAGATTCGAACCCGGGACCTTCTTGCTGTGAGGTGGAAGCGCTATCCACTACGCCACCGTGCCGCCCCAGTACTACTGGTAATACTCTTAATTGAAACCCCTACAGTGAAACAAACTTGAATGCACTCATTTTTATATTTCAATAATTTAAGCACAAGTGACGTTTATATGCTGGCACTTTTGGAGAGAAATCCACAGAAGTGACATCAATCACTTCGTGTGACACCACAAGTGAGTTTACTTCCTGCAACCTCACACTGTCGTAGTAACGGCGATTTTTTTAATGTTTTATTCTGGATGCTCAAACATGTTATGTAACTTGGACCAGAAAATCAGGAACACATCTCTAATATATACATACATACTGTTGCACATGCACACGTACATGGAGCAAGCAAAAAGTCCGGTGTTTACGGAATTTGTCGCTCGCACGTTTAAATCTGTTTGGCCATGACGCAACGTGTACACCAAGGTCTCTGGACATTTTGCGCCGTCGCAGTTAACCCGCAAACGCGTTTCGCAAGTCTTTCGTTCAAATCTTTGCCGAGCAGGAGAAGAAGGAAAAGGCTCAGGATCACTGTGGCGATGTGAGCCCTTTTGAGCAAGGCCTCAGTTGGAACGTCGACCGTTTCCATTCAGCGCGAAACAAAGTTAGCGTTCCATCGCATTTTGTTTGGATTCAAATATACACAGCGGGTTTCAAATCCGGGTCAGTGGCAAAATCATCGCAGTACCACCATTGTCATCGTTAGGAGCATCGCGGTTCTTCCAGGGTCGATTAAATGATTACCGCTTCACAGGAAGTCACAGGCAGTCGTCATATAAACACGCTTGTCTCCAGCCGCAGGCACGTGGAATTTCCTCTGTCGGCACCACCGCCAGAGACCGTTTGACTTGTCGTTTCCATGCGAAGTGCAGCTGTCGCTTTTGAGAAGCTTCGTTCCATTGGGTCGCCGTTCTTTACCCGCTGCTACATGAAGACAGAGGTGCTGTCTGTCGGTTGAGCCCACAGGTGTTAAGCCCCGCTCGGACCCAGTTGAATGCATCCTTCGGATAAATTTGATGAAACGTCCACTCCGCTCAGCACGGTGAACAAGCTGCACCACTGAGCCTCAGGGCGGCAAGATTCTCGAATGGGATACGATTCGCTTTGTGCATGGGATGGTGTTTACTTTGGGTCACCAAGTGGCTTAGTGTGCCAAGTGTGAAGATACGGTCGGTGAACAGGACAGATGCCAGTTTTGGATTCACAAACGATAACATTTTATAACAATGATAACAATTGTAATCTTCAGCCATTTGCTTATCCAGTACTGGACGACTGCCCCCCCCTCAATGCCATGTAAGTTTTACGGGTTGTTTGACCATTATTCACCACACTTGGCAGTGCTGGTTCGTGAAGGCGTGATCAGGAATGCTTCGGAGAACATTAGTCACGGATGTTCCCCAAGGTCGGTAAATGAACTCTGGTTGCTGGGCTCAGCGGGCTATCCAGTGACACTAATCGCTCTACCAACAACTTGTTAACAACAGTAGCATTGAAGTTAAACAAAAGAAAAGGGTTAATGAATTGTGTAAACATTACGTACAAGAAAATGTCTGTTTAAATTGAAGAAAAAAATACGCAAAATCGTAAATTACAAATTTACGCTTCACGAATCTGCATGTCATCTTTGCGCAGGCGCGATGCTAACCTCTATCATTCTAAGTTTGGTGTATCGTACTGCTGGAGCAATTACAAATGAATGGAGCAAGATTAGATTTTCGATGGTATTTTTTAGACGTTTTAAATGTAAAGAAAATATCTAAAATTAAAAACTAAACATAAACTAAAGGTCACAACCCTCACAGTATCGTTTAAATGTTTAGTAAATAATAAATACACTAAAATATACATATTTCAAACAGAAAATAAATGTGGAATTATACCTGGATGAAATAAAATAGAATGTGTTATTAATATAGGTGAGTATTCACATTAGACTGAAGAAACAATCGCAATAAAAGAAAACATAAACATCCAAAGTTCATACTAAATTATTAAACATGCACTAAAAAGCAAAATAGCACCAATAGGATGTGGAATAGTTTAATTATTTAGGAAAGAACTTTCAGCTTGAATCCATACATCAACCTACGCTCACTTTCACTACATATCCATTGGCCCTGCATAAAAGTCAGCGTTAGGGCTAGCGATATGACTGTGGTTTGTACTTATGTAGGTTTCCACTGAGGTATTGTTGATGTTTACATCATGCACTGGACTAAGTCCCTGGCCATCTGTCCCAAACGGCCAATTGTTAATCGGAACAGGCCTCAGCCTGTGACCAAAATCACCTGGAACGTGACTGATAAACAGATCTCAGACGTTTAAGCAGGGCTGAGGCTAGATAGCACTCGGATAGCCTTTTGCCATGCATAACATGTGTTACAGGCCACGGGGCTAAGTTCTGGGACAGTAGAAGGAAACCCTGTACTTGATGCGCCCATGTCTATGCTCCCCATGCCTTCACGGACCCGTACCAACCAGCGAGGTGAAGTGTGGTCAAACAACAGCCATGAACCCGCACAGTGTGGAGAAATCAACATCTGTCACAGCATCGATTTTAAACGTAGAAACGTTGCCGCACAGTTCAAAGCACATAAAACAACGCGATGCGTGCGCAAGGAGCAGCAGCGATCAAGTCATCTTCAGGGCTCCCGAGTGAGTGCTGGGTAATGTGCGACACTAAAATACAATGTCTCGTACGTTTAGTTAAAATATTATATTCATATCTAGGCTTTCGTGACCAAGAGCATGGAATCATCACTAGTTTTCGGACCAAATGTTCGCGTGGTTAAAACGTAAATCAGTTATGCACACCTGCCAAAGCCATACAATTCAAGTTATCACCTGGACAAACGTGTTAATTGGTTTAGTTTTTTTTAGCAAACTGATTATAATTAATCCGTAAGTAGAATTCATCCGTAAGCACGCTGACAGAGCTTAAAAACAAAGCCAATTGGTACATTTGTCAGGGCGACTAACTGATTTTTTTGGCTGTCGGGTGGCGGAAAGTGCACCGCTCGAATTGACAAAATACCCAACGTGCCGATCAACCCCACAAATATAATTCCGAATCAGACACAGTATTCTCTCATTATACCGAACCATGCTTATAACACCCCGTTTATGATGAACACATCTGCAGGAACAGATCGTGTTGATTTCTTCTCAGGCACGGTGATCCGTTAAGCCCGCAACCCCGTGTTTAGTGATCGGACGTCATCATCTACTCCTGTCATTATGGAGGAGGAGGAGGTGGAGGAGGAGGAGTCCATCGGGTGACTTAAGTGGGTGAGAAGAGAGAGTCGGGGGTTGAGAGAGAGAGACGGAGAGTCAACGGTGCCATTTGCGAGTCGATCGGACGTTCGGTCGCTGAGATACGGAGATTTGATTAATTGGTCACTTGATCGAGCAGCAAGTCACTGTCACTCACCCAGTGAGTTAAATCAATCGTTAACTCACTCACCCACCCACTCACCCAAAAAGACAAAGACGCGCTTCCAAATGTACAATAATTATTTTTTTGTTGTTGTAATATATTTGTGTTTGCTAAGCTAATATGTGCTAACAATCTTAGCGTACTATAGTATGTTTACCAAGAGACTGGTACACAGACATTTACACGTGGGCTTAGCCACTCAATATGCATTATGGGAGAATGGAGTTACACTTTGCTCTGATCACTCCCTCCTCTCAGTTTGTTACTTTTGGTGGAAAAATTTACTGCTGAGAAACTCATTCTGATCTGTTCATGTCTTGATTATAGGCTTTGACGGCTTGATGAATGGGAATTGCTTTCAAGAGCTGCTCTTTCGGAGTGCCTCCAATGTGGCGGACGAAATGTCGCGAATGAGAGGAGGAATGCTCAACACTGCTATCCCGAATGAGGGGCTGCTCACTCACAGTTGCTCCAAGGAATGCAGTACACCCCTTCTGTCTGCAGTGGCCGTCGGTCTTTGGGTGATTTGATCACGGCCTATATCTTCTGGTGGGCTGTGAAGATGGTTTTTATGATGTTTTTCCTTATTTTGTCAATGGTGCCCTTGACATGTGGCAGGAAGAGAGGGGTTTCAGTGTCTTCATCTTCACTCGCTTGTTGTTTTGGTCGTGGGTTTCTCTTTATTGCAAGTTGAATCTCTGTTTTTGTGTATGCATTGCTGAGTAGTGCTTGTTGGAAATGTTGTAGTTCATCTTTTAGATGATTTTTTTTGATATTATTTCGGGGCGGTGTGCTAGAGTGTGCAGTATCCTTCTTGTTTTGAATGATGGTGTGACTCAGCGTATAAATACCTGTCTGTATGTTGTTTTCCTGTACACCGAGTGTTCCGACCATGTCTCTCTTCCCTCGTATTTGTCAACTCCGTCAAGCAACCAGTAACTATTAAGGTATTCTCTCTAATGGATTTGGTTTAATGGGTAAATGATAAAACCAGGAGGCCTGACATTGAAAATAATGAACTTGAATTTTGAGTGGCACACTAATGCGCGGTGATGCATTGATGTTCTCATGCTTGTTTTCAAAGCCACAGTATGAGAATTGCTCGCTAAGAGCTGCTCTTTCAAGATAGCTGTTTGGCGTTCTTCATCTTTCCATTCCCACGTTTTGCCTACCACATTGGAGGCATCCCAAAAGAGCAGCTATCGAGAGCAATTTTCATACTTAAAGCCGTGAAACCTACATCAGAGTCCGCAAGCGGTCCATTAAAGAGGTAATACTGTGTTATGTTTCTGTAAGATTAAAACATTTAAAAAACATTTTTGAAAGAGTCTCAGCGAAAAAATTGTCACAGGCGAGAAAGACCTCAGGTTTGTTTACATCTTCTGTGAGCGGCCCTGAGACAGTGGTGGAAATTCCACATTCCAATGGCAGGGAGTGAGGCTCCCTATTGAACAGCCACTTTCACTTTGCCCATAAAGTGGGACTAATTTCATTTACCCCAAATGGATGACTAGTTAAAACTAACACTGCAATTAAAATGTAAGGCTTGGTTAGTCTGCATCACAGACGAACAATAATTATGAAAGTGACTCAGGATTTTATGAACAAATTTTTGCTCGTTTGCCCCCCTGAAAATGTATCTTCTCAAAACTGGAGCACTGGTGGTTATGTAACTATGGTACTCAATATTAATCCCGAAAGTAAAAATAGCAAATCTACACATGCACCCCTTTAGGATTCAATCTTAATGTAACTCAACACTGATCCCTACGTGAATTCATGTACCTGACCACCGTTCCCCACGTGAATCATGCAACTCACTGCTGAGCCCAGCGTGAATCAGTGGCTCACTGATCCATATGTGAATCAATGTACCTGAATGCTGATCCCCTATATGGCTCAATCTACTAAGTTTGCACACAGAGCTTCCAACCCCTCCCACCGCCTCCCTATTCAGCGGAACCGCTCCCCCACCAGCACTTTGTGACCTTCATCCGGGCAAACTTCAAACCCCTTGCAACGTACGTCACTAATATGTTCAATAACTCATTCCACTCTGGTATATTTCCCCCACTGTTCAAATGTG
>JAZEWU010000044.1:4627604-4645108 GCA_036362915.1 Geotria australis | reverse complement strand
TCTGTCGTTGTTGACATGTCGTTCTCTCTGCAGCTTTATGCAGCGCTTTGTGACCCTCGGGTGAAAGGCGCTATATAAATGCTATTATTATTATTATTAAAGGCGCTCTATAAAATGCTATTATTATCATCACCTGATGTGAACTGGCTTCTCGTCCCCACGGCCGCCGCTGACCACGCGCTTCTTCCGCCGCGGCTCAAAGTCCTCGTCGGAGGTCTCCATCTCCCCGTCGTCGCAGTAGTCGTCGTCGTCATTGTCGGTCGGCTTCCGTCGCCCGGCCTTCTTCTTCGGCCCGCCTCCTCCGCCGGGCGGGGCTGGGGCGGCCGTGGCGGCAAAGTTCGCCAGCGAGGAGCTGACGTTGGTGGCAGAGGCCAGACTTGGCGACGGAACCGACGAGGGCCGCGACGGCGATGACGACGAGGATGAGGCCGAGCGAAGGGGCGTGGGCGGCAACGGGAGCGGCGGCGAAGACGACGGCGGTAACCATGACGACGACGGCAGCGGCGGCGAGGATGATGACGGTGCTGTCGTCGAAGGGGCGGGAGCGCCGTCGCTAGATGGTGGCGGCGGCGGCGCGCACAGCTGCGGGTAGACCTGCGCCAGTTTCTCCTCGAAGAACGTCACCACCGACAGGCCCGCGTGGCCCACCTCCGACTCGCGCTGCGCGCGAGAAACGAAGACAAAGATCCCCCCGTCCACACCGTGTAGCCTTAACAGACTGTAGGGTCAAGTGCCGCCAGCGAGCAGCTATGCAGTTCGACACGGCACACGAAGAGGTGGGTGACCGGCAAACACGCCCGGCCGATTTTGTCTCCATAGTGGCGATGTTTACACACTGCACTGGGTACTCATTTGGGGCTGAGTCGACCTAAGGGAGGCCCAGGATCGGTTCAGTAAATCGTCACTGGTGTTGGCCGCAAGCGGGATTCGAACTCGGGTAGCCAGGTTTGTAGCCCAGCGCACTAACCACTGAGCCACCGCGTGCGCACACACTGATTACAGGGGAAGGGTGGATTCTGGTTAAAAATGCGCGTGAAGGAAGTTTTCCAGTTAAAGTGGTAGGTTTACAGTTAATAGGAAAGGGACGTTTTCCGGAGGGGTTCCAGTCTAGAGGACATGGGATATCAACCTCACTGGTCATTAGTCACTCAGTTGATTTAAGCCGGAAGGAACCGTTGAGCCATGTAGCTCTTGTTAACAGTTCACCAGCAGGGAGGGGAAAGGAAGCTGCACCGTTGCAGGCCACCAGGGTTCATTCAGTCAGGACAATTAACCTAGACAGCACGACTTTGGACTGTGGGAGGAAACTGGAGTACCTGGCAAATATCCACGCAGACACGGTGAGAACATTCACACAGAAAGGCACCCGACCCGGCAACTAAACCCAGGCCCTTCTTGCTGTGAGGCGGCAGCGCTACTCACCGCGACACCCTAACTCATTACCGTAATGGAGACAAAGCAGTTTAATCAGGGGGTGATTGTCAGAACGATGATCGATTTGAACCATTGTACAAAATGGCAACGGCGACAGCTCTTGCGATGAATGCGATGACGATGGTGACGATGGTAACGACGACGAACAATCACCTCGTTGAACTTGGCACAGTTCTTGAAGATGAGCCGTACGTCGCTCACGAACTCGGCCGGAGTGTGGTAGTGGTCCATGTGCTTCTTCTGCAGCTTCAGTGTGATGGTCGACAGGTCCATGGGCTTGCGGATCATCTTGTAGTAGTTTGGCACCTGGAATGAGCACGCACGCGTGCATAGTAAACAAAGGCAAACATCCCTCGTATAATCTTAACAGAATTTTCGGGGCACGTGCCGTTAGCGAGCGCCTATAAGGCAGGCGTGGCACACGAGGGGGCGGGTGGCCAGTATCACGCCCGGCCGCCTTCGTCTCCCAGTGGCGGCGTTTACACACCGCACCGAATACTCATTTGAGGCTGAATGGACCCAGGGTAAGCCCAGGACCGATTCAGATAATCGTCACCGGTGTTGGCAGTGTGTGGGAATTAAACTCGGGTCGTCGGGTTCATAGCCCAGGGCGCCAACCACGAAACATACACTTACACACACGGCGGCGAGTGTAGCGCACTGTACCGAGCGGGGTATGAAACACACGCACGCGCGCGCGCACGGCGAGTGTCGGGCTGCGTACCGAGTGGCTGACGGGCTCGTGGAATGCCGCACTCAGCGCGTGGCAGAACAGGTGCAGAAGCAGTCGCTCACATTTCTGCAAGAGGGGGCAACATGGGCATAAACACGGATACACGCCAGCATCACACACGCCAATGTCTCACACAGATACACACGGCAGCGTCAACTCAAAAACACGCACGTATACACGTACACGTTGGCCAAACTTGAGTGTGCGATCACGTGCGTGTCTGCATCTGTGTGATCGTGTGCGTGTGTTTATGCGACATCCTGCCAGCGAGCCTTCGACACTTTACGTGGCCTCAAAGTACATCTAGCCTCGAGGAAGCGCCGTGGTGATATCACTACCAATTTAGTGGCGAATGGCGGTTTTTGATGCTGTTTATGTGTATTTGTGCGCGCCTGTGTGTATGTATAATCGCTTAAAAGGTTCTTTGTCTTTACGTGGTTTAGTGGTAATAGTATAGAAGGTGGAGGGGGGTTACCAGCCCCCCGCACCCGTCCAGAGCCGCCCTTGGGCCGCTGTGGAGGCTGCTTAGACAGACACCACAGCGTTACCGGGCTGGCACCAACTGGGAGGTGGGGGTTGTTTTGGCAGCCCGTGACACCTGGGTCTGTGTCCTGTGACCTCCTGTCGGCGAGCCTTGGACACTTCACGTGATAGCCTCAAGGTGCATGCGGCCTGGCACAGGCGCCGTGGTGACGTCACCGCCACTTATTGGCGAATGGCGGTTGTTGTTGTTGTTGTGTGCTGTGTGTACCCGCTGGTCGGAGCTGGATAGCCCCGGTGGGGGTAGCAGGGACTTGCGCTTCCCGTCGTGCCCTTGCCGCCGATCCTCGCTGTCGTACTCCATCTCCGGGGTCTCCACGCTCCGGCAGAACGCGCACAGCCACTCCCCGCTGAGCAGGGAAACGGCGGAGGGCAACGGACGACACTCGTGAGCAGCAATAATGACAATGTTTTTTTTCTGTCGTTGTTGACATGCCGTTCTCTCCGCGGCCGTTGTACAGCGCTTTCTGACCCTCGGCTATATAAAATGCTATTATCATTATAATGGCAACACCCGTGCTCGCCGCTCCGCCCGCCCCCCCTCAGCCACCCCCACACTCGCCCTCCCACTCGCGCGCCCGGCCGCCAGCTCGCTCACTCACGTGGGGAACGAGAGCAGGGCCGGCACATGGCAGCTCAGATGGAAAACCTTTGGGCAGTTTTCGCAGCACAGGAGGTCTCCTCCGTTCTGGCACACGCCGCACCAGTCCTCGTTCGGGTCGTCGTCCTTGCCGTCGGCCAAGGAGCTCAGGCCGCCGCCTGCCGAGAAAACCGCGCCGCCGAGCGCGCCCCCCGCCGTCACGTCACTCGGGCGTAAACGCAAGAGATCGCCGGCTCGACGCTCCGCTATCGGCGTCTGGGATCTCGGAAACGAATCTGGGCAACGTTGCGCAGGACGCTCGGATAAAGCGGAGTCGACGTGGAATTCTGACGAGGTTCCCAATCTCGAAGCCTCACCGAGAGCCACACACCGCTGCCTGGCACCGTTTTGCCAAGAAAACTGTGGCGGCTCCGTTAACTGATTCACAGAGGTGACTTGCTCGTTGATCCGTGCACTTCATATCAGAAATTATTGTTGCCGGTTTAAACGGTCGCTATCAGGGTTGAGCCGAATTGGCTGGTTGCCCCCCCCCCCCAATTGTGGGTGCATTGGAGCAGAAAGTTTACAGTCGGACGCCCTTCCTGACGCCATCTTACTTTTAGTCAGAGGGTCTTTGGATCGTTATTTGTCTGGAACCTCCACCCAGACCTGTTCACCAAGGGAGACCGTACTAGGAGTGATAGACTCCAGTCATCATAGTTCTGGGTCCACTGGAACACCTCCACCATGATAATATTACAAACCATGGGAGGCATTTGCCGTGGAACGTTAAAGTGGGTCTTCTTCTTTGCGATTCTTCGAAGCGCGATGTTAAATTACAGTTTCCCATTTTCTTACACAGCCCCTTGCATTTTCATTGAACTCCGCAAGGTCTTTTGAGCTGCAGAGGTTGGGTAGTAGAGCACAGACAAGGCAGTGTTCCATAGTATGGTCTGCTTCTCCACATTCACAGGTGGTTGGGCCGGTCTTGTAGCCCCATCTGACCAAAGCATCTTTTGATCGTCCCGTTCTAGTTCTCAGGCGGTTGAGTGTCTTCCACTGAATCCATGGTGCATCTGAGCCAGGAGGGAAGTCTTCAGCAGGTGGGATTCCCATGCCAGTTGCAGGAGGGTCACTCTCAAGCTTTTCCGTCCAGAGCTGGAGTCTGGTTTCCCCTCGAGATGTTGTTAGGGGCTGCACATGGCTGAGGAAGCTTCAGTGGGTCATTACAGATGAACCCAGAGTGCGGAGACTGCAGCCACTTGACCCAAACAAAGGACCACTGCATCATCCAACTCGGCCCCATCTCTGGTGGACTGGATGGTATTAGTCACGCGACTCCCGTAGCTCTGACACGGCTCGCAAATCTGAACTATTTACAATTTGCAAAACGATGAAGTTTACTAAGGCAGGGACCACGTCCACTCTGTGGAACAGACGAAGTAGTTCAGGGTTTATCTTTTTCATTGTCATTTTTCATGCAGCTTGTGCTACTGGCATCGCGTCCTGACGCCAAACGTCTCGGGTTAAGATGTTCATAAAGAAATACACCTTTACCGTGCCACCGACTTTACAAAACAATTTGTAATTTAACAAACGGAACCAACTCGAACGAAGAGGTGAACCGAAGATCACGTGAGCGGCTCCCACCTGATCCCCCACCTCTGTTGCTGCTTTTCGCTCCCCCCGCCCCCTCGGCCGAGCCAGGGTTAGAGGTCGGGGGTGTGAGTGTCGACCCACGGGCCCCGAGCTTCCACGGTCACCATCGCCACGTAGAGGGAGGCACAAACACAGGGGCGGACAGCACAAAAGTGAGCGTGGGGCTGACACGTGTGAGACAGAAGAAAAGATAATGTACAATTTACGAGGTTTTACCCTTTCTGGCAATGAGAAAAGTGTTTAGATCGATGACAAATGTTCTTATGAGCTGTTCTTTCGCGATAGCCATGGCACCGCTATGCCAATAGCCACGGCGATCCAAAAAGAGCAGCTCTTGGGCGCTATTTTCATACATCAAGCCATGAAAACCAACGTCAGTAAATATACACATTAGTGTCACACAGCACTTGCGAGCTCCGGTAACCGCGACACCACATCGCTCGTTCAGTGAGCCTCACCATGCAGGAGCGCCGCTTGCTGGGAGTGCTGGCTTCTGACTTGATGCGCACTTTGGTGGTGGTGGTTGCGCCATCTACAGTTCTGCTGCTATTGCCGGTGCCGCTATCGGTGTTGCTGTGTGACTGCTGCTGCTGCTGCGGCGGCGGCTGCTGTGGCGGAGGCGGCGGAGGCGGCGGGGGAGGAGGCGAGGAGTGGCGGCACGCGTTGCCGTGGCTGGCGGTGGTGCCGGGCTCCTGCTTCACGTACACCTGCTCTACCTTCACGATGGAGATGTGGTCCAGCGGGTCGCCCATGGCGCTGTCGCACGCGCCAACGTAATTGATTATTGAGACACGCAGTATATATTTACCACGTGTAGTAAATTACACGCGGGTCGCCTCAGTCAAACCACCGCTGGCATGGGCAGGGCGGTCAAACCACCGCCTGCCCATTTACGATCACATTTCACTTTACGATACGTGTTACAATATGGCTGCGCGTAAGCGTGGGTGGCGCAGTAGCCAAACGGCAATTCAAACGCATGCCGCTTGGGTAGCTTCTCAGCCAATAGCAGGTAGAAGCGTTCACGTCGCGATCCCTGTCAGGTAGTACTTGGTATTGCCTGCGAATTCTACCAAACACTTCGAAGCCAAGCTGAAAGACGACGATGTCCAGAAGCTAGCCATCGTGCTTCGAAGAATCGCAAAGAAGATCTCAACTTCCAAGGTCTTGGAAGCAATTACCATAAAACTATGTACAGTATTATTGGTCTCACTTTAAGATGGTTTCACATTACGATACGTGTTCTGGAACAAATTCATATCGTAAAGCGAGGGACCACTGTATAGTCCAAGGGGGATCAGGGTGTGTGAGCGATGGTACCTGGCTCGGCTGCCATTACTGGAGGTGCTTGAGGGTCTAACAGGAGCCATGTGAGATGTGGAGTTCACAACCGCTGTGTTGGCAAAGACACACGCACACACAAAAACATTTACACACTTATATATGTGAATGAAAACAAAAATACACACACTAGGGATGTGTTCCTCGATATCCGAGCCATGAGAATTACAGAATTCGGGCCTAAATGTGATATTTCAGTTAATCCCAGCTTTTGTTTTATTTCTGATCGATCCCAAAGCATGGCAACTCCAATGCTTTTGCGTCACCAAAAATCGTGGAACACAGGGGGAAGTAGAGAACAAAAATTGGAGAAATATAATTTTCAGGCAGAGCACGAAACAGCACATTAACTGCTTTTAAAGCACTGTAGGCGAGACGCTGACCACACCACTGCAGTAATGACAGACTGTGGAGAGAAGAGTGAGGCAGTGTGGAGGCTGCCTACACTTAAATATAATTTGCTGCCTCGTGCCTTTAGAATGAACTCCACCAGGCGGTGGAGCTCTGTTTCCAGACCCTGTGTAACACAGCACAGCCAGATCGTTAGCGAGACTGTGGGTAGATACACCATAGGGGATTACACGTGACCCTGGGTATTTCTGGCCGGTGGAGCAGCAACAGCCCTGCTACATTATCACCATGCTTGTTTAACCAGGGAAGTCGGGAGTTTCAAGCCTCTATTTCAGGAGGATCCTGCCGAGTTTTCACAGCAGAGGGGGTGATGTTGCTATGTATAATGCCAATTGAATACTTTGCAGTCAATATTTCATCTTTGGGATGATGGGGCTAACACCAGTTACATGGCTTTTTAGCTATAGGAGGAAACCGGAGAACCCACAGGAAACCAGTGCCAAAGACAGGGGGGGAGAACACACAAACTCCGCACAGAGAGGCGCCCGAGTCGTGAATAGAAACCAGGCCCTTCCCTGCCACGAAGCTCGAGCGTGGCACCACCGCGCCACCCACTCTGCCGTCAACCGCGCCGCCCAACCCCGGCAACCGGTGGTTCGAATTCGATTCGATTCTTCGAAGCGTGATGGCCACACGACAGTTTCCCATTGCAACAAGTTCTTCTTTAGTCGCAGACAGCCCTTTGACATTTAGAGACAGTGCTGGCCTTAAAGGCGGCGGGCATTGGCCTCTCTTCTTGATCCGGACCGAGGGGCTTCGGGCAGCCGTTGAGCTTCCGGACATCGTTGTCTTTCAGCTCCTCGGCTTCGAAGCGTTTGGTAGAATTTGCAGGTAATACCGAGTATTACTTGACAGGGATCGTGACACGAACGCTTCTACTCTGATCCCGGTGGTGGTTCAGACGTACCACCGTGTAGGTGCGATCCACCCGGATTGGGCGACTGCACGGACGGAGGGTGGGGCGACTGCGAGCTCGACCCTGGCGAGGAGAGGTGGGCGGCGGCGGCGGGGGCGGCGCTGGTGCCGTGGGAGAGGTGACCGGGGACCCCGTCTCGCAGGAACAGCATGCTGCCAAACTCGTCGAGCTGCAGTCGACCAGAGTGCGGGCGGGAGAGGGGGGGGGGCAGAGGAGATTCCTCGAATAAATTGCGAGGTTCACGACCTTTCAGTGTATTCGAAGCAGCCTTAATCATTTAATTTTCGTTGCTTTGGTTTTTATTAGTTGTTTTTTTCTGTCGTTGTTGACATGCCGTTCTCTCCGTGGCCCTTGTGAAGCGATTTGTGACCTTAGGGTGAAAGGCGCTATATAAAATGCTATTATTATTATTAATGTGCCGTGCCGGCCTTAATAAGTGCTCATTAGCAGCACCGGCTCCAACAATTCGGTAATAGCAACACACGGAGAAGCTGCATTTCATGTGTGTGTGTGTGAGCAAATAGGTGCCCATGAGCTCACCTGTATGGGAGGAATGTCGGGTACCGTGGGTAGGTTTTCTGGGTTTGTGACGGATGGGATTGATGGGACACCCATGGTGAGGTGGGAACCACTGTTGGTTCCAGCTCCCCCACCCTGCAAAGGAACACAAGACACACATAAAGTAGTATGGAAACAAGCATAACAAACTTTTGGGGCGAGTGCTGTTCGTAAGTACCAACTATTAAGACTGGCAAGGCACAAGAGTGGGTGGGTGGCCAGAGCCACGACGACCTGCCTTTGTCTCCTTAGTGGAGATGTTGACACACTCCCAATAGGACGACCGACGAGGAGCCCCAGAACCGGTTCAAATAATCGTCACCGTTATTGGTCGCGAGTCGCAATCGAACTCGGGAACCCAGGTTCATAGCGGAACAATTCCAAACGCCGCGCCACCGCTGCCCCACGCACGCACAAACCCGCTGATGATGCCCCCTCCTATTGGCTATACGAATTCGATTCGATTTTTCGAAGCGTGATGGTGATGACAGTTTCCCACTGCAACAAGGTCTTCTTTAGTTGCAGACAGCCCTTCAACATTTAGAGATATAATAGTCAGTGCTGGCCTTGAAGGCGGGCATTGGCCTCGCTTCTTGCTCCAGACTGAGGGGCTTCTGGCACCTGTTGAGCTTCTGGACATCGTTGTCTTTCAGCTCGGCTTCAAAGTGTTTGGTAGAATTTTACAGGTAATACCAGGTATTACTTGACAGGGATCGCGACGTGAACGCTTCTACACGAAGAAAGACATCCTCTGCGTGCCCCCCCACCGTGTCTCACCTGCCGCATGAGCTGGAGAGGCACCCCTTGTTGGCTTGAGTGGGTTGGCACTGCTCCCCCGGGAATGGATCCCGTGGAAAACTGCTGCAGCTGCTGCAGCGGGTTGGGCAAGGATCCGCAGGGGGGCCCACGTGAACTGGGGGCCAGGGTTACCAGCCTGGGGGGCTGTGTGATGGGTAGGGAAACACGCAGGTACAAACTGTTGTTAGCGAGGACCACACGGTGCCGACGATTTGCAATCGGCTCAACTGACCCTCACTGGGTGTCCAATTTGTGGGCTAATTGCGAATCGAGCACTCGAATACGATTCCCTGGAGAATAAAATTTAAAAACGTCACAGCCAGCAATATTCTCAAAAGGATATCAGGAAGAAATCTAGGTCAAAGCAGGCATGTTGTTAAAAAACCATCATCAACAAGAGACGTAAAAGGAACGGGTTACACGCTTAAAACAAGATTGCCCGCAGGGCGGGTACTCTGCTAGTAGGAATAATAATAATAACATTTTATAGAGCGCCTTTCACCCGAGGGTCACAAAGCGCTGCACAATAACAACAATCAGCGTCATTCATGTGCTGCTTGGGTCACCTGTGCGCTGTGATACTGCAGGATGATTGGCTGCTGGTTGACCATGTGGACGGTGGTGACAGGTCGTTGCTGCGTGTGCTGGGAGGCCGACTGCTTGATGGAGGCGGCCAGGCGGCTCAGGCGGTGCTGCATGTGCTGCATGCGTAGCTGCGCCAGGTTGATTTGACCTGACAGAAACACAACCTCTCAACTTTAGTCTCCTCTCCAAATAACAAGACTCAAAAAATCCCTGCACAGACGAGAAGGTGGGGGCGGAATAACAGTGATTTGGTCACAGGCCTCTGCCCCTCCGCCAAAAAACTCACCCTGCTGTATGATGCCACCACCACCACCACCCTCTGTCATGGGCGGAGCCATGCTCCCCGTGCTCTGAGTGGCCGGGTAAGGTGGGGGTGGATCTCTCCCGGTTCCACTCATTGGATTTTCCATCACCAGGGTTCCTGTGGCGCACACACACGCACGAAAGCATGCACACATATACAATAGCCTTAACATACCTCTGGGGCAAATGCTGTTAGCGAGCACCTATGAAAGCCGGAAAGGGCACATGAGGGAGTGGGCAGCCAGCACACTACCTGTACGACTTTGTCCCCCTAGTGGCCATGTTTACTAGACTGCACCCGGTACTCATTCGAGGCTACCTAGCGAGGGCCAGGACCGGTTCAGATAATCGTTACTGGCGTTGATATTGAAGCCGAGTCACTGAGTTTGTAGTGGAGTGCGCTAACCACTGCACAACCGCTCCCCACAAACACATACGTACAGACAGAAGAAGACTACTGTACATTCCATAAAGCCAACTACCAGAACGTGCTCTCCCATGGCATAACAGAGAATTTTCCAACTAACAGAGGATTTGTAGAATAAACTTGACTTTACTGGCGAGTTCAAGTTGGTGAAGGGGAGGGCATGACTGGTTCAAATACCAATCGCCACTGATGCTAACCGTGCTCAAAATCTATCGTTTAGCCAAGAAGTATCGGTGAACAAACTCGAGGGCACATGGTCCGGTTTGGAACCGGTTTCACGGCAGCGGCACAGGGCAGTGGCAGAGGGCAGCGCGCTCACGCACCCAGGTTGAGGACGTTGCGCGCCCAGAAGTTAGGATCGCAGTAAAACTTGAGGACGCCGCCGCTCAACGCGGGCGTGGGGTCGCAGGGCGCGCGCAGAACGCGTCGCAGCTGGAAGAAGATCTGTGAGGTACAAACAGCATCCACGTCCCAAAAATGTTCTTGGAACCAAACATAAACCCTAAACAGCTATGTCAAATTGTCCCGTGTACTAACTGCTATTTTATCAGCGCATTGGCAAATTGCAGAGCAGCTCTAACAACCAAGTTTGGCAAAATAAACGTTTGATTTTATATGAAAATATGAGAATTGCTTTCAACAGCTGCTCGATCAGTATAGCCACGTCAGACATTTCTGCTCTCTCCTTCACGACGTTTAGCCTCCCACATTAGAGGCAGCACCAGGCATCCCCCAATGTGGAATGTAAAAAACATCACCAGAGAAGAGAAACGCACGACACTGCTATGCCAAAACAGCAGCTCTTGATTGAGAGCAATTGCCATAAGTCGAGTCGTCAAAACCTCCATCAGCACATTTGGACACATGCCAGGCATCATCACGGGAAAAATTTCCAGGCCCCTCTCTCCGTGTCTGCTAGGATAGGCTCTGGCGCACCACGGCCTTCTACAGTATTAAGCGGGCACTGATAACGAACAAATCATAACGGTGGTTATAATAATAATAATAGCATTTGTAGAGCGCCTTTCACTCGAGGGTCACAACGCGCTGCACAAGGCTGTGGAGAGAACGGAATGTCAATAACATCAAGACAGATTAACTGATGACCACGACAACGATGGTGCTGATAATGATGTTGCCGACGATGTTGGTGGTGATTTTGGTGACGGTGGTGGTGTCGCACCAGCCGCTTGCTGTAGAGCAGAGCGAAGTTGCTGTGCGCCGTCAGGGCCCAGCGCGCAAAGTTCATGACGTGGTCAACCTGGCGCGACAGCAGGATCACCTCTCCATGCTGCGCCTGCAGCCGGGCCTGTCGCTCCCCTGTCAGGGCCTATGTACAGTACACACACACGGTACGTGCACATGTGGGAGCTAGTAAAACATAAACTGCGCACAGCTGCACGCGGGCGAAGTGTGGGAGCTAGTAAAACGTAAACTTCGCACAGGTGCACGCGGGGGAAGTCACAGGCGCCGCAAGGCCACGGCCCAAAAAATGAAGATAACCAGCGACGGCCGAGGACAACGAGACCTCCCCTGCACAGCGGTGGAAATTTACAGACTGCCACCCACGAAGGAGGCCAGAGAGGGGCTGGAAGGAACCCATGGGAACTAGGGGCAGGCAACCGGGGGGGTAACGACAACTTTAGGATAAATAGAGAGAGCACCCGGGGGACGGGACCCTTCTTGTGGAGCTCCGCCAGACAGCTAACTGGAACCACCAGCCTGCCGGGAGTGAAGCAAGGGGGGGTCCTCTTCCCTCGTGAAAGAGTACATGTTGTCTATTCTGCTTGCCGTGCTTCCCAGTGCTAATAAACGTAGTCAAGCTTAAAGTAAACAGCGTGTTTGGCTGTTGTGTTGTGCGGTCTGGGCGGAGACTGAAAAGCCTCCGGCGAAGTGCTCAGTGTGGGGCTACCTGACCTACACTGCAACCTGACACACACACGTAATAGATGAAGATTCCACCGTCTAGCCTTTGACAGACTGTGGGGCAAGTGCTGTTAGCGAGCAGCTATGAAGGCCAGTATGGTACACACGAGGGGGTTGGTGGCCAAGGACCACGTGTGGCTGCCTTTGTCGCCTGTCTCCCCACATATCACCCCAGTTACTCGTTTGAGGCTGTATATGTTCAGAAACACACACACAACACACTCATTACATAGTACACATGTAATAACCACATACAGGCTGCAACTCGCCATTCAGCGCCACACACAGTATACACATATATATACATTAAAAAAAACAAAGACCATGAAAGATTTCTACTATGTAGCCTTACGTAAATTGTTGAGGCAAGTGCCTTTAGCATACACCTATGAAGGCTGGCACGACACACAAGAAAAAGGTCAGCCACCTTTGCCTCCTGAGTGCTGATGTTTACACACCACACCAGGTACTCATTGAAGCGTAAGCTGATCTATGGGAGGCTCAAGATCGGTTCAAATACCTGTCACTGATGTTGGCCACGAGTGGGAATTGAACTCGGTTCACGGGGTTCATAGCACAGGGCATAAACCGATACATTACTACGTGACATGTCGTGGCGGTGTGTGACGGCGGCGGTTTGTGCAGGTGCGTGACGAGGTGTGATGGTGTGAAGAGGAGTGTGAAAGTGTGTGCCGTGTTGTTATGGTGTGTGGGAGTGTTGGCTGCGTCTGCAATTGCTTGTATTAATTTGCCGATAACAACATAACGGGTAAGAAGCAGTGTCTGGCAAATGTTGGCGGCGGCTAACTGCCTGGCTCCCTTCCCCCCCTCTCCTGTCTGCGGCATCCTCGCACCTCCGAGTAGTTCTCTTTTCGAATGATTACCGTCGACGTTGCGTGAATATGTGCGCGTTATAAATTGCAATTATTGTTATTATTGTTGTTGCTGCTGCACCTCGAGCTGCTGCAGCAGGGTCTTGCCCTTCTTGTTGATCTCATTCATGAGCGTGTAGATCGCCACCTTGATGTCGTGCTCCACCTTCCTCTTGCCCTCTTGCACCTCGTTCAGCCTGAGAACACGCGCAAGCACACATCCGGCCAGTGGGTCCAAGTGCAGGGTGCTAACCACTACTAGACTTCCTTTCTAGCCTTAAGAGACTTTTGGGCCAAGTGCAGTTAACTAGCACCTACGCCAGGCTAGGTGACCAGCACCACGCCCGGCCGCCTTTCTCTCCCTAGAGGCAATGTTTACACACCGCACTAAGTACTCTTTTGAGGCCGAGTCGACCTAAAGGAGGCCCAGGACCGGTTCAGAAAATAGTCACTGGTGTTGGCCATGAGCGGGATTCGAACTCGGGTCGCCAGGTTTGTAGCCCAGCATAGCGATAACCACTGAGCCACTGCTCCCGTAACCACTACAACAACAACCGTCCTTCGCCACTAAGTGGCGGTGACGTCACCACGTCGTCTGTGCCAGGCCATATGCACCTTGAGACCACGTGAAGTGTCGAAGGCTCGTCGACCACTACATACACGTGTACACACGCATGCGCACGTGCGTGAGTGCGCGACCAGCAATGACTCTTGAACTGGAGTGGGGGGTGCAGAGAGCCGCTCTCACCGGTTCTGCACTTGGTTGGCAGCGATTTGGACGTAATTCCTCTTCTCCTGCAGCTTGGCCATGAAGGTCTCAATGATAGTCTTCTGATTCTGGAAGGCTTCTTCCAAAAACTGGTACCTGCCAGGCGACAAACGCATGCACGTGCACGTAAGAATATATATCGAAATGATGACATGCCCACGTGAGTACTGCATGTACCCACGCGCGCAACAATGGCCGTCATTCACCAACGGTAAGTGACGTAACAGCGGCGCTCGTGCCAGGTTAGGCACACTTTGAGGCCGTACGTGTGAAGTGTTGAGGCATGCCGACAGGTGGACATAGGAGAAGCCATGGGTTGGGGTGACTGACTGCCATGACTGACAGATACAGCACTCGGAAGCTGCTCCTAGTTACGATTAAAAATACCTGCTCACACACTCACACATACAAACAATAACGCCCACAAGAGCAATCGTGCTGAACCCTACCACCCCTTTCCCCAACCACAAACAACAACTCCACCCCGATTTATTTATTGATCACAAACAACAAAATATCAAAAGCGAATACTTCCACAAACAACAACACCATACAACCTGACCACAAAAACGACAACCACCAAAGATATCATTCATTCATCATCAGTACCCGCTTAATCCTATATAATGTCACGCGGGGCCAAGGACTATCCCGGCAGATGCAGGGCGCAAGGCAGGGCTTTAGGGGATGAGATGCCAGTTCATCACAGGACACTGTGGGAGAAAACCAGAGTACCCAGCAAAAACCCACGTGGACACGGGAGGAGAACACGCCAAATCCACGCAGAAAGGCGACACCCAAGCCAGGAACCAAACCCAGGACCTTCTTGTTTTGAGGCGGCAGTGCTACTCACTGCGCCACTGTGCCGCCCCAACCACAAATATGGCGCCGGCAAACCGCCTGGCTGCCTCCTCCGCCTCTCTGCGCTTTCCTCGCGCCTCTGAGTCCTTCACTCGTCGAACGAATATCTTCGACATTGAATGAATATGTGTGCGTTATAAATGTCAAAACAATATTATTATTAAATATAATATAAACAAATCACCAGCAGACCACTGGCGGCTGTGGCTGACGCACCTGTGCTCCTTATGCTCCAGCAGCTGGCAGTCGCGGCAGGTGAGGCGGTCGCACGTCTCGCAGAAGAGCTTCAGCTGCTCCTGCTTGTGCACGGGACACAGCACGGGGCGCTGGCCTGACAGGCCCAGCAAGCCGTCTGCATTGGGGGAGCGGCGCAAACCGTCGGACAGACGCAGTACCATCATGAAGGGTGACGTGGGTGCGTGGTCGCGTGCTCAAAGAGGGCGGCGACGTCGCCCAGTGGTAACGCGTTCGCCGCTTATTCCAGAGGCTCACAGTTCGAATGTGGCGGGCCGCCCAGGTTAATGCCGCTGGGGTGTATGAACCGTAAAATGTTACACGTTGTCTTCTCCAGGGTGGATGCTAAAAGTGCCGTGAAGTAATTCGAACCGGATAAACACACTGTCGGCATCATCATCATCGTGGTCTAAATTTGAAATATTACTTGATTACGCACAGCAATGTCATATTGTGATACTGCGGACTGCGCGTTATAGATTCAAAAATATGCGTATTCATTTAATAATAATAATAGCATTTATAGAGCGCCTTTCACCCGAGGGTCACAAAGCGCTGCACAGGGCTGTGGACAGAGCGGCATGTCAATAACATCAAGACAGATTAACTGAGGGTTAAGCAATAGCGATAAATTATAGGACATAAAGCCAACAGGAAAAATAATAACATTTGTTATCATTAATGTAATTTAGGTATTAAAATATAATGCAACTACCACCACCGCTGCCCGACACCCCCCCCCACAAACTCCTCACCAGGAGTGTCGTCCTTAAGGCGAACGGTGTGGTCTTTGGTGAACTTGACGCGCTGGTGTGCCTCCACGCAGGTGCGGCACAGCCACTCGACGCACTCCACGCAGAATCCCGCCGCCTCCGCATTGTCCTCGCAGCTCGTGCACACCTGCCCAATAACAACGACGATCTGTCAGCCAGACCCACTGGCATGTTGAACAAACTAAACAATGCACTGATGTAGGTTTTCACGGCCCTATTCACGATGGTTGCTCTTCAGGGGATCAAGGTAGAAGCGTTCACGTCGCGATCCCTGTCAAGTAATACTTGGTATTACCTGCAAATTCTACCGAACACTTCGAAGCCGAGCTGAAAGACAACGATGTCCAGAAGCTCAACGGATGCCTGAAGCCCCTCAGTCTGGAGCAAGAAGAGAGACCAATGCCTGCCTTTAAGGGCAGCACTGTTGAAGGGCTGTCTGCAACTTAAGGAACTTGTTGCAATGGGAAACTGTCATATAACCATCTTCACAGCCCACCAGAAGATACAGGACGTGATCAAACCACCCAAAGACCACAATCAATTTAGAAAAGATGCGCATAACTCGCCGCAATTCGCCACACAGGCCCAAGAGTGAGCCACAAAGCGATTAAGATCCAAAAACACGCGGAAATTACGAATCGCAAAAAATAAATGAGAATCTATTTGAGCTGTGGTGCCACGTCGGCAGCATGTCAGGGGATGCCGATTCTTCTTCACCGTCGCTGGCTTGGGAGACGTCTTGGACGGAGTCGTCTCTCTCGCCCCCCCGGCTGCAGTGGCTGCCTCTTGTCCCAGCGTTTTCCGCGTCATCCTCACTCAGGGAGCCGACACGTGGTCTCTATCCAACACGTTTATTTAACACCAACGAGCAATCCTCTCCACATCCAGCAGTGGAATCCCGCTCACCCGGAGCGCTAAACTCCCTCTCCGCTCCTCAGCTCAGAACACAAGCAGAATGCCCCTTGCCGATGGCCGCCTTTAAACCCCTTTGGAGGAGCACGCCTAAACTCCTGGGGCCCGCCCTAAGCGCGCCTCTCATTTGAAGGCGGCCGCCCCAAATTCCTGGGCTCCATTTACGATTCGCCACCGGTTACCAACGGTTACCTTACCGCCCTATTCATCCCGCATACCTGCTTAATTCCCCTTTTGTATAAGCGTTCAAGCCCATGTTGGGCTGGTGTCTCCTGCCGCTCAATGCATGATTCATCCTTTGAAATGCGGGTCGATCCTTTGTGAGGAAGGCCGTCTGGCATTACAGAGCCAAGCTTGGGGGCCAGTGTTAAAAAAACAATATGCAAGAGCAACCAACTACACCTAGAAACTAGTTTGGCACAATGATCAAGGGATCAACGGATCCCACCCACTATAAAACATAAGAATATAGGAATTTGCAAGACCAGACAGCCACCCGCGTGGACACAGAATACATATAACTGCGGTCAATTTACACACATACTAACGCCTGAGGATACTTCCAACGTCGGAGGTGAAACGTCGCGAGGGAAAGAGGGAGATCGCTCGACACTGTAATCCCAAAGAACAGCTCTGAAGAGCAACCGTCAAACTAAACACTACCAAAGCAATAGCATTACAACATCCACAAAACATTCAGGGGCAATTGGCTAGAAATAATATCGACGATTATAATAGGCTTGATTTACAAGCTAAAATAACCACCCACTGTTTGGCCCATCACATATTATTATATAGAATAATAATAATAATAGCATTTATATAGCGCCTTTCACCCGAGGGTCACAAAGCGCTGCACAGAGCTGCAGAGA
>JAZEWU010000044.1:4569937-4586903 GCA_036362915.1 Geotria australis | reverse complement strand
AGCTCCTCATTCAATTTCCCGTGTTAACATGAGTTGCGTTGCATGATCTCACCAGCAGTTGTAGTCGGAGCTGCGCCATATGACGGTAAATACATGGATCAAGACGGGCATTTGATAGTGAAATGGAAATACAGGACCAATTCTGATATTACAACTTAACGATGTTAACCATAGGTACGTGGGAGGCGCAACGGCCATGAACGCGAAGCCTCCGGAGAGCCCGGCAGTGTGTTGATTCAGGCTCCGAAATGTTGGGAAATGTCTGGCAAACACCTATACCATGTCCCCTTCCCATGACCTTGCAATGCCCCACTGCCTCACCCCTCCCCGCGCCTCAACCAATGGACCGAGCTGAAAGACAACGATGTCCAGAGGCTGACCATCGTGCTTCGAAGAATCGCAAAGAAGAAGAACCAATGGACAACGAGGAAATCGGCCAATAAAAGCTGGCTACGCCATCCCAAAGTAATGAATTTCCTGGCAAACAAACACTGCTAGCTACATAGCTGTTCTTTCGGGATAGCCATGTTAAGCGCTCTCCCACTATCCCTCGCGACGTTTCGCCTCCCGCGTTGGAGGCATCCTCAGGCTTTAATTTCTGATTTTATATATTGTTTATTTTGGTTGGTTTGCAAGTTTATTGTCGCAGGAATCCCGCTTTCAGAGCTTGCAAGCTCACAGGGTATTTTTCTGCTGTATTTATAAACATCTGTCCATGTCTCCATACCATGTTTATTTTATGAACGTAATATCTCAAGTTTCCTTGAGAAAGGCACCCGAGCCGAGATTCGAACACGGGGTCTTCTTGCTGTGAGGCAGCAGCGCTACTCACCGCGCCACCGTGCCGCCCTTTTTAAAATATTGTTTTCTACAATCAGCTATAGTGGTAGACATGAATGTTAGGATCTAAGGAAGCGTCATATTCGAAAACAACCAGCAAGTGCCTGCTGAAGTTGGTGCTATCTCTTGTTGGAGTAGGAGCTAGCCCTGTCCTACACAGGTCAACTGAGTTCTCATCACTGGCAACATTCTACTTCTGCGTGATTTGCGGTGCATGATCTCACTGTAAGTTGGAGTGGCATCTTTTCCGTATGATGACGATTACATGTAAAGAGACACAAACATGTTGATATAGCTTTATTACGCAGTTATGAATTATTATGTTCTTCCCGATTCATAATGACTATATCCATTTTCTAAACCGCTTGTCCTGTTGAGGGTCGCGGTGGCAGCAGTTCAAGGAGAGTGGACCAGACCTCCCTTTCCTCAGCAACAGATTCCAGCTCTTCCTGGGGGATTCCCAGACGTTCCCAGACCAGCCAAAGGATATAATCCCTCCAGCGTGTTCTGGGTCGGCCTCTAGGTCTCCACCCAGTGGGCCGTGCCTGGTAGACTTCCCGGGGGAGCCTTCCATGGGGCATCCTTACCAGATGCCCGAACCACCTAAACTGGCTCCTCTCAATCCGAAGGAGCAGCGACTCTACTCTGAGGTTGTCCCGGATTTCTGTCAGCTGAGAAATAATTATTTTCCAAATGTTTGATTGATGCGAACACTACAAGAAATAGTATTACCAGGGGTAATGGTGGCCGTTGCAAGGATAACTAAATAGTAACTAATAATAATAATGTAACATTTATAACGCACACATATTAACTTTTTTGCAAAGGGCCCAGTTTGCAAGAAACCACACATGCTTGTGGCAAAAACATGCAAACAAAATGCTATAATATATGCATCGTCCTTGAAACTGATTGGCCCACACCAGAGACAGCTTTCTTTATCTCCATAAAATTGCATCACGAGAACACTTCGTATCCTGTGTGCGTGTAGAGAAGGAGTTGGTTCCACAATTTGTTTGGTGTAGAAGCTGGTCCTGTCCTAGACAGCTGTTTGGCTGAGTCAGCATCACTTTCAATTTTCTTCATCTGCAGGAGTGTGTTGCATGATCTCACCCGGAATTATACTCGGAGCTGCTCCATATGATGAGGAATACATGTAAAGAAAAAAAGGTATTTGATGGTGAAATGGGAATATAGTACCCATTGAGATATCACTACTCAATGATGGTAACGATGGACAGGGATCTAACTTAGTTTGCTGGATTCATAACACAGTAAAGCTCCACGCGAAGTTTATTTTATAAACGTAATATTACAAGTTTCATTTTTAATAAATATTGTTTTCTACAATTGGCAATAATGGTAGACATGAATGTTAATATGGAATTAATGGCTATATTCTAAAACAACCAGCAAGTGCCTGCTGAACTAGGCGCTATCTCTTGTTGGAGAAGGAACTAGCCCTGTCCTACACAGATCAGCTGATCCAGCATCACTGCCAATATTCTGCATCTGCACGATTTGCGGTGCGTGGTCTCACCTGCAGTTGTCGTCATATCTGCTCCGTATGATGGCGATTACATGTAAAGGGACACAAACACGTAAATATGGAGTGATTACTAATTTCTAAACTCTACTGTTTTTCATTATTCATGCAAAATATCTGAAAATGTTACACTTTCATAGGTACGTGCTAATCTTCCCTGGGTAATGATTGAGGTCCAACCGTAGGTGCCACATCTTTTTGGTATGAAAGATGGGACTACCAACCGTGCCACCATAAATACTAACTGTGGTCCATACCTTAACTATGGTTCATTTACACATGGTTGCCCATATACATGGAACCATAGGGAATACATACTTCTGATGACGTCTTTACAATAAGATATAAACTCATGCACAACGAATTAAAAGTAAGAACCACACTCACCAGGATATATACAATATGTATTAATTATAAAATGAAATCCATCCATTGTCAGAAACCGCTTCATCCTGTACACTGTACAGGGTCGCGGTGAGCCAGAGCCTATCCCGCCAGAAACAGGGCGCACGGCAGGGCTATACTGTACCCAGGATTGGACGCCAATCCATCAAAGGGCACGGGGGCCAATTTAGTCAGCAGGCCAATTAACCTATGTAGCAGCATGTCTTTGGACTGAGGGAGGAAACCGGAGTGCCCGGCAAAAACCCACGCAGACACGGGAAGAACATGCAGACTCCGCACAGAAAGTTACCCGAGCCGGGATTCGAACCCGGGACCTTCTTACATTAGTATCATCAATACATATTTTCAAATAGAGATGCTCACGCACAACCAAAAAATAACCATACCCACCAAGAATTTCACAATCCGAGCCAGACCAGGGCACGAAGCAGTAGCACCAGTAAGGGCGAGGTGGGTTATACCCGTACGTCCACTCCTCGACGCAGACCCCTCCATTTTGGCACGGGGACGAGGCGCACGCAGTTCCTGTCGATACCGGTATCACACTTGATGCATTAGATTCCCTGTAGTTACAGCATGGGCGGCACGCCTAGAGAAGGGCATCATAGTTAATCTGTCTTGATGTTGTTGACATGCCGTTCTCTCCACAGCCTTGTGCAGCGCTTTGCGACCCTTGGGTGAAAGGCGCTCTATAAAATGCTATTATTATTATAGCAAGGCCAGCCTCTTAATTACCGTCATAAAAAACGTTGACTAATGATGAACCGTATATAAATCTCCTGGTCAGTGTAGCTTGGGCAAGGGGAGAGTTGGATGTGGATGTGATGTGCAGAGATACTTCACAGATTACTGGTCTACAAAGCGAGATTTGTTGATTACATATATTCAACTGGTGATGACAACATTTAAGCTTAGCTAACAAATCTGCAGCGCTGTAGGTGCAGTGTGCGATGAAGGACGACACCATACGGAAAAGACACACAAACACGTATCAATTAATATATGGGAAGTGGAGCCCATTTTACCACGTACACATTAATAGTATTACAAATATTCGATCCGTCCATTTTCTAAACCGCTTGTCCTGGCGAGGGTCGCGGCGGCAGCAGTCCAAGGAGAGTGGACCAGACATCCCTTTCCTCAGCAACAGATTCCAGATCTTCCTGGGGGGGGGGATTCCCAGGCGTTCCCAGGCCAGCCGAAGGATATAATCCCTCCAGCGTGTCCTGGGTCGGCCTTTAGGTCTCCGCCCAGTGGGCCGCGCCTGGAATACCTCCTGAGGGAGCCTTCCGTAACATGTCTGCCAGCAATGTCTGCTTGCATAGCGCCCAAAACACATCTTATCTGCCAGTGGTGGCCAATGCGTTGATCAAAGTCAACCAATGGACAATTAAAACATACGTTTTGTTGATCTCGGGATAGATTCGAACAAATAATTAGCAAGCGTAAATCTATTTTACATTAAGGCGGATGGCAGATTAAAATTACCGACTACTTCCTGTCCCCGCCCACCCCTCACTCCAATCCCCGCCCATCTTCCACATGGCAGATCTAATGCTGCATCTGTGGCGTGTCTATAATGACTTTTAATACACTTCGAAGCCGAGGAGCTGAAAGGCAACGATGTCCAGAAGCTGACCATCGTGCTTCGAAGAATCGCAAAGAAGAAGATACGACAGAACGTTTATGCAAACGTCGTATTGTGTTCCCAATACTTGAACGTGACTTCGGTTAACGGTAAAAATACCACGACTACATGGCGAGACCAGATCATGAACATGTTAAGTTATTTTTAACAAACTTGTTGCTTCACGTGTTTATACAAACGGCGTGTTATGTATTTCAGCATGTGAATATACCGCATCATCGGTTAAACTATATAGGAACTACTTATCTTGCCGTGTAAATACTAACAAAATTATTGCAATAAACGCACATTTTTTTTCCGGGTTAATTTCGCGTTCCAATTAACCCAAATGCTGAGCTATTAATTACCATAAATATATTATTAGCTCTCCATTGTAGACAGAGCATCGTCCATTTGACATAAGGCTACGGTTTTAAGAGATCTCCATTCGATCAATTTTTTTTTTACTTACAGGCATACGAATCATAAAGGTATTGTTCTGACGCGGGTTGCGTTGCAGGATCTCACCGGCAGTTGTAGTCGGAGCTGCTCCGTATGACAGTGAAAACATGTAAAGAGAAAAAGTGTAATTTTAAGTGGTGTTGGATGGTGAGTTGGGGACAAGAACAGTTGAGAAGTCACTCATCAGTGATGATGCCCATGGACAGGAATCTCAGTTTTTGGGGTTCATAGCACAGCCCTTCAGATCACTGCACCAAAATGACTGACCGTATTTGGTCTTTGATCTTAATATCACGATTTCCTTTTATCTTAGTTTTCATACAGATGCCTATAGTGAGACGTATAGCTCAAGATTCAATGCAAAGTGAATCAATAACAAATATATACAAACTAGCATTCCTGCGTAACTCGGTGCTATTTCTTGTTGGTGTAAAAGCTGGTCCTGTCTTACACAGCTCCTCATTCAATTTCGCGTGTTTACATGAGTTGCGTTACACGAACTCACCGGCAGTTGTAGTGCGAGCTGCTCCATATGACGGGGAATACATGGAACAAGACAGGAATTTGATAGTGAAAAGGAAATACAGGACCAATTCAGATATTACAACTCAACGATGTTTTACCATCGGAAGGCATCTAACTGCCTGGTCTCTTTTTTAGTCGTCTATGTTAAACAGCATGGGAAGTGAAACGTTGCGAAAGATAGAGAAGCAATGCTCATCACGGCTAACCCGAAAGAACAGCTTCCGAAAACAATCGTCACAGGTGTTGGCCGTGAGCGGGATTCCAACTCGGCGTCGCCAGACCTGTAGCCCAGCGCGCTAACCACTGGGCCACCGCATCCACACGTTACATACGCAGACACAAAAGACACACACATTGAATCCGACAGACATCGCGCGTGCTGTATGTTCCAATTAAAAGCACGTCGGGGTTGTGTGTGTGTGTGTGCGCGCGGCTTTACCTGCCGGACCACGGATCGCCGAAACACAGGTGAGAAGCCAGAGAACGGAGCCGCCGAGGGCAGCGAACCGCATCGTGGATGTTCGGCAGAGTCACTGCGATTCACTGGAAATACACAAAACGGGCGTGTGTCCTTTTCCACGGGTCGGTGCGAATTACAGAGAGAATATTGAACTCGGGTCAAAGTGGATCCTGACTTTTTATAAGACACCCTCACCCCACTGCCACCCTCAGCCCCGCCCTAATGAATATTTAAGACACGCGTAGGTGCGGCCTGGTGGGTCGTTGTCAACGCTGAAAGGTGCTGGGAGAAGGAAACTATTCTTAGCCACGACGGTAAATAAGATATTTCGACACCGTGTGCGACCACGATCTCACGCGGCATGGGCGGTCGGTGCTGACAGGTATGTTTTCAAGAATGTGACCCCATACAATGCTGGTGTTAAGCCAATACTTCAGGCGCCAGAGTTGAAACGTTAAACTATATATATATAAGAGCGCGCAATTATGGTACCAAATTATCCGTCCATCCCTCAAATGTCGAAACCGCCTGTCCTGGTGCAGGTTGCGGCGGCAGCTGTCACACTACAGCGACGCAACGTTTATATTCAAACGCCTTAGCGCCCGTGGCTAACGCCTCGGGAAATGTTAATCTCAGATGTGTGTGTGTGTCTGGTACACACTTCTTCTTTGCGATTCTTCGAAGCACGATGGTCAGCTTCTGGGCATCGTTGTCTGTGAAGGTGGCATACGTAAACTTGCAGCAGCTTACGGCTGTAGGTGAAACGTGCGCCTCTGCAAGCCGATGTAGAGTCGCTGCTTCTTCGGATTCAGAGCAGCCAGTTTGAGGTGGTTCGGGCATCTGGTAAGGATGCCCCCCGGAAGGCTCCCTCGGGAGGTATTCCAGGCACGGCCCATCGGGCGGAAACCTAAAGGCCGACCCAGGACACGCTAGAGGGATTATATCCTTCGGCTGGCCTGGGAACGCCTGGGAATCCCCCAGGAAGAGCTGGAATCTGTTGCTGAGGAAAGGGATGTCTGGTCCACTCTCCTTGGACTGCTGCCACCGCGACCCTCACCAGGACAAGCGGTTTAGAAAATGGATGGATGGAATAATAGCATTTATAGAGCGCCTTACACCCGAGGGTCACAAAGCGCTGCACATGGCTGTGGAGAGAACGGCATGTCACTAACATCAAGACAGATTAACTGAGCGTCAAGCAATAGCGATAATTTATAGGACATAAAGACAACAGGAAGATACAAATAATAATAATTCTACGGTTTATACCTCTGTCTCGTCTCCACCCAGCCCACCCACCGCTCTCCACTCAACTACCGTCGTATGCTGCCTACCTCCTTTTTCCCCTTAACTTAACTTCTTCTTCTTTGCTATTCTTCGAAGCGCGATGTTAAATTACAGTTTCCCATTTTCTTACACAGCCCCTTGCATTTTCATTGAACTCTGCAAGGTCTTTTGAGCTGCAGAGGTTGGGTAGTAGAGCACAGACAAGGCAGTGTTCCATAGTATGGTCTGCTTCTCCACATTCACAGGTGGTTGGGCCGGTCTTGTAGCCCCATCTGACCAAAGCATCTTTTGATCGTCCCGTTCTACTGTAATGCATAGTTCAGTGGTTAACCAAACTTTCTCTGTTCACGGCGCCCTTAGTGTATCCGGATTCTTTTTCCACGGCGCCCAAAGTCAGACAATATATGGCATATATCGTCCCATCCTGGGTATATCCCTGCCTTGCGCCTTGTGTCTGCCGGGACAGGCTCCGGCTCATCGCAACCCTGTATAGGATTAAGAGGTTACTGATAATAGATGGATGAATGAACAAATACATTTTGCGCGTGAGAGATCAGGGTAACGTATTAAAGTGACCGTGACTTATTTGCTGACTACCGTTCTCTGTCATTGATATGTCGTTCTCTCCGCAGCCTCGTGCAGCGCTTTGTGACCCTCGGGTGAAAAGCGCTCTATAATTGCTATCATTATTATTGTTATTAAAAATAAATACATTTAACCATGTGAATACTTGGCGGTGAGTGGTATTTGCATACATGCCTTCTACACAACAACCGACGCCTGTAGCAATCCCTGCAATTTGCATGCTCCAACACCGATGATCAGTGGGTTTTCCCCCAGAATACGCAAGCGCAGCCCGAAGTTCGAGGTGTGCCCTCCGCAGTCTCGTTTCACCGAAGCATTTAGCGTCGCACGTCCAACGATGGTATTTGACACATGCCCCCTCAGCAATGCAGCTTGGCAACACAAAGGGTGAAATCTATATGTGGAGATTGATGAGGTATTACCTAACGATGCGCACGATGCTTATGTCCTATTGCTTCCACATAAATTGTACTGACAGTCACTTCACGGGTCTACCTTTGTTTCCGAAATGGCCTTAGGAGAAATTGTGAAATGGCGTGGGGCTTGTTTTTCTTGTTGTTGCTTTGAGCCTCGCATTAATTATCCTCTCTAACCTGTAATGATGAAGGTTTTCACGGCTGGACGTTGCAGAATTGCTCTCTAAGGCTGTTCTCTCTGGGTAGCCGTGTCGAGTGTTCCTGCTTTCTCCTTCGCCTCCCACGTTGGAGGCGTCATCTGGTTTCTGATTTCTGCCATCGTCCTTCACGCTCCAATGTGGGAGGCGAAACGTCGTGAAGGAGACATCAGGAACACTCGATACGGCTATCCCGACAGAAAAAGCTGTGGAGAGCAATTATCAAACGTCTCTTTTTGTGTTTTTCCGCATTTATTTACCGCGTTATTTTTCTCGTTATGTTCGTGGCGGATATATTCGAGAGAAGTAGTTTCTACTTTATTCCAGATACATGCTCATACCGACACTACAGCTCAAACCCTGGGCTTAGTCCTAGAGGAAGCATGAGTCCCAGAATTTGACCCAATTATAAAGCAGGATTAAGCGGTTTCTGAAAATGGATGGATATTTTTTGTTCTAGATCTGTGCCTTGTTATTGTACCCCCAGACCCCCAGCTTAGCTTTGTTTTTAACCCTAGTGTTTTTAAACCCTTGTTGTTGTGTTCCAGTCCATGTATATAAAAAACACTCGTTAATTATTTGGCCGATAACATCATAATATATAAGCAGTGTGTGGCAATATGGCGCCGGCAACAGCACCTGGCTGCCTCCTCCGCCTCTCTGTGCTTTCCTCGCTACGCCTCTGAGTCGTTCTCTCGTCGATTGAGTACCTTCGACAGTGAATGAATATGTGCGCGTTATAAATGTAAAATTATTATTATTTATTCTAACAAAGCGTTAACACACTGCAGGACGCCTGGGGCGTTAAACCCACTGGAAATGTTAACTATGCACTTCACCATTCATCAGCACTCTTCGTGAGAAAACACAATGTTTAAACGAGGAGTATGCACTTAAGAAAAATGCTTTTATTTGTAATTATTCAATTACCAACGACAGTGAATATGACGGAACCCACTTGCAGTATCGCCTTACCCTGAATTCAATCTGTGTTTTTGAAAATCCTTACCTGGCAATATAGCAAAATATAATTTCTTGCTGTTGTGAGAGAGCAGCAATCAACAGGTTTTCGCCACTCGCATGTGTTAAAAATCACTGCTTCCTCCACTATCCCTGCCTCATGTTATGTTGTGCCAACTGCGGCCCCCAAAAGGCCCAATATTGGCGAATATTGCCTTCACATCATTGTGCCATCAGGACAGCTTTCTAGAATCACTCGTAAGTGGAGCTGCCCTGACCGAAGCTAAACTATTGTATTTGCCAGGTAAAGCCCACTGATCTATGAGCTATGTTTCAGAGGCGACCTAGCTACGCGTGATAACTCATCGAAGTAAGTTATATCCGCCATTCTCAACCGCTGGGTCGCTAGCCATCCGTGGGCCGCGAGCGCCAACTTGCCGTCCGTAGAGACCAGACGCAGGCGGACCAAGTGGGGGCCTTGAAGTGCAAAAAGGCTGAGAAACCCCTCGCTTGTATCATCGCGAGGGTATTTATAGAAGCAGCCAACAACGGACGTTTATAAATGTGGAAGAGGGCGAAAAGCGTAGAAAACCCGGAGGAAAAATCCACGTGTACTGACCCACTCGGCATCGTGTCAGGATGTGCCGTCTGGTGTTGTATCACGCTCATGTTCCCTGGCTTTGACAACATGAAGTTGAGACCCCACGTCTCCCACCCCCTGCGTAAGCTGGGATCTGCTGTTACGCTTGCGCTGTCATCCTCACAACAGACGAAGTCCGAAGCGTGAAGTGTTCCAAAGCAACTTGGCGTTTAATATTCCACAGGGCACAAATCCACACGGCAGCTGTCCGGCGATATTCCCGGGTTGTCCACGTTGTACCGGCGCACTGACTCGTTCTAGGTTAGTAGTGGATCATCTGCCATGCAGATCCCAACACTCTAAAACCACTCTCTCAGTCACGCCTCACAGCTTGCTTCGCAGCTCAAATCCTCTGCCCAAACCCCCCCCCCTCTCTCGGTCATTCCTCCTCTTTATCCCAGAATATTACTCACGTCACCCGCCTCCCTGTCTCCCCTTCTCCGAACGTGTTATATTTAATACAATGCAGTGTGATCGGAAGACAATGAGGGTTGGGGCCAATGCGCCCATTTTTCCCTCTCACCCCCCTCTTTCAACAGGCTTGCCTGGACCTGCATTGATTACCTCATTACATCGTTCTCCGTAGAGCGGGAACTCGACGTGGTTACTTCGTCCACCGCGCGGTTATTTCGTCCACCAGTTTCTGATCATGTGTAGGTCACTACACATGCAACCACCACAGGAAAGGAGAGGACAAGCAAACTCCAAATATGCTAGTGTCATCATGATCGAACAGGGAGGGAGATAACATCTCGCGATCGCCACCGTGGATGAATTGGAGCTGATGGTCAAATTATAATGTGTGGATGACGAACATGGGTATATGTATAATGTTTAAGATTACCAACCAAATATATAAGTACCTATCTTCAAAAGAAACAAAAACAACCCTCTTGACATTAAACAAAAACCAAGCATCTATTAATATAAACGATTGGGAAAAGTGGTTGGTGAGCACCTATTAAGGTTGGCACGGTGTGGGCTGTCGAATCCAATATCTCTCTCATTGGCTGGGAGAGCAATTGCGTAGTCCTACGACTGGACTGCTGACCATCTTGTGTAAGAAATACTCATTTTGCCGTTGTTACGCTCAAGACAAGGATACGTGACGGATATTATACCGCTTGGTTTAACAGGTAGCTCGCGTGCACCCATCCATCCATTTTCAGAAACCGCTTAATCCTGTACAGGGTCGCGGTCAGCTGGAGCCCATCCCGGCAGACACAGGGCGCAAGGCAGGGGAACACCGAGGACGGGACGCCAGTCCATCGCAGAGCGCCTGGGGAAATTTACTCAGTACACCAGTTAACCAGGCAGCGTGTCTTTGGACGGTGGGATGAAACCGGAGTGCCTGGCGAAAACCCACGCGGACACGGTGTGGGGGGGGGAAAACATGCAATCTCCACACAGAAAAGGGGATTCGAACCCGGGTAAGCCTTCTTGCTGTGAGGCGGCGGCGCTACCCACCGCGCGCCACCGTGCCGCCCCGCTCGCGTGCGCAGCCACTATATGAAACTGTACGGGACCCCGCTGAGCCACGGGAGACACTTGAACTTGACCAGGAGGCCGATGATGAGAGACAGCACCGCCGCGCCGCCCAGGGCTGCGGGCACCGCGTAGGCTGCCACCGACACGGCGCCTGACGGACCCGTAGCGACCGCTGCCGGATGAAACACGCGTCCAGATCAGGCCAGTCCGTAAAGTGAGCCTCCGCAACCACATCTCGCATTTAATAATAATTCCATCCATTCATTTTCAAAAAACCGCTTAATCCTGTACAGGGTACGCGGTGAGCCGGAACCTATCTGCGGCAGACACAGGGCGCAAGGCAAGGGGCTATATCCGAGGATGGGACGCCAGTCCATCGCAGGGCACCTGGGGCAAATTTACTCAGGAGGACAATTAACCTGGCAGCCATGTCTTTGGACGGTGGGAGGAAACCGGATAGCCCGGAGGAACGAACGACAAATGAAATAGGGAACGAAACTGGATTTTTCAAATCCACCCAACTCCGCCGGGATTCAGCGAACAGCGTGGGGATCAATGTAGAAGCGTTCACGTCGCGATCCCTGTCAAGTAATACTCGGTATTATCTGCAAATTCTACCAAACACTTCGAAGCCGAGGAGCTGAAAGACAACGATGTCCAGAAGCTCAACGGATGCCAGAAGCCCCTCAAGTCTGGTGCAAGAAGAGAGGCCAATGCCCGCCGCCTTTAAGGCCAGCACTGACTATTATATCTCTAAACGTCTGCAACTAAATAAGAACTTGTTGCAATGGGAAACTGTCATATAACCATCACGCTTCGAAGAATCGAATCGAATTCGAGCAAGCGGCGCAAGTCCCCGCGAGCCGCTGTGCACTGACCGACGGCCGCTTTGCGGATCTTGATGGGTCCCTGCGACAGGTCGACGCTGCGCTCGGGGCGGGCGACGCTGGCCCGGGCCACGCGGGTCGAGCGCTTGGCGCGAACGCAGCCCTTCCGGCAGCGCGAACTCGCGTCTGACTTGTCGCAGACGCGAACGTTGCACTCCAGGTACACCTGCCGTCAATTAATAATAATAATAATAAGGATTTTACATTTATAACGCGGGCGGCACGGTGGCACAGTGGGTAGCGATGCCGCCTCGCAGCAAGAAGGATCCCGGGTTCGAATCTCGGCTCGGGTGCCTTTCTGCGTGGAGTTCGCACGTTCTCCCCGTGTCCGCGTGGGTTTTCGCCGCCGGGCACTCCGCTTTCCTCCCACCGTCCAAAGACAAGCTGCCAGGTTGATTGGCCTACTGAGTAAATCGCTCGACACGGCTCTCAGGAAAGAGCAGCTCTTCAGAGCAGTTCTCATACACGCAAAAGTGACGATGCAAGTCGCGGACCTCGTTTATTTTCGTCAACTCGCGTGTTTGCTGTGTCGCAGGAGTCCCGTACAGAGCTTGCACGCTCACTGGCTCTTCTCCCGCCGTAATAATAAAACATCTATCTAATAATAATAATACGACGATGCGACATACGTGTACTTCTGCCGTTAATGCGTAACCGCGAGGCAGCAGAAAATATAGACGGTGTTCGCCCGTCGCTCTGTACGGTCGCGCCGGGCCGTTCGCGAGCTCAGCGCACCTGCGAGCTTCCGTTCAGCTCGATGCTCTGGAAGCTGAAGCGCTGCCTCTTCTCGTCCCCGCTGGCATAGGTCGCGTAGGACGTGTCCACCTTACACCTGCACGCGCGCCGGACACTTGCCGTCAAACCCCTGGACACACTCCTCTGGAGCAATGGACAACTCAGCACTTTGCGGTCAGATGCGGATAACGCTCTGAACCGATGCAGCAGCATTTATTTGGCATTGTGGGAGGAAACCGGAGTGCCCGGCTAAAACCCACGCGGACACGGGGAGAACATGCGAACTCCACACAGAAAGGCACCCGAGCCGGGATTCGAGGCGGCAGCGCTACTGACTGCCCCAGTGTGCTGCCCAATTTCTGAAATAACTAATAAATGTTATTAATTTGTGAGAGTCTCTGTGTGGTGAGTATTTGGGTCTCTTTGTGATGAGTCTATGGGTCTCTGTGAAGGACTACACTTTGAACATTGTCTGGAATAACCAATAAATACAATTTCACTACTCTCGGTAAAGCGACGTATGCCGCACCCTGTATATGCATCTGCCAGTCATCCCGGTCAGGCAGCCAATGACACCTGGGTCTGTCCTGTGACCTCCTGTCTGGGAGCCTTCGACACTTCACGTGATAGTCTCATGGTGCATATGGCCTGGCACAGGCGCCGTGGTGACGTCACCGCCACTTAGTGGCGAATGGCGGTGGTTGTTGTTATACAGACATTATTACGATAACAAGCTCGGTCCATCATCGTTGTACCCGTTTGCGACGATGCTGTAGGAGACGTTGTCAGGGGCTCCCGTGTAGGGTGTCGCCCTACACGACTCCAGTAGCAGCTGCAGGTTGTTATCCAACGAGTTGAGCAGCACCTGGTGGAGACATCGTGCAACGTTACTGGAGAATCCATCCATCCATCCATTTTCAGAAACCGCTTAATCCTGTACAGGGTCGCGGTGAGCCGGAGCCGATCCCGGCAGACACCGGGCGCAAGGCAGGGGAACACCGAGGATGGGATGCCAGTCCATCGCAGGGCACCTGGGGTAATTTACTCAGTCGGCCAATTAACCTGGCAGCATGTCTTTGGACTGTGTTGGCGCTGGTTAGCCGGCACTAACATTATGATGTTATCGGCCGGTTAATTAAGGAGTGGTTTTTTTTAGTTGTGGGAGGAAAGCAGAGAACCCGAAGGAAACTCACGCAGAACAGGGTGAGAGAACACACAAACTCCACACAAGGCCCGATGTAAGAGAATCGCTTTCAAGAGCTGCTCTATCGGGATAGCCATGTCGAACGTTCCTCCTCTCACCTTCACGAGGTTTCTCCTGACGCCTGATGGCGCCTCCTCTAACGTGGAGGCAAAACGTGGCGAAGGAGAAAATAGGAGGAACGCTCGACAAGGCTATCTCGAAAGAGCAGCTCTTGAGAGCAACTCTCATACATCGGGCCGTGACAAACCTATATGAACAGAGACGAGGAACGCTCGTCTTTACCAACTCACAACAAACCGACTGAGCAGGGCTCCGCGCCTCCGAATCAACGGGTGCAACGCACCCGGAGAAAATGCGCGCGTTACAAAAGTAATAATGATAGCATTTTATAGAGCGCCTTTCACCCGAGGGACTAGAGGGTCAGGCCGCTGACAAGCCTACATCAGTCAATACGTACCGATGTAGGTTTTCACGACTCGATGCATTGTGTTAACTTTTCAAAGCTGTTCTTTCGGGATAGTCGTGTCGAGCGCTCCCACTCACTGACTCACCCGTGCCGCCCCCCTCCCCGCCTCTCACCTCGGCGTAGATTGGCGACCCGAGGTCCACCTGGAACGGGAAGGAGTTGACCACGCGGCTGAAGGCCACGTCGCTGTAGAGCGCCATGGTCAGGTTGAAGGATCCAGAGCTGTACTCATCCACCACCCTGCAGGGGATCAAGGTAGAAGCGTTCACGTCGCGATCGCTGTCAAGTAATACTTGGTATTACCTGTAAAATTCTACCAAACACTTCGAAGCCATGGAGCTGAAAGACAACGATGTCCAGAAGCTCAACATATGCCAGAAGCCCCTCAGTGCTGGAGCAAGAAGAGAGGCCAATGCCCGCCGCCTTTAAGGCCAGCACTGGACTATTATATCTCTAAACGTTGAAGGGTTGTCTGCAACTAAATAAGAACTTGTTGCAATGGGAAACTGTCATACAACCATCACGCTTCGAAGAATCGAATCGACCGGCCAATTAATTAATGAGTATTTTTTTTTAAGTTGTGAGATTAAACCCACGCAGAACAGGGGGGGGGGGGGAGAGAGAACACACAAACTCCACACAGAAAGGCGCCCGAGGCGGTTCGATTCTCGCCACTCGTCAACAGCACTTGACCCTACAGCCCGTTAAGGGCTACACAGGGGGGTGGCTTTGTCTTTGGTACCTGGGAACGAAGCTCGCGATCACCTTTCCCTGGGAGCCGACGTAGCAGTGTATGGGGATGCGCAGCTTCTTGGCCCTGGTGCCCAGCACGAATCCGTACGCAGAGTTGGTGTACACGATGGTGTCGCCGTGAGCCTGGGAAGGGAGCGGGTGGCATCGTTTGAGAGCACGCGTCCTGGTACCATCCATTCCCGTTTGGAAGGGGGGGGAGAACTCGCGAGTTACTGATTTGGCCGCGTTCTGGCATCGAGAATTGAGCTGCTCATTCACGGTGGCGTAGCGGTGAGTAGCGCTGCCGCCTCACAGCAAGAAGGGTTCGAATCCCGGCTCGGGTGCCTTTCCGTGTGGAGTTTGCATGTTCTCCCCGTGTCCGCGTGGGTTTTCGCCGGGTTCTCCGGTTTCCTCCGACAGTTCAAAGATGTGCTGCCGCATAGGTTAATTGGCCTACCGGGCACCGGTCAATACCTCGGATGTGGTGCCACAGGCCATCAGGTCACTGCGGAGGATCAGGTTGCTTCCTGACGAGGAGCCGCGGCAAGAGGGGTCCTCCAGGTGGATGTCGGTCCAGTTGAGCTGCAGGTTTTTCAGCACGCTCAGCGGGATCTGCAGCTCGATGTACCTCGAGGTGCAGTTGAGCTGGGGCGACACTGAAACGGGGACATTCCGTAGAATAAGTAATAAATGCAGCAGTCCATTTACATTGCACTGCTGCCACCGCGACCCTCACCAGGACAAGCGGTTTAGAAAATGGATGGATGGAAGTAATAAATGCGGGCGGCAGGGGTGGCGCAGTGGTAACATCTGCGCCTCACAGAAAGAATGGTCTTGCCCGAGGCGGTTCGATTACCGCCTTGGGCCGCCTTTCTGTGAGGAGTTTGTGTGTTCTCCCTCCCTGTTCTGCGTGGGTTTCCTCCGGGTTCTCCGGCTTCCTCCCACAACCTAATTAGTTGGCCGATAACATCATAATATATAGGAAGCAGTGTGTGGCAATATGGCGCCGGCAAAACCGCCTGGCTGCCTCCTCCGCCTCTCTGCGTTTTCCTCACGCCTTCTGAGTCCTTCTCTCGTCGAATGCGTATCTTCGACACTGAGTGAATACGTGCCCGTTATAAATGTAAAATTATTAAAATTATTATTATTAAATGCACACAATGTGTATAACACGTGGCACATATTCAATTTTCGAAGAGAACACGACTCAGAGGCGCGAGGAAACAGCGGAGAAACGGGGGAGGGGGGGGGGGGAAGGCAGCCGGGCGGTTAGCCGGCGCCAACATCTTTCCCACAACACTGCGTCCTATATATTATGATGTCAACGGACAAGTCATTAATTAATTGGTTTTTTTCGTGGGAGGAAATCTGAGAACCCGGAGGAAACCCACGCAGAACAGGGGGAAGGAGGGGGAAGAACACACAAACTCCACACAGAAACGCGCCTGAGGCTGGAATCGAACCGCCTCGGGCAGGACTTTCTTTCCGTGAGAGGGCCGCGGGT
>JAZEWU010000044.1:4544095-4562914 GCA_036362915.1 Geotria australis | reverse complement strand
GCGCGTACAAACGGTTAGCGAAGACCGAGTGACGCGGAGTGGGAAAACCCGAGCCGATCTGGAAGCGCGAGTGCACGCTTGTTATCGGGGTATCTCTGTGTGTATCTCTATAGGCTATAGCTGTACCTTGTTGCAGTGTATCTCTCTGTTTATCTCCAGGATTTTTAAACCCCTGTTGTTGTGTTCCAATCCATGTATATGCCCAACACCGGGGTCTGACAGAAACGGCATTTCGATCCTCTAATATGTCCTGTACACACGACCGAATTGACAATAAAGTTGAATTAAACGTGTACGTATATCTCGATGCGTGTGTATCTATCCCTGCGTATCTGCGTGTATCTCGACCGTCCGCGGTCCTACCTTGTTGCAGCACTCCAGGGCCTGCTGGCTCTCGGCCAGCTTGAGGTGGCACATGGCGAGGTTGAGGTGCGCCGCCAGCACCAGGCTCTTGGCGGCAGTCTCGTCGGCGCCCTCCAGGCCGTACTCGTTCTCCAGCCACGACACGATCTTCTTGTACTGCGCCACCGCCTGCTTGTAGCGCCCAGCCTGCGCGCCGCCCCGGTCAGAGGGAAGCGGGACGAGAGGGCGGAGTGAAGACAAGCAGACGAAGGGGCATGCACACACACACACCTACGCTCGGCACTGACCACTTTGTCCAGAACACGACAAAAACTGCTGCTAACTACTCGTCCTTCGAATTCGATTCGATTCTTCGAAGCGTGATGGTGATATGACAGTTTCCCATTGCAACAAGTTCTTCTTTAGTTGCAGACAGCCCTTCAACGTTTATAGATATGATAGTCAGTGCTGGCCTTAAAGGCGGGCATTGGCGTCTCTTCTTGCTCCAGACTGAGGGGCTTCTGGCATCTGTTGAGCTCCTGGACATCGTTGTCTTTCAGCTCGGCTTTGAAGTGTTGTCTTTCTAAACCAGGACAAGCGGTTTAGAAAATGGATGGATGGAACTGATGTTGGCTGCGAGTGTGAATCGGACTCGGGTCGAGCTCAGCACTGTAACCGCTGCGCCACCACTCCCCACAGCAGACGCGCAAACAAACAGTCTCCGTGTGTCGTTACCCGATAACACATCCCCTGCACGGTACGTAACCTCCTGCGTCAGTGACAATGGTGTGCGGGGTGTGAACTCGCACCTTGAAGTACTGGGTTCCCTTCTCCTTCACGATGCCGGCCTGCTCCAGCTTCTCCTTGGTGTCCATCTCCCACGACTCCTTGGCCTGCACACACCACACACCACGCATTCATTCATTCCTTCGCAGGCGCCCATTTCGTTCACCAACCCACGCGGGCAAAGAAATCCCCTTTCCCAGGGGAGGCCCGGGACCGGTTCAGATATTCGTCGGTGATGTTGGATGCCAGCGGGAATCGAAGTCGGTCCGCTCGGTTCGTAGCGCAGTGTGGTTGCTGACTGCGAAGCGCGTACCTTCTCAAAGCTCTTCAGCGTCACTTTGTATTCCACCGTGGTGTCGGACGGGATTTCAAACTCTGCCTTTCCCTGATGACCAAACGCGTACCTGCGGGAAACGCGCACAGTGCAGACAGCGAACGGTCGTCTCAGACCTACGACGACGGCGAAACCTACCAAACGCGAAGGGCTTGCAACGGGACAAGCCACTCGGTGGCTTCGTGAGATTCGTTATCAATGCACCACCGCTCCACTGACCGTAACACCGTGGTGACCTTCGTGCATCAGCACTAACCGCCCCTGGCCCAGCATTCCGCTCAGACTACACACGCGGGTGTGCGAGTGTGCGTGGTTTAGTGGTAATTTAATTTAAGGTGGCGTGGTTACCAGCCCCTAGCACCCGTCCAGAGCCCCCTTTGGCCGCTGCGATGGCCGTTATGGCAGCCACCGCAGCGTCACCGGCCGGCACCAACTGGGATGTGGGAGGTTGTTTTGCCGCCTGGCACAGGCGCCGTGGTGACGTCGCCGCCACTTAGTGGCAAATGGCGGTTGTTGTTGTGCGGGTGCGGGGGGTGTGTGCGGGGGTGTGGGGGAGCGGAGTCTCACTTGGGCGCCAGCGTGAGCGTGCACACCTCCCCCTTGAGCATCTTCTCGAGCGCGTGCTCCACGCCCGGCACCACCCCGAGCTCCTCGCCGTCGCCCAGCACGAACGACAGGTCGCGCGCGTCAAACACGCGGCCCGCCAGGCGGCCCTCCAGAGACACTGTACACACACACACACGTCAGCGGTCAAACTAGCGACCCACCCACACAACTCTTCAAAGACAGTACAGGCAGTCCCCGGGTTAGGAACGCCCGACTTACGAACGCCCGTACTTACGTACCGGCCTCCGTAGAGCCTAATTACTTAAAAAAAATCGAGTTACATACAATGGTTCGTACTAACGAACGGGCGGATTACTTCGCGCGACGCTCAAAACACTGCGCGTTTTCGGCGGTTTATTATTATTACTGTCTTATTATATTTAAGATGTTTTAGGTAAAATGTATACTAAGATAAACATTTGACTAATTGACGCTGGATGTGAACCGTACGTAACTGTTCCGACTTAAGTTGGTGGTGACGTCGCCACATGCGTAGTTAAAACACGCGGCACCTTACACAGGGGCCTTCATGTGTGGCCTCAACATATAACTCCGCTCATTCAGCCGCACACTCAAGCGCCTGAGGGTGCTTCCAACGTGGGAGGCGAAACGTCGCTTTTAAAAGCAACCATCAATGCATACAATATCAAAGCATTTTTGCATGCATATTTTTGCCACAAGCATGTATGGCTTCTTGCAAGCTGGACACTTTGTGAAATGTGTGCATTTGGTGATTTAAGACCTGAACACGCGTATTATTGCCAGAAAGGGTTAAAACCTTGTATCTTCTACATCATCTGGTTGTCTGCAATTGAGCTGAATTTTTGGCTGTAACCGAGATTGTGTGTGTGTGGGGTGTGTGGGGGGTGTAGGGGTGTGGGTGCTCACCCTCCACGGTGGATCCCTCGTTGGGCTTGGAGTAGCCCTCCCCCTTGCTATGGATGCGTCGGATGATGCCCCCGTCCTCATCCTCCGTGAGGTCCTCCCCCTTCCAGTCAAACAGCTCCACCTTAAGGGGGGGCGGAGATCCACGCAACGTTACCGTCGTCAGCCCAGTTGGGATCGTTAACAAGCAAAGTGCTGCCGGATAGATAGATGTTTATTATTACAGCAGAAAAATACCCAGTGAGCTTGCAAGCTCTTTTCGGGACTCCTGCAATTACACAACAAACATGCGAACTGCTGACAATAATTAAAATATATAAGATCAATAAATAACCACATTTTAAATCAACCAACAATAAAAACATTTACACATAGCATTGGACACATCTCTCAAATACAATAGCCCAAAATACACAGCATTACACATTTGTTTTGCAAATAATAATATAATAGCATTTTATATAGAGCGCCTTTCACCCGAGGGTCGCAAAGCGCTGCACAAGGGCCGCGGAGAAAACGGCATAAAGAACCATATAAGAATTAAGGCTACGCGCCATTGAGGTGCATTATGGGTAACATCACATGTAAGCAGCATTAAGTTTTACTTGTATCTTCACAAACAAAGAGAACATTGTTTCGGTCCGCCCGCCTATCAGTCATTCAGATTAATATTATCCAGCAGCGTTCCGTTCTGTCCGACCGACCAACCGAAATACCGACCGAATCACCGAACGGGTATGACGACGACCGGTCGAATGGACCGACCTCGAAGATGAGCGTGGAGTTCCCGGGGATCTTGGGGGGGCTGCCCACGGCGCCGTACGCGTACTCGGGGGCGCAAGTCAGCTGGCACAGCTCCCCTCGCTTCATCGTCGCCACGCCGATGTCCCATGCCTTGATCACTTGCTCTGTGAAGAATAATAATAATTTCAGAATTCGAACGGTGCTCGACCCCACAGTCCGTTAAGACTGTACGTGGGGGACAATTGGCTTTGTCGCTCGGGAGCGCGCGACAGCGAAATCGCGTCAAACCGAACCCCGCGCACGGGCTTCGCTCGGCGAGCGGTTGTTGGTCTCGCTGGAGCGCGGCGCGACGGATCCTCACCCTTGCCCAGCTCGAAGGTGAACTTCTCGGCTCGGTCGAGGCTGGAGTCGAACTTGGTGCCGTCGAGCAGCGTGCCCGTGTAGTGGACCCACACCTTGTCCCCGGCCAGCGGCGTGTCGTCGCCCTCGCCCGCACGCTTGATCAGCTGCGGTCACAAGGGTCGAGGGTGCAGGCGGGTCAGCGCGACGAGCGTCCGGGGGTCAACGCGGTGTCAGCGCTGGAGGGCCGCCTGGCTGTCTCCCCAGCCTCTCTGCGTCTGCGAGTCGTTCTCTCGTCGTTGACCGGATGTCTTCGACGTTTAATGAATATGTACCACGCGTTATGATAAAGAATAGCTGATAATGTAAACCGTGGGCACAGGTGTCACCAATATCAAATTGTGGACGACGTAGCAAATCCACTGCCTGCTTGGAGCATTTGAGACAATGGGTCTCTAAGCGAGTCAATCAATGTGAACATGCGTCTGTGAGCCTATGGAACTTTGTGATTCTACGGGTCTCTGAGTTCGTCTATGGGCGTTTATGTAAGTCTAGGGGTCCTGTGTGTAAATAGCAAGCCTGTACCTCTCTAAGCACGCACCTCTTAACGATGATGTCGACCTCGGCAAGCTCATAAATTCATCCAAATCCGGAAAAAAACCAGCCCCCGGGGAAAACTAAGAATCTTGACACCCATGCAACACCACGCTGGCGTCAGCGAGCACCTGTTAAAAGCCGGCACTGCCCACGGATTACCGCAACACCGGCACCTCAATTAAGGCTGAGCTCACGGTGAATGTCGCAACGCCACGATCTCTCGCCAGCCTTGTGCAACGGCCCACATTTTTTAAGCGGCGTTCGCAACACGATCGCGTTACACTGGGTCACACCGCCCCGACGTCGGCAATTCCCCCAGTCAACGATCGGCATCAAAAACCCCCTCGCGTATGGATAGCAGGCGGTGCTGCGTTTATTACGGCGAGCCAAACGCGCGTGAATCTGCCCCAGATTGTGTCTCCGTGCCCCCGGATTCTGTCCGCCCCCTGCGCCCGTGTCTCTCCGCGTGTCTGTATACCCCGCTCTTCGCAGCCGTCTTAATTACTGGGTATTTTTCTGCCGTAATAATAAACATCTAAACTGCGCAGCTCTCCACGTCCCTGTGTCTGGTCTCTCTCTCTCTCTGTGTGTGTGTCTCCTTTGTTTTTCCTCTCTCTCTTTGGTGTCGCTCTACAACTGTCTCGTCTCTCCAAATATCTCGCCGGTGTCCGTTTCTCCGTCTCGCCGCGTATCATCTGTGTCAAGCTCCCGTGTGACTCACCGCGTCTCTGTAATGATTTTTTTCTTTTTACGGCTCGACGGTTGAGAATATCCTCTCAAATGCTCACCGCATCTCTGTGTCTCTCTCTCTCTCTCGTGCGTTAGTCTAGCCCCACGTCCGCGTTCGTCCATCCGTTGTCAGAAACCGCTTAATCCTGGGCAGGGTTAGCCGCAGCCTATCCCGGCAGACACAGGGCGCAAGGCAGGACTGTCTGTCTCTCCGTGCGTCAAAGTGTTTCTGGGCATCTGTCTCTCATTCTGTCATCCCCGCCTCTGTCCGTGAAAAAAACACGCAGCGTTGCGTCGGTTCCGTTTTCACTGCATTGAACCCCGGCACGCCCCTGACCCCATCACACAGAATGAAACTGTGTCTTGTAAGGCGTCGGAAGCCAAGCAGAGCTCAGTCTGGTCGGCAGGGTGGCTGTGCAGTGCTAGCAAATTGCCAGTTTCACGACCTTTCGGTGTATTCGAAGTAGCCTTAATCGTTTCATTTTTTTTGCTTAGTTTTTTATTAGTTGTTTTTTTTTCTGTCGTCGTTGACGTGCCGTTCTCTCCGCGGCCCTTGTGCAGAGCTTTGCGGCCCTCGGGTGAAAGGCGCTCTATAAAATGCTATTATTATTATTAACAAATGCACCTCAGAAAAATAAGATCCTGCCCGAGACAGTGAGATTCCGCTGAGGACACCTTTCTGTGCACAGTTTGTTACTGTCCTCTCTCCTTATTCTGCGTGGTTTTCCTCCGGGTTCTCCGGTTTCCTCCCACAACAACAACAAAAACCCCATTCGTTAATGAATTGACTGAGCACAGCATGCTAACCACCACACTAGCGCTCCCTACAACAACAACCGTCTCTTTTCAAATAGTATTAAAAACCTTGCTTCATTTAAGGAAAACTATAACCTTATCACACAATCAACGGTGCTGTCTCTTGCTGGCCGTTCGGGCATTACGAGTCTTCGGACATGTGCTCAGCCACGCGATTCAACAAAATCACTCCAAACCGTTTACACTGCTAAAACAATCCTCAAAGGTTTAATCCAGAACATACCACCCTCAGCCACGGTCAATCCACTGCTGGATGAAGCCTCCACCAAGACGCTGTCATGACTCACAGTCAGTCCTTCAGCCAGTCTGCTGAAAATCCTACCCCCTCAGCTGTTTCAGTCGCGTATTCTGGAACTTTCCCAAGCCCATCAGCGTGACATTAATATTTAAATTCACGGCCAACGCTCGATACTCTTGCTAAGCACCCCCAACATAATTTAGGTGATTTTCACTGTCTTTGTGGTCATCGTTGCTCATTAGAGCTCGTTAAACATACGACGCGTACCACTGATGCCCGATAGTTGAATAATCTTACTGGGAATGCCACACACTCAAGGTGGTTTCAGTCACTAATTCTGGAAGGTTCCTTCACAAACCGGCAAAAGTCGCCTGGCTGCCTCCTCCGCCTCTGCGCTTTCCTCGCGCCTCTGAGTCGTTCTCTCGTCGAATGAGTACCTTCGACAGTGAATGAATATGTGTGGTATAAATGTAAAATTACTATTATTATAAACCAGAGTCTCACCGCTATGGAAACTGGGGGTTATACTCTGCTAAAAGTACTGTAGAGTTACTGCTGATAATCAACAGCTCAGAGTGACATCTTAGCCGGTTCTTGGGTCCTTCTCTGCTATCACCACACCCCGCACTGACCAGCCTGGTGAAGTATGGCCAAACGGACCCGCTTACCCCCTGACAAGGAGTGGGGGAGACCTTCATCCAACAGTGGAGTGACAAATGTGCATGGGGTAATTGGCCTGCGGAATAAATTGCCCCGGGTGCCCTGTGAGGGACTTGCATCCGATCCTGGGCATAGCCCTGCCTTGCGCCCTGTGTCTGCCGGGATAGGCTCCGGCTCACCGCTCCCCTGTATAGGATTAAGCGGTTTCTGATAATGCATGGATGTATTGTGCGTATAAAGAAACGACCATTAATTCTGGAACTTCCCTCAGCCACTCTCGTGACTCAAGTCGATGCAATGACAATTCTGAGGCAAGGAAGGTGTCACGGACGCCAGAGGGCACACTAGACAAGCAATCGAGAAAGTCGCCGGTTTGACGCGATCCCCAGGCGCGGCAGTCAAAGCAAGTGCAGGTTAACCAAATCCCCATCCAGCGCCGCCTCTTGTCATCCACTCAATGAAAATGCAAGGGGCTGTGTAAGAAAATGGGAAACTGTAGTTGGGCCATCGCGCTTCGAAGAATCGCAAGGAAGGAAGCAGTACAACACATTATATATTTTGCATACGTTATATAATATTACATAATAATACAGTATATATTTATAACGCGCACATATATTAATTCGGAGAGAACTACCTCAGGGGCGCGAGGAAACCGCAGAGACGCGGAGGAGGTAGCCAAGCGGTTTGCCGGCGCCAACATATTGCCACACTGCGTCCTATATATATTATGATGTTATCGGCCAAATAATGAATTCGTTTTTTTAAGTTACCGGAGGAAACCCACGCAAAACAGGGGGAGAGAAGACACAAACTCCACACATAATGGCGCCCAAGGCGGGAATCGAACCTATTCGGGCAAGACCATTCTTTGTGAGGCGAGTTCTCTCTAGTGAAGAATATTTTGCCAGCAACGAGTGTTATTAAATAACATGTATTATTATTAATTGCAGAACTGTTCCTTTTACTCATGTATTTTATAACAGATGTGGCTATTTCATTTGTTTACGGGTTGTTTGAAACTCGATATCAATATGGCGGGAAACAGTACAAAGATCCCCCGTATTGCCTTAACAGACTGTAGGGTCCAAAGTGCCGTTAGCGAGCACCGATGAACGTGGACACGGCACACGATGAGGTGCGTGACCAGCACCACGGCCGGCCGCCTTTGTCTCCCTTGTGGCAATGTTTACACACAGCACTAGGTCCTCATTGGAGGCTGAGTCGACCGAGGGGAGACCCAGGACCGGTTCAGAAAATGGTCACTGGTGTTGGTGGCCGTGAACTGGAATCGAACTCGGGTCATAGCCAGGTTTGTAACCCAGCGCGCTAACCACTGAGCCACGGCTCCACCACTCACAAGTAGACCTAACAGGCGACTTCCCATCGTATCGCGTTTCCACTGACGCTGATAGTTAATGAGTCAGCCAACTGGAGTGTTGGAGTGCGTGGGGGTTACTTGCACCACGATTCACCACGCCGCATTATGACATGAACGACGAGCACACTGCGTATTATCGAGCTCACGATGGATTTGAAGACGTGCATGGTTGTGAGATGGATGGTGATGTGCATAATGGTGATTGCTGCTGGAGATATCTCATGATCATAGCGCACAGTACACTGGATTGTACCTTTACGCGTTAACACTGCTGCTGCTGTTCACTATTACATATACTGTTTAGAATAAAGGTGGGGTGTACCTCCCGCATTCGATGCCGCCAGGGATGATGATGATGGGAAGGGTGGCTGATGATGGGGATGATGATAATGATGCTGACGGTGATTCGTGATAATCGGAAGAATTATTTATAACAGCGACGACACTGAAAGCACTAACGATCTGTGTCGGTGATCAAAGATGACGAACGTGATGGGAATCGTAATACCGATGTTCGGGTTGATTATAACGATGATACGGATGAGAGCCTTAACCCACGGGATAATGCTCAAGCCGCTTTTCCTAACACTAACGCTTTAGGTCTGCACAATACCGCCAGCCATGACGACGACCATTGTAGCAGGCGGCTGATAATGGTGGTGGTGATGGGTGACGCCACAGCTAACACAGCAACAACCATGTTTCCAGCATAGCCCGTAACAGTTCAGGGCTTTACATCTGCGGGTCTACCTTGCGCACTCCGCCGTCTTGCTTGGGCGAGATGTCCTCTCCTTCCCCGCTGGGGCCACCGACTCCCGCCTCCTCCACCTTCTCCACCTTGGTGTCGGTCTCTGCAGTCATGTTCGCCGCCAATATAACGCAAACCGACTATCCCGGACACTCGAGCCCTAGCAGGACCTAACAGTGGCAGCTGCGATTCACCTGTGCTCGCCAAAACGTTAAAGAGCAAATGCTTTGTTGCTTTTAAGCAGAGAGAGACCACACACTGTCACTATCACCGTACACGTGGTGCAAGCTACTGCACGGAGCTATTGACTGCAGGCGCTTGGATCGATTCACGCGTCGAGCGATTCATTCCGGTCGATTCACCTACCACCGACCCGCCGACAAGCTGCGTGAAAAGGCGGATCGACTCTCAAACGGTGGGCTGTGTTGGTAATCGATTCCCGCTAGAAATCGCTAGAAGTCCCGCATCGATGCCGGACTGAGATCGATTCCAAGTCGATTCCTGAACGTGTGTCGGGTGTGGATCGCTACGTGTTAAGTCTATGTGGGGAATCGATTTGGTTTAATCGATTCGAATCGATGGTATGCTTCAAGCGCGCTTGCTGAGCAATAAGCTTAGGCGATAACAGGCAGACACAAACAGCACTACCTACCTGATCGAGCGAGGTTAATGTCAGAGATTTCGGGGGAAAGAGACGGTGATTTTGAAGGAATTTCAAAGTGCACTAGTACGAGACGGAGAGTTAAATGTGGAATGGTTGACGGTGAAATTATAAATCCAGGATTTAATCGCAAAGAAAAATCTGTTTTGATCCCAAAGATTCCTGATGCTACCAGGTCTCTAATCGATGCACTGTCAAATATTTTGAAATAACGCAAAATCCTTTCTGAGACCCAAAACCCCCAAACCACGTATTTAATACAGCCTAAATGGGATGTTAGAGATTCTAATTGCAGCTCTTTATTCTAAAATATAACCTTATATTGGAATACGGTCCTTATAGCCTATAACATTTGCAATTTTATTTACAGATTTATTTTATCTCAATAATGAACCCTACGACCTGTTTAGATTCGATTCCGAAACCAAAATCTAAAGTGTGGAATCGAACACCCGAGGTTCGATTCGATTCCTCGGCCGATACAATGTAAGGACCCCGAGAAGATTCCAGAAATAGGTGGCCGCTGCGTTTCGCCCGGATGCGCCTGTATACAACGAACCAACGACGCGCGGGATTAACAAACCTCAGCGCATTCGCCAAAAGCACTTCCCTAGAAACAAAAGCATAAAATAAATAGGGGAAGTTTCGGGCAATGGCCCTTCTTTTTAACATACATATATACTGAGTGAATAATAGCAGAATGCACGCTACACCACTGACGCCTTGCTTTTAAATAAAATAATTATTGTAACAAAAACTCCTGTCATACGTTTACGGACGAACAAGTCTTATTTTAACAGGGATGCAGGGAATTAAATAAGGATGCCTCATTAATAAGCACGAGGAAATCCGAGCCAATGCACTCGTGCGTGGGCTGAGCCTTAAATGCGCCGACGCTGATTAATATACATGAAGGTGACGAAATGTAATTCTATAAAGACTGGAAAGTGCTGCTTCAAAGTTTATTTATCTTTACGTAACATTTTTAGAGCCCGTACAGCCAGTGGTAGTGGAAGGTATAAGCAACTAGGCAAAAGCTTATGGCCCCATATAGCTCAACGGTCAAAGATTACAAACATTACAACGAAAACATGTCAATTTAGCTCTCTAATCGGTCTATATATCTTGTAATCTCTTTACAGTTATATCTCTTGTGATCGCACTATATCTCAGAACCCTTCGGCCATCTCACCCGAGCTTTGGTAATATCGACGCTCACGTTAGCCTTTTTGATAGTGGAAACCCTAAAGAAAGGTTACTGTGTTTTGTGCACTGCTAACTGGGGCCAATAATCACCCTAAAATTCGTTGAGATATTTCTAAAAATTGAACAAACCTGCTGATAAGAAACTGAATGCTGAAAGCAGTCAAGCGTTTGCCTGTTATTGAACCGATGTTGCTAACATGCGCTCCCACAAGCTAGCTCGTGTGATTAATTAACCTTCACAGCATTGACTGTGGGGGGGAAACCGGAGTACCCGGCGAAAACCTATGTGGACACGGGGAGAACATGCACACGTGGTTCGAATCCCGGCTCGGGTACCTTTCTGTGTGGAGTTTGCATGTTCTCCCCGTGTCCGCGTGGGTTTTTCTCTTCCGGGCACCCCGGTTTACTCCCACAGTCCAAAGACATGCTGCTGCATAAGTTAATTGGCCTGCTGACTAAATTGCCCCCGGTGCCCTGTGATGGACTGGCGTCCCATCCGTGTGTAACCCGACCTTGCATCCTGTGTCTGCCGGGATAGGCTCCGTCTCACCGCGACCCTGTACAGGATTAAGCGGTTTCTAACAATGGATTTTATTAATGTTATTCACCAAAGCGTCGAGCTGCTAATTAACCCACGTAATTAATATTACAGCGCGGTGACGTAATCGTCGCCTGGGAGGATTGCGCAATAGTGGGGACGTCAGCGGGCCGAGCCAATCGTAGCGAAGGCCGAAATCAGCTGCTTCAGCGTCTCGGCCCGTACAACACACCTCGGTTAATTCGTAATTGAATCGCGGACATTAACCCAGTGAGCTGTCACGATGGTGCTCAGGCTGTTTACCGTCCTAGCTACGCTCGCACTCTTTGTGGTTGTCACGTCGGACGACTCGAAGGTAAGTTGTGTTGGACCTTTGTTTCTAAGCTGCCCGAACAGGGCCTTACGTTTTTCCTGGTTGCTTGGCCGAGAAATGTGAGGTTGAACCCCCCCCGGGACGGATCCAGGCGAGAGGGTAGGGTTCGGCCTAATGAGTCGATATGTTTATCCTCGCGTTAATTACGAGCAGGTATAGAATTTGTGATTCTCAGGATGTCAAACATTTTGTTGGAAGCTTTATTAGTAACAGAGTGCCTGATTTAAATGTATTTTCCTCACAAGGCTCCTTTCAATTTTGTGCCTGAATTCCCAAAATACATTACTCACCACAGGCGCGCCTCTGCAGATATTCCAGCTCTTTACTTAGTTTGATATTTACTAGTACTGTACGGCAACATTCCAATTGTGTAGGACAATAGCGTTCGTTTATTGGTAACTTGGTAAACCTATGATTGCGCGTTATGTTTGGTTTGGTCGCGATGAGATGTGTGATATTTAACGGTGTCATGTGATGTCGGGTCTTTATTGAGCGGTGGCCTTTTCCTGTTGACTGATCATTGCCGCACAGTCTATATACTCTAGGAGTCTAGGTGCTGTGATGGATTGACGATTATAGAGAGCTTTGAGCTAACGCCAATGATACCACCACACCTTTGCCATTCCTCTGACACGGGTTCTCAACCTTTGGCACCTTAAGGCCCATTTGAGTAAGATTTCCACAGATCGCGGCCCACTTATTGAGAATGGTCGACTTTAACAAATTTCGCAGTTTCTGCACAGTAATAGACGCGCGACCTTTAAGTAAGGTAAATGTTTAGGCCTGAAATTCTTCGTTTACGCCACTACTGGCAGAAGCGCTTTCATTCGAAAGAGCTCTAGATGACTCCTTTAGGCGGTATTTAGCCCAACTCTTTCACGCGGATCAGACGCCTTGATATATAGAGACAGTATTTATTAGTACAGCAGAAAATACCCAGTGAGCTTGCAAGCTCTTTATCGGATTCCTGCGACACAACAAACAGGCGAATCGAGAGGATGGAGTATTCGCATCCTTTCATCTAACGCTGCTGAAAAATAATAAGCCTCCCCTCTCCCCGTATTGTGAGAAACAAAGGCCATGAATTCTGTTTGTAGACGGCGCTTTATAAAGGCGCCGATGCTTGGCTTTCGGTGTGACGTGCTGTGGGGATAGGTTCTGGCCGATTTGACTAGAGGATGTGTCAGTGTTGGGGAGAAGCCGATAGAGAGCAGCAGAGGACTACGTTGCATGACCTGTGTTATTTTTCGCCCAGAAATCTGAAGACGCGCGATGCAAATGCATCTGCCCCCAGTACAAGGCCTTTGCTGGGAAGGTCTACACCAACAACGTGCCGCAGAAAGACTGGTAAGACTGGCAGCAGTTTGCCGTGGATCGGTCGAACTACGCAGCCTGAACTAATTGATTGACTACGCTTTAGATTAATACAATAACTAGTTCTCATGTTGGTTTTCACGGCTCGATGCGTGACAATTGGTTTTCAAAGCTGTTCTTTTTGGTTAGCCGTGTCATGCATTCCCACGTTGGAGGCATGTTCAGGCGTTCTGAAGATCGCCTATAAGTACAGCTTTGAAAATAAATTATCACAATACATCGTTCGTCTTATATTGAATATAATTTCTGTATTTAGGAAATCATCACTCGGTCTCAATACTGTCATTTAGGTCCTAAATGAGAGTCCCAGTGCCGGTACCGCTAACATTTAGGGGGATCCTGCACTGGGATGTATGTTTTGTTGTTGTAATATCGCAAGGTTATTGTGATTTTGCTGCCGGTGTCATAATATACAAACAGTCAATTCGCATCTCTCGCAGAGCAGTGCAATATTCGTGTTATGTCAGGGGTTCTCAACCTACTGCATCTCAAGGACCATTTAGCCTACGAGGTGGCACTCGCAACCCACCGGTTGAGAATGGCGGTGTTAGAGTATGGCCCACGCTACCAAAAGCCACAGATGTACTTCTGAAAAGCCGACACATTCGTCAATAACACAGCCTTAAAAGGAAAACAACATGTAATAGGTGACGTTTCATTCAGGCTGTGGCCCTTCATAGCATAAACATACAGTACTTACCTTAAAAGATGGTACCGACGTTTCGTTGAGACTTCCACTCAGCTTCATCAAAACATTGGTCATGAAAGCCTACGAGTTAATTATACAGTACTTGTATCTGTAAATAATGAAATGCTAAATACAGAATATGTAAATAATTAAATGTTGCACACCGCTAGTTCACATAGAATGTACGCTAGCTGTAACAGTTGCAAGTGCGTTTTACTCAACTCATTAATTTGCGACCGACGGCATATTTTACCATGTCTTTGAGAACATTGCGCGTTAAAGCAGCTCTGTGTCTGAATAAGAGTGTTTGCTCAGGGAACAGTAAAATTGCTGCGATTTTGGTCCCGAGTTTCGGCAATGACCCGCCGTTACGTCTGTGTGTGCACATGTGTGCAGTGACTGCCTGCATGTCGTGAAGCCCATGCCAGTGCCGGGGAGCGACGTGGAGGCATACTGCCTGCGCTGCGAGTGCAAGTACGAGGAGCGCAGCACCGTCACCATCAAGGTGCGGCCTGCAGAGCCGCCCGGCGGCATGCGCTAACCGCTTACGAGCGGTAGTGTAGCGGTTAGGGGTGCAGTGCTACTAATCCTGCGACCAGAATTTTATTCCCCGCTTGTGGCAAAGACCAGTGACGATTTATTTTCAGAACCCGTCCTGGGTCTCCCCTAGGTGCCCTCTGACATGACTTGCCCCTACAGTTTACAGCACTATAAAAGGGTATTTATCTCTTACGTATAGTGAGTATAATGGATGTGTGCATTTGGCATGGGAGTGTGATGTATCAAGTATAGGTGTGTTTGCTATTGCATGTTATCGCTTGGATGCGAATGCACTGGCACGCGGCTATATCACCACCCCATGCACGCGTGTGTGTCTCTACGCCACAGGTGAAAGTTAGCCAGTATGGTCCGATATGGCATACCCGTAAGAAAGTGGCAGCAGCATTCAGTACAAATGAGTTAAAATAGGCTAATCAAGCTTTATTCTAGACTATTGGAAGTGGTTTTAATGATCAAAGTCAGGCAAAAGGATCCATGAAGTTAAGTGAGTCTAGGAGTGGTGGTGAGATGGGCAGTTATGATACGACCGTACCGGGAAATGTAAGTTGCTTTAACCCCCTGCTCTGGACACACGCTCGCAGGTCACGATCATCATCTACCTGACCATCGTGGGTGCCCTGCTGGTCTACATGGCCTTCCTCATGCTGATTGACCCGCTCATCCGCAAGTCGGACGCCCACGCGCCGGCGCTGCACGCCGACACGGAGACCGAGGTGAACCTATCGACGCAGCTGCTGCAACAGCACCGCCACCGACCGCCCTCCGTGTCGGGAAACACAGCACCGCGCTGGCTGCCCACTTGCACCACAATGTTCCACGCAGCTATTAGCACCCACTTCATTAATTCGTTTCAACTTTATTGTCAATTCTGTCACACGTACGGGACATATAGAGGATCGAAATGCCGTTTCTCTCAGACCCCGGTGTTGGCGTATACAAGGACTGAAACACAACAACAAGGGTTTAAAAATACTAAGATAGGATAATAAAAACATACACTAAAAAATACTAACAATTTTAATATTTACAAGTAAAGCTAAGCTGGGGGTCGGTGGGGACAATAACAAGGCGCAGATCTAGAACACAAACAATAATTTAAACAAATATAGTGCAAATAAAACTAATATAGTGCAAATATAGATGAAAATGTGTGCAAGTAATATGCCATCTACTGCGAGTTGTGCAGCTGTTTAAACACGTTTCTCCATTGCCGGTTTAAATGGCTGGTATCTAGGTTGAGCCGGGTTGGCCGGTTGACCTCCAATGTTGGTGGTATTTGAGAAGAATTCTACAAGCGGATGCCCTTCCTCACATCAACCTCCTTTAAGCGGAGCGTCTTTGTGTTCTAGAATCTCCCCCCAGACCTGTTCACCAAGGGAGATCCTAGCAGGAGTCAGTTTTATCACTCAAACCCCTCAATTGTGGCAACTGCCCGGCCATCTGTTTGCCATTCATTTGTTGTCTTCGGGCGATTTGCATCTTCCTTTAACTGCCTATACCCTCTGTGCCTCTCCGTCTCCCTCCTCCGGCTCCGTCCGCACAGCAGGAGCCGTCTTCGTTTGCGTACGACCGCATGTCCGTGGGCGGGGGGTCGCGAGGTCGTGCCGGCACTGTGCTGGAGCGCGTGGAGGGCGCGCAGGAGCGCTGGAAGCGGCAGGTGCAGGAGCAGCGCCGCACCGTCTTCGACCGACACAACCTGCTCAGCTAAGGTGGCGATGGCGGCGGCGGTGATGATAATGTTGATGCCGGCGGCGGCGGCAGCAGCAGCAACAAACGGTTAAACACAGGTGGGGGGGCGGAGGTTGGTTGGGATACACGCGGGCGGCGGAAGCAGCAGACACAGCGGGTGTGAAATCAGCACGGCGACCGTTTCCGTGCGACGTGCGTTCGTGTTCACGTTCTGCGTAAATCCAGATTGTGCCGTGCGCCCCGCCCTGTAACAAATTTGAAATTGGGGTAAATCGATTAACAGCCTCCGCCTAAGCGTTGCAGGATCTCCCGCGTGAAAGAGGTCCTAATTTACTGTGAAGGTCAAGAGGTCACCCACCACTATCTGGCTTTAGGTCCTCAGCTTGGTAGCCGACTGGTGAGTGCCACTGCGGTGTCAGTCTCGGTAACTTGCTCTCCTCCATCCTGCACGCGTATCCCACCCGTTCCCCATTACGTCAGCATCTTCCCGTTACAATTACACTGTCCTCCAATTGGAACTTGCAAGTAGCTTATACCCTGGCCTACCATACAAACCCTAGCATTCTCTGTACGCAGTTTGCACGCGAAGGCGAAACCCAAACTAGAGCTGTGTCGTAGAGTACCTCCCGCTTTCATCGCGTCACTTTGTTCGGTGAGAAAACCTATACCGCAACAAGTCTGTATATTTAGCGCCGTTGTGTGCGACTCGTGTATGTGTCGGGTTCTTTCGGATAGCACGTTCACCGTTTCACATCTCCCAACATTTCACATTTACCCGAGCAGCATCACTTCAAAAGAATCGCCAACTTCAAAGCCGCATTCAACTTCAAAGCCCCATCCCTCCCTTGCGTTCCCCTAAATCGCACGGGGCCCATTAATGCAGGTGTGCTGCCGTGTTGCCGTGTGCGAGCGTACTTTGCAGCAGTCTGTTCGGCGTCTTTAATGTCTGCCCAAGTCTGCAGCAACAAGGGGGCACAATCGGGAAAGCGAATTCATGCCCTGCCACCACAGCCAAACCTTTGCCTTCCTTTCATCTCAGCGTCAAAATAAACGCAACTTTGTCATGCTGTGGAGAGAGTGGACTGGCCCCAGCCATGCCAATGTGGACGTTCTGTAGCTTGCTTGCCGTTGGAGATGTGCGGTGCTCAGCTTTACTCTTCTGTGTTTATCTGCCAGCGCTATGTTGTGGGAGGAAACTGGAAAACCCACGCAGAACAAGGGGAGAACACACGTACTCCACACAGAAAGGTGCCCAAGGCGGGAATCGAACTGCCTCGGTCAAGACCATTCTTCCTGTGAGGCGCAGCTGTTACCACTGCGCCACCCTGCCGCTGATGGCATTTCCAGTTCTGTACATTTCGTTTGTATTTAATTGCCAGTCTCTATCCACTGCTCGGCAAAAGGCACCCAGAGACTACGTACTTGCCTCCCACACATAGATGGCGACAGAGACGCGAAGAAACACTGGCTCGCAGATGCACAGGTTACACACGCGCAGACAATTAGAGACTGACCTAGAGACATACGCCGAGACACACACAACACACGCAGAGAGGCACATTGACACACTTAATGGTCCCACGTTGATGCTCACAACACACGCTTCCTGTTCTAATTTGCTTAACGATTTTATGCCTTAGGCAAAGATTTCGATCCCAATTTGTGTGGGACTGAGAAATGTATGTGTTAGGATGTGGGTATTCAAGAGGGTAAGGCACCACACTGGTGCTCTGCCCTATTTATAATTCATTGTTTGTGCACTCCGTTATTTAAAATTATTATTTGTTGCTGTCTTAAAGGTGATTACACCCAAGTCTGTGATATACTGATGTAGGTTTTCATGGCTTGATCTATGAGAATTGCTCTCCATAGCTGTTCTTTCGGGAGAGCCATGTCGAGTGTTCCTTTTCAGGCATTCAAATTGCCTGATGATGCCTCCAACGTGAGAGGCGAAACGTCGCCAAGGGGAAATAAGGAACGCTCGACACGGCTATCCTGAGAGAACAGCTATAGAGTGCAATTCTCAAATCTGTGATACCTAATAAAAGTGGCACTAATCGTCACGTGAATATATTTACTCATCGACCTCAATCTATCCACCGCTTTCTGATGGCCTGCCCAAGCTGTTGCCATCTCACGCAATCGCGCGATGTAACAATCCACCTATAGTCTGCACATCAGCTGATGTCGCCACTCCACCTCCGCATTCGACGCTGGCACGCTCCCTCCCACAGCTGCCACTCGTCCGTTATTCTTGACCCGGTCAGCCAGCCATCCCTTCTATAGCGACGGAGTCATGCTCAAAGCGCATCCCTGCTTAGTCAGCCGCGGTGCTGTACTAAACTCTGCTGAGCCATTGGTGGAAACTCCTCGTTCATATGGCAGGGGCCAGGCGTCCCATAATAATAATAATAATCATAATAATAGCATTTATAGAGCGCTTTTCACCCGAGGGTCACAAATCGCTGCACAGGGCTGCGGAGTGAACGACGTGTCAACAACGACAGAGAACGGAAAATCAGCA
>JAZEWU010000044.1:4474375-4506118 GCA_036362915.1 Geotria australis | reverse complement strand
CCCAAAAATGTGCAGGAAAATATTAACAACAATAACGACGACGACGATAAACAACAAACACAACATCAACGGCCAATGTGTGCAGTGCAGTGCCGCGTCTCACAGTCTGCCTGTGTCAAATAAATCGACAGACTTCTTTCTCCTCTCTCCGTACGCGGCGGCTCGCGAACCGACTTACGCGCGGGTCGGAGACGACACCGCGACGGAAGAGATATCGGAAAAGAGACGACGCGAGCTGAGATAGCGATGGGAACGGAGAGATTGAGACGAGGGGCCGGGAGGCGACGAGGTGAGAGAGACGAGACAAGGTGGAGACGTAGCGAGGCGCGAGATTACGACCAGAGATATTATGTGTGTGTTGTTCGGTGATGTGTGTGTATATATAGACGAGAAAATGAGACGCGTTGAGATTGGAGATACGGGCTAGAGAAGTAGATGGTTGTTTGGTAAGAGATAGAGACAAGCAATGGAGACGCAGCGAGGTTAGAGACATGTATTGAGATATTGTTCGGTCAGAGACAGATGCAAGAGATGGCAAATATTGCTGGGTGGGAGAAATAGACTAGAAAATGGATACGCAGCGAGACAAGTGGTGTAGACGAGAGAGGGAGCTGTGGTGAGGAGGTGAGACAGAGAGAGAAAGTCCAGCCAGGGTGATGCGGAGGAGGGCTGGCGGCGTTGCCCGCTCGGGATTTCCTCGACCGCGCAACCTCAACCGACGTGAGGCGCCCACCGACCGGCATCAACCGCCGTCCCGCCCCGCGGCTCGTTGGCGGAGCGGCTCCCCGGTTTGGCCAGCGCGTCTCCCGGAATCCCGGCCCGCTCGCCGAGACTAACCGGAAACCGGCGGGAAAAAACTATCCCCGGGCGATTCGTGGGATTACGGGCCTCAGAAACGGGGGAGCGGCAGAAAAAACGAATAATTTCGGCGAGTCGCCCACCCCCCCCAGCCCCCAGCCAGCCCTACAATCGCCGCAAAAAAACAACCGCCCGGACAAAAAAAACCCTGTCGTTTGATGCCGTCGCCTCCGAGCTGCGACGCGACGCGGCGGGGGCGAGGCGAGCCGGCGAGCGGCGACACGAGAGGACGAGAAAACCACAAACCTGCCGGGGCGACGTCTCCCAATCTCACCCCCCCTCCCTTTTAACGCCGACCGAAAACGTCCGTTAAAGAGCGAACCCTGGAGACAGAGAAAGAACGACGGAGGTGAAACGAAACGAAACGAAGAGAAAGAGACAGGCGGAACGAAAAGCGGCGACGGACCGGGGGCGATGGCCGCCGCGCCAGGCGCTCGATCGCTCGCTCGCGGGGGAAGAAGGTCTCGCTCGCGGTGGAAGTCTGGAGATGTCGCGTCTCTCCCCCACCCCCCCCCACAACTCTGCCCGCGTCGCCTCCCTTCGGAGTGCGGGGCCCTTACCCGGCCACTGTTGTCGTTTAGATCATCACCACCGTCACCATCGTCATAATTATTATTATTGATACTGTCTCTTGGCGCCTGCGCGGGATCGGTCACGCCTTCAGCTGGTGCCACTGTGCCACCGGTTGCCGCGGCTTGGCGATCATGTCCTTCCAGTGCTTCACCTCGCCCGGGCCGCTCTTCCACGACAGGTAGATCTGCACGCGTCGGACGCCGGTGACGACGCGTGGTTAGGACAGGCGGGTCGAATCGTAACGACGGCAGCGGCGGATCGCGATCGGGACGAACGAAAGGCGAAGCGGGTTTTTGAGAATTGAACCCTCTGGCGGTAAGCCGGAGTACCAAAATAGTCAAGGTAGAAGCGTTCACGTCGCGATCCCTGTCAGGTAGTACTTGGTATTGCCTGCGAATTCTACCAAACACTTCGAAGCCAAGCTGAAAGACAACGATGTCCAGAAGCTAGCCATCGTGCTTCGAAGAATCGCAAAGAAGAAGAAGATCCGTTTGTCTATCCATCCATTTTCTAAACCGCTCGTCCTGGTGAGGGTCGCGGTGGCAGCAGTCCAAAAAGAATGCACCAGACATCCCTATCCTCATCAACGGATTCCAGCTCTTCCTTGTGTGGGGATTCCCAGGCGTTCCCAGGCCAGTCGAATTATATAATCCCTCCAGCGTGTCCAATGGGCCGTGCCTGGTAGACTTCCCGAGGGGAGCCTTCCAGGGGGCATCCTTACCAAATGCCCGAACCACCTCAACTGCCTCCTCTCAATCTGAAAGAGCAGCGACTCTACTCTGAACTTCTCCCGGATTTCAGTTTTTTAGACGATGCATCCATCTATCAATGAATTAGTAGCTCGGGTCTAGCCGTTCAGACAAGCTGCCCATAATGCATAATCCAACATCTAAGTCTAAAACCACCTGGCCAGCGCTTCTCCGCCAGGCTGTCCGCCTCCCCACGACCGCCAACCTCTGCGGCCACCACCTTCAACTCCGCGACGCGAGTCGAAGGCGGCGGCCGGGGGGCCTCCGACTGCGCGCAGGCGGGTGCGTCAGCGCCACCTTTCCGATGACGTCGTTGCGGCTGAGCTTGTCCTTGTCCATGACGGTGACGACGATGGTGGTCTCGCGCAGCTTCTCCGTCGGGATGTCGAACACGAACGTCTCGTTGAACACCGGGTTGAGGCAGCGCTTCTTCACCTCGGTCTTCTTCTTCTCGACCTTCTTCTCCTTGTTCATGAGCCACACCTTCACGTACGGGTCTGCGCGGGGAAGGGCACGGGCCGTAGAGCGCGCGCGGAAGATCGTGTCGCCGAGCGCTCTCCGTCTCTCGCTCGCGATGGGGTTTTTTATGCCTCGCGCGTTGTGGAAGCGTCATCAGGCGTAAACGTCGCGAGGGAGAGCGCCCAGTGACACGGCTATCCCGAATGAACGGCTCTGAAGAGCAACCATCACGAATCGAACCGCGAAAAACCCTAGATCGGTACAACGATTATACAGTCAAAGCTCGATGCAACGGGCTAACAGGGTGTCTGGAGAGGGTGTCCGGAAGACCGTTAAATCCGGATGTTTACATGACGATCTTATATATACAGAGTAAGCACCGCATCTTACAACAAACAGCCCCATATACTTAACACGGACGCTTTCGTGACCAATGTTATCCACGGTCCATCCATCCATTGTCAGAAAGCGCTTAGTCCTGTACAGGGTCACGGTGAGCCAGAGCCTATCCCGGCAGACACAGGGTGCAAGGCAAGGCTATACCCAGGATGGGACACCAGTCCATCACAGGGCATCCTCGTTGTTGACATGCCGTTCTCTGCGCGGCCCTTTGTGACCCTCGGTTGAAAGGCGCTATTTAAAATGCTATTATTATTGTTATCCTGGATATAGCCCTGCCTTGTGTCTGGCGGGATAGGCTCCGGCTCACCGCGACCCCGTGTACAGGATTTAGCGCTTTCTGACAATGTACGGGCGGATGGACGTCTATCTCGCCGTACCGCCACCGCTCACCAGACGTGCCGCCGATGTCCATGGCCTTGAGGTTGCGAGCCTTGATGACGGCGATGGTGATCTTGTTTGCCGTCGGATTGTAGCAGAGAGACAGCAGCAGCTCCCCTCTGCTCCCCTGCACACAGACAAATACTGGGTTTTTTTTAAATTCTCTTTAATACTTAAGCTTGTATGTTATCGCGCGTAATTGTTTTGCGCAGAGTCGAGAGAGAGAGAACGGCAACGAAGGAATCTTACTGCCGTGTTTCTCACGTGTATGTGACCCTCGGGTGAAAGGCGCCATATAAAATGCTACAGACTGTAGTAGGGTCAAAGTGCCGTTAGCGAGCACCTACGAAGGTCGACACGGCACGCGAGGGAGTGGGCGGGCGACCGGCAACCACGCCCGGCCGCATTTCTTCACTGGTGTCTCTGTGGCCGCGAGCGAGATTCGAACTCGAGTCGCAGCCAGGTTCGTAGCCCGGCGTAGCACTAACCGCCGCGCCACCGCTCTCCCCCAAAAAACACGCATTAATTATTTGGCCGATAACATCATAATATATAGGAAGCAGTGTGTGGCAATATGGCGCCGGCAACACCGCCTAGCTGCCTCCTCCGCCTCTCTGCGCTTTCCTCGCTGCGCCTCTGAGTTGTTTTCTCGTCGATGAATACCTTCGACCGTGAATGAATATGTGCGCATTATAAATGTAACATTCTTCTTATTATTATTATTATTATCAAACCGTACACGGTGCGCCACAAGTGCCAGCGCTCTCAGCCTTGTCTAGACCACCACCACCAACCGGCTCGATAGCGGGAGACTCACGCTGCCGTCGCTGCACGGCTTCAGGTCCTTCCAGAAGGTCTGCATGCTGGACAGGTCCAGCTTGTTGAGCGGCAGGGACACCTCGCCGATGGGGTCGTTTCGGCTGAAGCGGTCGTAGTCCAGCACTTGCAGGTAGAGCGTCCTCAGGATGACCTTCTCGTACGGGAAGCCTGGCCAGGGGGTCGCCACGGAGCCGCCCGTTAGACCAGGCGACCGACCGCTCGCGGCCCGCAACGCGGCCCCATTTACGCGTGGCCACAGACAATACAACAACAACACAAACCGCCTGGCTGCCTCCTCTGCCTCTCTGGGCTTTCCTCGCTACGCCTCCGAATCGCTCTCTCGTCGAATGAGTACCGTCGACAGTGAATGAATGTGTGCGCGTTATAAATGTAAAATTATTATTATTCGCTACTAAGTGGCGGTGACGTCACCACGGCGCCTGTGCCAGGCCACGTGCACCTTGACGCCACGCGAAGTGTCGAAGGCTCGTCGACAACACACATTATAACACACAGCGCAGCGAAGGACTGTGGAGCGTTCGGGGAAGGGGGGGGTGGTGACGCTCGCCTTCGAAGAGGATGGTCTCGTTCCAGTGCGGGTTGAGGTTCTTGCGCTTGACCTTGGTCTCGACCTTGTTCTTCTTGTCGGGCAGCAGGTAGATCTTGACGAAGGGGTCGCTCGTGCCGCTGAAGTCCTTGGCCGGCAGCTCCACGGCCTTGAGGATCTTGACGGTGAGCGTCATGTCCTGGAAGCTGTAGCCCACGCTGAACTGGATCTTGCCCAGGTTCTCGGTAACTATCGCGTCTTCGTCCGAGTCGGGCGAAATCTGGTCGAGGCGAGGATGGGGGCGCCGAACGGTCAGATCCCCCCCAAAAAATTACAATAATTTGTTGCTGATTTCCGTTCTCTGTCGTTGTTGACATGTCGTTCTCTCCGCAGCCCTGTGCAGCGCTTTGTGACCCTCGGGTAAACAGCGCTCTATAAATGCTATTAGTATTATTACGATGTGCTGGGCGGCATGGTGGCGCGGCAGTAATTATGTACATCACCGGATCCCACAGTGTGCGCCTCGGGATATTCCAACTTAAACGAAACTGTCGGGCGTTTTCCGACTTTGGCCGCCGTGGAGAAAAATCCCGACACACTAAAGTTGCGCCGCGAACCGAGAGAGTTTGGGAACCACCGCCTCTACATCCCGCGCGGTGTCTGGCTCCGCTCACCATGAGCATGTCGCTCGTGATGGAGTTGACGATCTCCGAGATGGAGGATCGGGTTTCCGTCCGTCGATCGAACTCGCCCTCCTGCTGAGCTTGCACGGTCGTGGCGCCTGCGCCTCTCCCCGGACCTCCCAGCCTGTCCGCACGCGCGCGCGCACGCTCGTGTAACGCACAACGGCAACAACAACAGCTTAAACGTCACTCAAGATTGACTGAACCCGTAACCGACATGGATCGCAGCGTCTCTCGGGTCAAACGTTCGTTCGCCTGATTGGTGCCCTCCGCCAACGCTGGAGGTGAAACGTCGCGATGGACAGAGGAGGGGCGCTCGGTGACACGGCTATCCCGAAACGGCAGGTTTTCGGAGCGATTCGAGTCACCCGTCGAGCCGTGACAAACCTATGTTATATAATACAACAGCGGTGACAGCAGCAGCAGCAGAAAGTCCGGGAATTGGCATCTCTGGTTGCAGTACAAATTCTTCTTCTTCTTTGCGATTCTTCGAAGCACGATGGTCAGCTTCTGGACATCGTTGTCTTTCAGCTTGGCTTCGAAGTGTTTGATAAAATTCGCAATAACTAAGATCTGGTACTGGCAGCAGAAAGTCCGGGAAATGGCATCTCTGGTTCCGCATTTCTTTCTGAGGCGTAAAATAACCCCGGTGTCCTGTGATGAACTGGCGTTCCATCCTGGGTATAGCCCTGCCTTGCGCCTTGTGTTTGCCGGGATTCACCTTAACCCTGTACAGGATTAAGCGGTTTCTGACAATGGATGGTTGGACATAATCTAACATCTAAGTCTAAACCACCTGCCCAGCACTTCTCCACCAGCTGTCCGCCTCCCCACCACTCCCACCTCTGCACCCACCACCTTCCCATGAACCTCTCCACTTGTCCACCAGCATCTCCACGACGCGACCTATCGCTGTGGGCCAGGACGGGTTAAGAGAAAATGTCCACCGCTCTTGGTCGCGTACGGGAATCAAACTCGGGTCACCAGGTCGAGTCAAACTCGGGTCACCAACTCGGGAATCAAACTCGGGTCACCAGCTTCACGGCGGCAACATCGCAACGGACACTCGTCCGTTCATCTTCACCACGTTTCACGGAAACTCCGTCCCTCGATTAAAAATCACCGCCCTAGGTGTCCGTTCCTCTAACGGTCAGATGCAGGGCGTGTAGTATACGAGCAACGATGTATATCGGTACAAGCAGGGGCTTAATTTCAACCGGGTCTGACCGCGTGCGGCTGGGATGGAAATATTTCTCCGCCCGGCACACCACGTCCAGTGTACTTCTCGCTACGGTCGTGGCCGCTGGCGGTCACGCGCAGGCACCTCTACGGTGAGCCGTGAGATATTCGGCAAGAGATTAAGCCCCGCGCACAATGTACAAAGTCGACATGTATAGCTTTGCGGAATGACGTGCGAAGGGGATGGTACACTCAACGGCCGTTACATTACAACATGTCTCTGTATGCAGCACAGCGTCACTGTTGCCGTAAGTAAAACACAACGTGGGTAGTAGGGCCTTCGTCCAGCAGTGGATTTGCAAACGGCATTACTATTATTTATGTTTGAACTCGATTTGTCCACGGCCAAACAACGCCCGTTACTGGGAGGCCTTCATCCAACAGAGTATTGACGGAGAGAGCTTACAACAGAGTATGTTACTCAACTTGACTTTCCACGTGCCGATACAGCCGTCACATGTCGATGCAAAAAAACAGGTGCAAAGGGAAAAGAAACCACGGGCGTAATGGCACAGTGGGAATGAGCAATGAGAAAGGACGGTTCCTACCTGTTGTCGGATGGATTATTGGGAGATTGAGGGTCGGGAATGTTAGCAAAATCATCCTGCTCGGCAAGTCCCATGACAAGCGAGAGAACCAGGATTCTGCCTTCACTGCATGGTTGTCAGGAAAGGTGGGGTGAGGGCCGTGAGAGTGGAGGAGGAGAGACAGGAAAGGAGAAGGGGAGGGAAGAAATGAACTCTGATAACAGGTGTGCGGTCACGTCGAAGGAGTGGCCACCACAAGCAAAGAAGTGACGCGTGTTCCGGGTTGGTTTGTAGGGGAAAAAACCATTCTGAGGAGCATTCAACAATCGCCATGGTTTTCAATGTGTGGTCAGGGTAAATGATGGGGGGGGGTGACGGTGGTGTTGCGGTGTCTCCCCCACGGAGGTGCAGTGAGGCCGTAGGTGTTTTTCACGGGGGAAGAATTCATGCAGTCATACCGAGGGATTGTGAATGGAACAAAACAGGGCGAGAGAGAGAGAGAGCAGGATCATTTGAAATTTATGGAACGGAATGGAACGAGGCATTGAACCGTTATAGATATCTATTTTTTTTGTTTTTATCGGAACACCAACTGTAATGTAATACGATACGTCTTCATCACCTTTCCGTTCCATGACATTGCAATGAAATGCTCCGAATACAATTCAGGACGTTTTACATCCGCACAAAAAAAAAAACCGTGAACTACCAAGGCCGATAAATCAGACTAAAAAAAAACTTGCACACAGGCAGATTTAAAACCAAGCTGTCCCGAATCCCAGGGTGTGCAAGGTCACAGGGGAATCAAATTGGGCCGAAAGCATCCCCGCTGACTTTATAATTAGGCGAGCGGGCTTGCGGTGTCTTAAATACGCTGGTCTGGAGTGAATTCGATAATAAATCTATTAAAAAAATCAGGAGGGCTTCACATTGGCCAACTCTGAACGGTGCGAACACAGCACGGGGTCGCCACAGTGAGGATAGTGTGGCCTTTGACCCCACGGCCTCACTCAACAACCTGACCGCGTTAGTTTTATAAACAGTTTATACGGCTACACAGGGTGCCATTGATTAAGTGGGAAATTCAATCAATCACAGCACTGATAACTTCCCTTTCGTAGAAACTTCTTAAAGTCAAACAAATGTCATGTTTGCCAACTTCTCAAACAACCAGCGGCAGCAACATCACGATGCCCCCCTGACCCCAGCCTCGCCTACATTCCTGCCCAGCTAAAGTGTGCTTTCCTTGCATCAGTCACTAGGCCGCAGGGGGTATAAGGAGAGGGAGGGATGTTGATAGAAATGTATGGATTGAGCACAACCTAAGGCAGCTCAGTCCCAGCCCAATTATGTTGCCCTAACTTCTGTTCAAATTTGAAGTGAAAAAATCTGAAAATGTGGACGAAATAGCAACATCATTTGGAGCCAATATGCTATAATTGACAGTACTGCAGGCATAATACTGTTCAGGTAAATGTCATATACCGGAACTAATGGCAAGGGACACCTTTATGAATACCCAAGCTGGTAGGATGGCCATTGTTTTGTGAATAACATGAATTATATAATTCTGAAATGAAAATACCTTACTCTTATGAGATGAACATTCCTTAAAGCGCAACGAGAAAATGGTCTACCACCTGACACATTAAGTCAATATTTTCAACTATTTGTCAGTATATAATTGGGTGACGCTCTCGTCACGCTGTGACGTTCACGGGGGCTGCTCGACCATTTTTCACAAAGCTGGGCACTGTGGGTTGGTGAAAGCCTTTCTATGAAACCCCCGTACCCCTCATTGGGCAATTTGACAAATAGCACTCACGGCTGGCTTCTTGGCCACCGCCAGCACATGATGCGATGCAGAATGATCCATCCGTCAATGCCAGAAGCAGCCTTGAGGCCATCGGTCAATGCATCTACTCGTTCTTAAGCTGGTGTCAAGGACTCTGAACGTCTCATTCGGATGACACTTGCTTGTCACACACAAAGCCCAGATCTGACACTTACTGTGACGGATGTCAGGTGAGACAAACTTAACCAGGCTCTAATGAGACCGAGTGCAGTACCAATACATCAGGGCTAGGGGAACGTTTTTCTTACAAATGGCCAAAGAGGACTTTTAAATATCTCCGACGGTGGCTCCACGCTAATACACATCCCGGCGTTATCTGATAACAGCGTGAAAAACAACGTGTGCTGCAACAGGGCGTCAAGTCGGTGTTGTTCATCGCAAGGCCCGCGAGCCACTGGCGGCTCCTGACATGTGGCCTCTGACAATATGTGAAAACACCCCCGTCATAATCTGCCACGAATGCTGTCAGATTGACCTAACGCTTTCTAATAATTAAGCCGATATTGTTTTGTTGCACAAGCAGACTTCTATTTAGTAAACCTCGCCGTTATATAACGGCGAGGGATATGGGCTAACAACAATTTTCACTTTTGTGAGATTATTGAAAAAAAAATGCTTAATAACTATTAATTGCAAAACACAAACAGTGCTAACACCAATGAATACGTTATTAATTTTACACTTATTGTGTATTGAGATTAATAGTTTGTTTTACGCATTGTTTTTTGGACAACCTCAGAATTGTAAATTATGGGGTTAGTCCATATATCCACAAGACCGTCCATGTTGGCGTACAGGCGAGAGTGGCCCCAACCCTCTAAAGTCTAAACAATAGCGAACATCCCTAGTGTAAGTGATGCCCCTGCGGCGAGAGCAGTGGCTACGCAAGATGAGAGGCTGGGTTCGCATCCGAGCTGCAGCCTCTTATTAAACCCGGTTCCCAGGTCTGGCGAGTAGATGCTCTCAGCTCGCTCAACGACGACTTCACAGAAACGCCTTCACGTTAAATTTGGCTCCGCGACTGAATTCGGCTCAATTGTAGCGATGAGCTTGAAAGAACACCAGGGTCTGAGAGAAACTGCATTTCGATCCTCTATGTGTCCTGTACATACGGCAGAATTGACAATACAGTTTAAATTGATTGACTGAAATTGATACTGCCACGCGAAGAACATTGCCCTCCATGGCAGAGCTAGTGGGAAAGTCCCGCCCCTTGCCGTGTGCTGAGAATGTCAGTGGTAACTCTATGACACCCGCTTCCACGGGTCGTTCTCTAGCGCAAATCGCCTCCGAATCCATCACCCGTCTCGACCAGCTGCGGAACTTGCGCGCGTTACAAATCGTATTCCCGTTGTTTATTATTACTAAGCATCACCCTGCTCCGTCAAATATCCAAACGGGTTATTCGTCTCGTGGCTTCACGCCGGTAGCACAATTGGGATAAAATTGAGGTGGGGAAAAAAAAAAACCACGAAACAAATTTAATAGAAACATAGGGCGTGCAGGTACTTTCTCTCCAGTACACAATCAGCGCCCCTGTGATGCTTGCAGTGGCAAAAAAAACATAATTTGCTGGCCGTTTCGTAGCGATGGGCCTCCAGTGGCCGGGGGCCGCGTTAAATGGAATATTGTGGGGCCATATTGGGCGCATGGGCCCTGCCCTTGAAATATATTTGTCTGACCGTAATGACCAAGCGCTGTCAGACACACGTCTTAGCCCAGTTATAAATGCCGGGTATTAAGCGTTGAATTTGAAAACGCAGTACAAATCTGAGTCTTTGGTCTCGGATGCAATTACAAAGTAACGTGTAATGTATCATTTCCGAGTGTTATAGCTTAATCCCAGTGCTCGCGGCTGCACCGCAGTCCATCTTTATGACAAAGGATAAAAGTTTTACCCAGTCTGACAATCTGTATACTGGAAAAAGAAGTCCCCACGGTTTTACAGTCCATCTGAGCACATCTGCCAATGTACATTAAAACAGATTGTGAGAATTTTCCAACACAGCTGACCACGATGCCTTGCAATCCTTTTTTCTTCCAACTCAAATTTCATATTTTCTATCAATCTTATCCCAGGTCTCTCTACACGTATGTCTCACTTGCTGCTCCCATTTCCAACTTCGATCTCTACTTAGCCGGTTCGAAATAAAATCCAGTCATTGAAATCCCTACTTAAGTCTGCTACGATTACATCACAGAGCCTGACGATTGATACAAGTTAAATCTTCAGTGCCAGTGGCCAAAAGGTCAAAGGGTCAGATGCACATCTTGACAAAACAGCGGATCGCCTAACGGTTTTTGGCCGCCTGAGGCAAAATTCCAGCACGGGCAACCCCCGTGGGGCTGCCTGAGCTCTTTCTGAGAACCCCTCTGATTCAAATCCCTGGGCAAACCTACCTCCCTCCACCCTGGCAGCGCCCTCTCTCTCACGTCCAATGACAAAACATCTCCGACCACATCTCGGCGGGTATGACCCAAAACATCAGCGATGAGGACGCGGTGAAACATTTTTCCACCGTCTACAACATATCCGAAACACCCGTCTGCCGGGAAAGCAAATCGCACGGCGTCCGCCCCGTCTTGGCGCGACCACTCGTCCACCAACTGGCATGGGAATCCCCCCTGCTGAAGACCTCCCTCCTAGCACAGAAGCACCATGGATTCAATGGAAGACACTCAACCGCCTGACATACTAGAACGGGACGATCAAAAGCTGCTGCTTTGGTCAGATGGGGCTACAAGACCGGCCCAACCACCACCTGTGAATGTGGAGAAGCAGACCGTACTACGGAAACACTGCCTTGTCTGCGCTCTACTACCCAACCTCTGCAGCTCAAAAGACCTCCCTGCAGAGTTCAATAAAAACGCAAAGAACTGTGTTAAAGTAAACGAGAAACTGTCACATATAACCATCACGCTTCGAAGAATCGAAAATAAGAAGATCCACCAACCACCGGAAGCTCCACAATCCTCCGGCCGCTTCACAACCTGCGGCACGGGGTACGAGTCAAGCCGGGGCCCGCACCCAGCGGGCGCGCGAGCGAGGAGGGCGGCGGCAACTTACATGAATGACCTCACGTCAAGGCCACTGGTTCGTATCTGTCCCAGCACAAAATCCCACGAGCCGGCCGCGTTAGTGGAGGGCCGGCTGCGGGTGCTCGACGAGCGGGCCTGGCCGCGGCACGGAGCGTGACCCGTGGCCGCCCCGGCTCCCACGGCCCCGCGGGCGCCCGGCGGCCCGGAGGGTGCGGCCGCCGCGGGGCCTCCGCCGGGCGCTCTGGCGGCCCCGGCGCCGTGCGACACGGGGGTGCTGCCCCGAGGAGGAGTGTGCTGCTGGTTCAGGGAGGTGTGCGTGGTGGAGTTGGACTGCAAGGAAGAGCTGTCGGAGGAGGAGCGCACACAGAGAGGGTAGAGGAAGAAGCACGTGGAGACAGCTGTGGCGACGCGAGAGGAGACGGGCGGCCGGCGGCCGGCCGACGGTCGGCACCCGTGCACGTTCGGGATGTGCCAGGTTATGTCGAGAATTGGATCGAGGAGGTTCGATTTATGATTGGTGGATGTTTTCACGGCCCGATGCGTGAAGGGCTGCTCTTTCTAGAACGGCCGTGTCGAGCGTTCCTCCGCTCTCGTTCGCGACGTTTTGCCTCAAGCGCCGTCAAGCTTCTGGTAATCGTCAGGCGCGATGCCGCAAAGTAGAGAGGGTTAGGGTTTTCATGATCGTTGCTCTTCACCGCTGCTCTCTCGGGATAGCCGTGTCACTGAGCGATCTCCCTCTCTCCCGCTCGCGACGTTTCGCTCCGAAGAGCAAGCATCAGAGGAGGAACACTCGACACGGTTATCCCGCAATAGCAACTCTTCACAGCATTTTCCACGCATCGAGTCGTGGAAACCTACATCAACGCAGCGGCTGTTCTGTCGCTGCGTGCATGATGCCCGACGCTTCGCTCTATGCGTTAGAAGCTACTGGAGGAAATAAATTTGAGTCTCCCAACAGGGTTTGGCGAAACGTCAGACGAGTAACAACTCGCGGCACAACCCGAAAGCACAGCGGAGAGCTGCCCGGCAGCACAGCCGCGAAACCCACACATTTGCGCGAGCGACAGGAAGGTCGAGGAGGCTTAAGGAATTAGTGTAATGAGCATTAATAGTAACAAAGCAGACAGAGAGACAACAGCATCGCACACCAGCAGAGATGACAGCGGTCCCCACGGATTTCAGGTGAGCAATGCGGTCCGCAGGTATTATTGTATATGATTCGACTCTTACTCACCTCTAACCCTAATCCCTAGTCTCGACACTAACCCCTAACCCTAATCCAATTCCCTGATCTCTAATCCTTAGTCACAAACACTAACCCCTAACCCTAATCCAAATCCCTATACCCAGGCCCGAGTCCCAAACCCCTAACCTGAAGAAGCCATGAGATGGCAAGGCATTTGTAACTGAAAAATTCACAACCTTACATCTTCACACCTCGACGGTAGTAACTATTAACCCAAACTCTGAACCATAACCTCACACGAAAACTCAACAAGTGGTGTCTTCCCGCATCCCATCAACTAGAAGGTCCTCGAACAGGTTCGAGGTCAGTGATTGGGCAAGGCAGATAACTGTAACCCGAGGGAGGGCGTAAACATCTGCGATTGGTTGAAACACCTGGCCTATGTTTCACGTGTTCTGCGGGGACTGTAGTTGCACCAAAGGCTCGGCTTAATTCCCCGCATGAGCGCTGAGCTCCAGAAGAATTCGGAGTTATTATTAAGCAGCGGGAGAGACCGGCATGCCACGCCGATAGCATTCAAGTGGTGAAATTGTTTTGAAATATGCGTGGGTGGCCAGGAGGTGGCAGTATCACGATGGGGGTTCGTACACCTGTCTGTGTGGACCTGTCGAGCTTTGTAGTGGGTTTTCTCCAGGCACTCTGGTCACCCTCACAATTAAAGCAAAAAAAAACAACACTTCTGGATTTGTCAAAACATCACGGCTAAAGCAGGAACCTCGTGAAAACGAGTCTCGAGACTCGCGGAGGTTTCCTCCGATAAAAAAAACCACGAATACTAGAATTATAACAAACCAAAAAATACAAATGATAAGCAGAATTCCGTTCTGTGTCTCCAGATATTCGCGAACAGTGTTTGTTTTCGCAGGCAAACTCCGGACCGGTTTCCACGTTTCGGGTCTCATCAGCAGGGTCAAACCCTGTACACACCTTCCGCCGGATTACGGGACGTAATTGGCACGAGCACTCCCCCTACTAAATACGGGGAGACGCCCAGTCGAACGCCAGATTTTTTGTTTGTTTAAGTGACGCCGGTGAACGCCAAGCCGCACGACAGGGACGTCAATCCGCGTTCCGTTTTGTGAACACGAACGCACAGCATGCATCGACGTGGCGAAGACGACACGGAGAAATGCACCGACATGGAGGGGTAGCGTAAAGGAGGCAGCGACAGCGCAGGAGGGAGAACTCGGGGATAGCTTAGCGAGGAGGCAGTTCAGGGAGAAAAGGAGAGTTGGGATTTGAAATTATTGACCTGAGTATTTCATTAAAACACGCTGCCACTGCGTAACGGTTAGCAGTGCCACCGCACGTGTAATGCAGAGGTCGCCCGATTTGACTCCATCTCCCCCGGCGCGACAATCGATTAAGCGATGAGTGTTTCACAACCCCGTCTCCCCACACACCACCGCCGCCTCTGTCCACCCAGCGGAATGAACAGGTGACACCGCGGTTAGTCGATGGGCAAGCTGCGTGCGGTGGAGCAACGCGTTTACGTACTCTCCCCCCCCTGCTCTTCCAAAACGGTCTGACCAGAGTGGAAGAGCAGACCAAAAAAAAAACCTCCGAAAAAAAGAAGTGGCTTTCTACAGCTCCCTCTAGTGGAGGTGGACCCAGCAGTGCGCAAGGAATTGCAGGCCTGCGCCTTTAGCTACGCCGTATGGCTTCGGGACGCCGCGTTACCAACCAATGAAGTGAGTGACAAATCGATACCTGCTTTAGCCAGATGGGACGGCAGATGAAATGGGAACGATAGCCCACAGCGGAGCAGGTTTTCTCGAATCCGCGCTTTGGTTATATGGATGTGCAAGACGGATGGTGTTAAGAACGATGAAATGCGGGGGCGTGTTTTGTTTACACAAGTCACGACCGACAACAACAAACGACGACAAATATCTTTACACAGTGTGGTATGGACACGGCGGGGTTGTTCTGGAGAAGAAACTAAAACGACTTTATAACCCACGTTAAAAAAAAAACCCGCTAAATTAATGCCTGAATCGTGTAACGACGCTTTCCAACGCGAGTCTGCCTGCGGGGGTATTTAATTAACGGTACTGAAACCGTAGCGAATCAGGGTATAAGAACTCGGTGGAATATTTTGCAAAGTTTCCTTTTTTGCTCTCGATAGCATCTGCACGTTTTTTTGCCAACCGTTTGATCAATTTGCCCAGTTTTTAAGAAGGTAATTCGCTAATAGCATATCAACACTTTACTGGGGGTCAAGGTAAAAGCGTTCACGTCGCGATCCCTGTCAGGTAATACTTGGTATTGCCTGCGAATTCTACCAAAACACTTCGAGGCCGAGCTGAAAGACAACGATGTCCAGAGGCTGACCATCGTGCTTCGAAGAATCGCAAAGAAGAAGAAACACTATACTAAGGTGTTCTTCGCATGGGATCACCGATACGAGACGTATAATGATCATCCCACCGCTGTTACCGCCACGCGGCATTGACGCTGGGACGCTTTAAACTTTAGTTGGAAATCGTTAAAAAGTATGCAAGGAACAGTGCCGTCGTTGAAACGCTGCGAAATGTACTCGCTTCGCGCACTCAACTCGACCGCTCCCGAGCTCTCCTTTGCGGACAAGCCAGCATTTGTGGGTTATCAAATTAGTTTTTTTTTTTTTACGGGGCATCGCTCATTTACACACGCAAGGCGGCGGAGAATAATATGGAACAATCGTGACGATACGTTTTGGTCCAGTCGCGTGGCATGGTTGGCACTGGCCCTGGCGCGAGATGGCAAACGTGGGGCCCACTCACCCGACCTACGTGGAACACGGCGCAGCTGCACCGCCTGCACACTCCACGGCTGTGCCACCGCTTTAGTGGTGCACCGCCAGCCCTTTTGTTTAACGACGACGTTTTGACAAAAGCACGGAGAGCGTAATCATCATCGGTGTACATATGCGTCCCTCCCCGTCCCCTCGGTGTGGGGGCATGCAGTAACGGTTGGGACATTCCCGACCGACGATGACCGACATCTCACGGCTGCAGTCGAAACGGTCTCGCTCGTTAAATACAATTCCACTCTCTGCTCCCCTCCCAACGTGCGCCGTCACGAGTGGACTGGAATGACTCTACAGTCTACAGCATCTATCCGCAGTACAGTATAGTTATTTTTATGGGTTGGGTAAACGTAAAAAATAATAAGTGTCGTAAACCCGCCTCAACCCGACGCGGCCACATGGTAAGGTTCGAACACGTGAGCAAAACGTGCCGATTCTTGACTACTTCAGCACGCCGGTACGTTGGAGAGCAAACCTTAATTGTAAATAATCAAAGATCGCCTGTTACAGGATTAAGCGGTTTCTGAAAATGGATGGATGGAGGGATTCGCTGTCCAACGTACCGGGGTGCTGAAGTCGTAAAGATTCGTGCACAAACCTTACTTATTAGCTGTGTCGGGTGGAAGCGGGTTTACGACGCTTGTACTGTGGATAACATTGATCACGAAAGCCTTCGTGTTCAGCATCTTATTACGAGTGTATCGTAAACGTTAGGCGAGCAGATTTCTGGGAGACTCAACGCGGACAGGTGGCGAACTGGCAGCCCCACCTACTTTGACACAGCAACGCCCACTCAACCGCTAGCACCGCCCATAAGTTTGCAAATGTTGCACTTGTTCCCTCTCTTAATGTGCAATAAGCTACCTATAATAGTTTTTTTTTTCCCATCGCGATGTTTAACTGTATTTATTTGGTCAATTGCGTGCAATCCTTTGTGAAACCGTCGGGCTCAATCGGGTTTGGTAGCTTCACACACGTGCGAATCGACGCACGTAACCGTGGGTGTATACGAATAATTGAAATGTTACGATTCGTCTCTCGATCCTATCCAGTGCACAACGCACACCGCGCGGCAAACACAATTCGGCAGAGGCACAAACAACAGTCACGGTGTGCGGTACCATGCGATGACCCGCGATGACCAAGTGCTTTCACGGATGACCGAAACAGTGACGGACAATGACATGGATTCGTGGCAATTCACACAAATGGAACGACAGATTATTATTTCACCACACAAGCCCGATGGGTAGGCCGTGATACGATAAGGTAATTTTAATGACAACTGTTGCCGGCAAACCATCCGCTGGCTAATAGACGTGGCAAGATTCTGCACAAACGTGGAACACATCTGATTGATGTTACCCCGGAAGGGCAAATTGGGATGGCAACTTGCAATCAGAAGCCACAAGCGCGCGTGCCCTTCAGATACAACACTGGTCCAATCACACACTCCTGTCGACAAAACTTGGGACAGAACTCTTATAACTGTAATGACACCCGCCCGATCAAGTTGCCAGTGACTTGCTAATGTGTTGCCGATTGAATTGCGGCAACAGTTGTCTTAAAATGTCCCTAGTGTAACGTGGCATCTAGTACACTTTTTTTACCCCCTTGCTTATTTTGGTAACGTTGAGTTAAAAGGATTGAAGAAACACAGGCGGACATTTTCTGAACGCTGGATGAAGTCTAACACTGACCGCTCTCCGGTATTGAAAAATCTACAGCGTAATACCGTACTGTATTTCTGTACAAGTGTGCTACTGTACATGTATTACTAGTACAAGTGTATTTTTGTACTTTACTATGGTTTCACGATGTAGATTCACTGTAATGCCACTTGTGCAGTAATGGTATTACTTGCAGAGTAACAGCGCTTTGGGGGACCCTCGGATGAAAGGCGCTATATAAATGCAATTAGTATTATTATTATCCTGTCAACTTTACAAACACGATTTGTATTGTCAACTATGAGATTGCCCGCTTGTTATAACTGTACCTGAATGAGGGTACATTTAAGCTGATTGTGGTTAATAATATTTAAAATTCTTAACAGTAATTAAAGCCAGCGTTATCAATGTGCTTAAGCATCAGGGAGTAAATTACAACACATCCCAAACATGTCAGAAAAATACAATCGCGTACACGGTGTAAACATACTGAACACAATGTAGATACATTGCGTTTGAAAAATACACACAACACAGCACCGTACACGTTGTGTAGAGATGTACACAATTGTGTAATCGCATGCAGATTGGCGATGAGTGCTGACAGCAAGACGCCACCCAAAAACACAATCAGCTCTTATCCTGTCTCGACACCATCCTAGGCTCTGCACAGCAGGTGTTCTCAACCGTTTGCACCTCAAGGCCCCAATTGGCCCACTCGGCTCCGGTCTATAAGCTACCCACCCAGTCAACACGCAACGCTGGGCCGAAATAGATCAACACACGGTTGGGACCTGCGGATTAACGTTGACCCAACGTTCCACGTTTGCTGGATTAGAGCTCTCACGAATGCATCTTCAAACTTGCTTCGGACGGAAAACGCAACGTTCCCACTCAATCGTATATATTTTAAAATGTTGTCAGGAATTCGTGTGTTTTTTTGTGTCGCAGGAGTTCCGGAAAAAAGCTTGCAAGCTCATTGGGTATTTTTTTCTCTCTCACCTGACATCCCTGCACACACCTGCACAGGTGCGTGCCTTCAAGTTAAAGAGCTGCTCGGTGTCTTGGGGCGGCGTCTTGCACCTTTAAGACTCTTGCGTTTGCGTCGAAACGGACCCAAAGGGAGAGACGGCATGGCCCCGGCACTCCACACAAACAATCCGGCTTCCCCGCGTCGCGAGCCTAACAGGCACGGCGGCCAATTGGCGAGTCCGCCAAACGTCGATAGTTTTGACCGATGGTCTCAGCCTGGTCACACGGCGACTGTATTGAACCAGAAAAGAACTCTATCATACTAAATGAGGGTTTTGTCACTTGATCCGGCGAATATTTCCCCGCTCTGAGAATTTAAAAAATCTGCTTGTCCGTCACGCGACGGTTAATATCTACCTCGGCGGGCCCGAGGGAAAACGCCGAGTGGCTAAGAAGTCACTTAAAGAGGTCCCATCAACTTAGTCTATTAGTAATTTATTGGAATTATTTGACGTTTTTTGTCTTGTGAAACACTGTGTATTGCCGTTCACCTTGTGATTAGGGCTTAAGTTTTTTTTTTTTTAATCGCTGCGCAATTTAACGCTGTAAATTTGTTGCAATTCGCATGTTTGTTGTGTCGCAGGCTGCAGCACGGACACCGGTGCAGGAAGATGTTTAAACGTCGCGTTGGACTGTGTGACTCGTTGAACGTCGCTCTGCCGCGGCACAGCGGGAGGGGACAGTGCTGCCCTCCTCTGTGTGTTTGGACCAGAGGTCACGTGAAGGGCTCTCCGGCACCCACGTGGCAGGGACAATACACGCTAAGGCGCCACGTGGAACGAATGCCTGAGTAGCGGCGCGCTGACTCGACGTGTCGACAGCGGCTGTCATTTCAAGCAGCTCATTCGCACCAATAGAGACGTGTAAATGCCTCGAGTGTGGATGGCGTCGCGGAGAAAGAGGGAGGCAGCGATCTCAAGAGACAATCATTCCCTAAACATAGTTATGTCCCGATTTATGCTGTCGGTGTGTCACCTCGTCGTGAGATCTTCTTTTTTGCGATTCTTCGAAGCACGATGTTCAGATTTCTGTCTCGCACAACCGTGTTGACGAATTCGTCCACGGAAGCGGATGTAACGGCGCTGTCTTCGAGATCCCCTTCAGGTCACCTCTGGTCCACGCGTAGGGTAAACGTCAATTCGAATCCCGGCTCGTGTACCTTTCTGAGCGGAGTTTGCATGTTCTCCCCTGTGTACGCGTGGGTTTTCGCCGGGCAGACTAAATTGCCCCCCGGTGCCCTGTGATAGACTGGCGTCCCATCCTGGGAATAACCCTGTCTTGCGCCCTTTGTCTGCCGTGATAGGCTCCGGCTCACCGCGACCCTGTACAGGATAAAGGGGGATTTCTGACAATGGATGGATGAATTTAGTCAAATTGAGTGAACGGCTATCTTTGTATCTGACGGGTTGTTTCTGTGCGGTCGTTGGTGACTGGGCTGAGACCATCAACTCACTGCACTTGACGGCACTGTTTAAACACAGGCAGCCCCCTGTAGCGGTGCTCTTGATTGAAAGGGTTTGAGATCCACCGCCTAAAGCCAAATGGAAAATACACAAAAGACACTTGACAAAGATCCACCGTGCAGTCTACGCCGACTGTCGGGGCAAGTGCTGTTCGAGAGCACAACCAACACGGCACGAGGGGGCGAGTGCAGCTAGCACCACGCCCGGCCGCCTTTGTCTCCCCCCCCAGTGCTGATGTTGAAATACCGCATCAGGTACTCATTTTGAACCCGACTCGACCCAGGGTAGACGGCCCAGGACCGGTTCAGAAAAATCGTCACTGGTGTCTGCCGTGACCGGCAATCGAGCTCGGGTCGAACCGCGGTTTCAAAGCGCGGCACGCTAACCGCTACACCACCGCTCCTTCCCTCCACACACACATGCACACACTAGCGGTCTTAACGATGGGGCAACCCAGGCAATTGCAAGCGGCCCCCAAAACGGGGTCAGACCGCGTATAGCCGGCCGTTTGGCCGAGCCACGTTAACGTCAGGGCTTTGCAACCAGTGTTCCGAGGCGGGTTTGTTGCTGGGGGGTGGTGGTCATCATTGAATTTAACCTGGGGCCCCATAATCACAAAGACGGCCGCTGCACACACACATGCACGTGGAACACGACATCAACAAACAACAACAAACAACCGCCGTTCGCGACGGTGACATCACCACTGCGCCCGGGACCAGGCCAGGTGCACGTCGACACACGCGCGCAGACACACGCGATGACGCGACCGACCACCTTTGTGTGGCTGAACTTTTTGCTCACTTTGCGAGGCTGAGATTTCCCGAGGCCAAATGTGTTTGCAGGGTCCGCCACGCCAGCCCGGGCCGGGCCGTGCTGCGCCCATCGCTGCTGCAAACGCTGCCCGGCATCGACCCGCTTCGGATGGGCTCGCTGACGGGTCTCGGGCCCCTCGCCCCGCCGCCCGGACGGCTGTGCGACACGACTGTGCCGCTGAGGAGGGGGGGTAGGAGCGCGGCGGTTGACACAAATGGCGAAGTACACACACGCACGACAAACGACGACGACGACAAACAAACAAACGACAAGAAACGACAACAGCGATGGAAGGATGATGGAAGGACAGGAGAGAGAGAGGGGACGAGTTCAGGCAGCGATCAACGAACGGGCAGGGGGGCTAACGCGCGGCACATCTGGAAAGAACGAGAATTTTGACCGGGTCGCGCCGGCATTGGGCGCGTGGGGGGGAGAGGGTTGCCACCTCCGTGGTTTCAGAACACCGGGACTCTTGCGACGGCAACATTGGAGAATATGAAGTTCAAAAAGAGTGGAGAGATTCGCGTGAATGCGTTGTCACGAGTGGTTGGGGTTTTTTTTCCGTGTGTTATTGATGTTGTTACGTAATTGAAATTAGCCTGATGATGCCTCCGATGTGGGGTAGACGAAACGTCGCGAAGGCGACCGGAGCAACGCTCACTGACACGGCTATCCGGAAAGAGCAGCTCTTGAGAGCAATTCAATTTTTTTTTTTTTAAATGGCACTTTTCGCGTTTAATTTTTTCAGCGGAAGATTTCCCGGGAAAAGCGACTTGAAACTAAAATCGGGCGTTCCTGGGGAAAAAAAAACCCAGGGCAGGTGGCAACCCCTCGTCAACACAAGAAGCCCCGCAGTTGATAGGCACTAAATGCTACTCGCAAGCGTGTTCGCATCTTCACCTTGGGGCTCTGTTATTTGTTACAGTGTGTCCTTGAAATAACGTGAAGAGCAGATGCACCGTGCCTTGCATATCAAAATAACTGTCCGCAACAATTGAAACTCGCACTCCCAGTGTCGATACGACTCATGACATTTTGCTCTAAAGAGCTGCCCTGTCAGGATAGCCGTGTCGAGCGTTCCTGCTCTGCCCATTGACTGGACGCGGCTATCCCAGAAGAGCAGCTCCTAGAAGCGATGCGCTCGTACATCGAGCCGTTAAAAACCTGCATCGATATGACTTATCGCTAACTGCATGTCCACACCGGCGCAGAAATATCACGCGCCAGCGAAGTCCCGGTTGGCTTCTGTGTTGAATGTTTTGAGCGCTCAACGTGTTACGTTATATTAAAACGCAAGTAGGATATAATGTTACACTATATAGCACAGAGTGAGCCAGTGTAGTCTGCACTCCTTCAGTTGGAGGAACAGCAAAACCACACAAATTCTCTCCTGAAGCCATCCCGGCCAGCAGACCTCAACGTAGGCGTTCAGCTATTGAACATAACGCCAATCACAAGAGCAGAACATTTGGAAAAATACAACGAATTAATAATAATAATATTATAATGATTGTTCTTCAGAGCTGTTCTTTCGGGACAGCCGTGTCGAGAGATCTCCCTCTCTGGTGGCCAGTAGGTTGGCTTGGTGGGCCTCTTGATAAGTCAACTTGTTTACCACGCACCTGCCACGTGGCTGCTTGAGGCCTGATGGAGGCTCAGTGCAAGGCCTGCTCAGTGTGATGAACACATTTTCAAACTACACCGTCACTATCGATCGGGGGATTCTCATCTCATTTTTCGCAACGTGCAACACTTATTTACAATTAATTTGTCAATTACTTTACACCTCAACAGACACGCGGTCGTGTTTCAATACAACGCTAATGGTTGAGCGCTCAAAAACAACACGGCGAGCTGCAAATCTGGTGTTCGTGGGAATAGCGGCTGTTTTGTTAATGGGAATAATTTGTTAAGCAACGGGATGTACAGGCATACCTCTTTTAACGAAGCCTCGGCCAAATAATTTTCGTTTTAACAGACAAGAAGAAAATATTCACGAATAAATATTCTAAACCAGTAACTATAAAATTTGATTATTATTATATTTATTATTACGTGAACCATACATTGCCCATAAACATGCTTAGGGTATTAATTTTTACTATTACACTGCATTACTATTAGTAGTAGTGCCGTGTTATTATCACAACAGTATTAATTTACTAAATATCGTACAGTTATAATGAACCGCGTAATAACGAGCTCTCTTAACGGATTCATCGCTTAGCGGACAAGGCCTCTAGAAGGCATCCTCGTGTCCGTTAAAAGAGGTGTACTCCTGTAACCCTGCCCGGCTGCTCCGCCACAAACCGCTGCATGGGCGTGTAAGAAATTGATGAGCCGCTGACGTCGAATTGATTCGGATGAATTATCGCGAACCGATTCCGTTACGGGGCGAGCAGGCGACGCGCGGGACCCCCCTCGTTGTGGAATGGGTTTTAAATGAAAGCTTATTAGTCAGAGGTCGAAGCCGATGGGCGAGCAATCAGATTTTAAAACGGTATCGATTCCTCTTCACATTTTAAAACCCTCGGCTCCCCAAGACCCAGCTCAGGGAAGGAAAAAAAAACCCCCAGAAAGAAACCTCTCGCTTCCTACCGGCAAACGGTTGCGGTGCGTTAGCGATTCGCGCGGTGCACCAAAACCGACTCGGAACCCGCGCCGAATCGGTGGCGAAGGCGCCAGCGTTTGAGAATCTCTGAAATAACGAAGCTTTTTGCTGGAAAGCGGGACGTAGCTTTTTGCTTCGCGAGGCGAAATTATTCACTTTAGATTATGCCACGACGAAGAAGTGCGATATAGCTCTGCGTAGGAACGTGGTGATTACTGAAACTACTTCTGTGCATGTCTGCATGTAAATATTATAATGCTTGTGTTTACGTGTGCGAATCTATAGCAGGAGCTCGCTAACAGCACTTGACCCTACAGTCTGTTAAGGCTATACGGGGATCTGTGTCTTTGTGTGGAGTAGGTGCTCGCTAACAGCATTTCACCCTACAGTCTGTTAAAGCCATAGGTGGGGGTGCGGGGGAGAATCCTTGTCTTTGTGTGTAAGCAAAGGCGTACGCATTTGTGCCGTACAAGGGTGTCGAATTTCTCGCAGCAGGTTTAATTGCCCGGAATTAACAAACGATCGAGCCTCTTTCGGTCAAAGGAACCGGCGGGCGGGCGGGCGGGAGCTAGCAGCACCTGACGGTGTGACTAAATAGATCGGTCAATGTCACTTTATTTAAAATTCAACGGCCACAGCAATAATTCGGCAAAATCAAGCTGCGGCCATCGATTTGCCGCTCGCGGTGAGCAAACGGTGAAATGATGGCGGCTGGCGTCGAGTGCACGCGGCCATCCTGCTTCACTGTCGAGTTGACGCGTGACCTCTGACCCCGGCTAGTCATCTTCGCAAGCGAGCGTCCCCATCCGGGTGAATTCGAAATTACATTTGCAATTTATAACGCGCGGCACGTTGCGTTCGTTCGACGTCGAATGTGTTTTGACTCGAAGAGAGAACGACTCGGAGGCGGGAGGAAACTGCGGAGAGGTGGGGCGGGAAAAAGGCAGCCGCGCGGTAAGCCGGCGCCAACATTGGCCAGACACCGCGTCCTATATGTTATGATGTTGTCGGCCAATTAATGAATGAGCGTTTTTTTTCAGTTGTGGGAGGAAACCGGACAGCCCAGAAGAAACCCACGCAGAGCAGGGGGGAGAACACACAAACTCCACGCAGAAAGGTGTCCGAGGTGGGAATCGAACCACCTCGGGGGCAGGATCTTCTGTCTGTGAGGCGTGAATGTTACCACTGTGCCACCTTGCCACCTAACACTCTCAGCGTCTTCCTTGTGTCTTGCAATCTTGATCCGATCCAGTCTTGCGATCGTTTGAGATTCATCTCAATCGTCATTTCCGTGGTGCCAACACCTGCTCCTTCCTTCTCTTTATATTCCATCATTCGCATCCGTATGTCAATACTGGTCTCGTTACCGACATATCAATGTTGATCTAGGCGTTGTCGGCTCGATGGAGTAGAGCCTGAAGATGCCTCCAGAACTGGAGGCGAAACATCGCGAAGGAGAAACGAGGAACGCTATTCGCGGCTATCTCTAAAGAGCGGGTTGGAATCTTTCCATGGCACATCGCTCCACTGATTTATCTCCATCCCATCCATGCAACAATGCGATCTCGATCATCGGTCCGATCTCCTTTAAGCAGCTGGGGTTTCCTATGAAGACACGTCTCACGTGTTCAACACGAAGGCTTTCGCGACCAATATAATCCGTAATAAAACACACCGGTTGACCAATGGCGGAGCGACACTCTCAAAGAAACCCGCGGACTCGCTGATTTCACGGCGGCTCGCTCCGACGCCAGCGACGATCCACTCGGTGTTTCCGCCTCTGGGACTCCTTCCGATCCATCGACCGCGCGAATTGAAGTACACAACTGTACAACCCACCGTCCGCCGTACAGTGTTTCCGTCTTCCCGACATCTCTTGCCGCTCGACATAATATTTGTTCTATATATTTTTTTTCTCCGCGACTCACAAATTCCACGGGGTGTCGACGGCTCCGCGGCAAATCACCTCCGCGGGCCCTCCTCCGCGGAGACAACGCGCGCCGCCAACGCGGCCGCGCGCAAATTGCGCGAAACCCCCGGTCCGCAGGTAAGAGGCGCGAAAGTTTCCCCCCCGCCGCGTTCGTTCGCTCCGTTGGCTTTAAAAAAAAAAAATAACGCGGCGAACGTCGTGTTTTCTCGGCTACCGCTGCCAAACACCGCGGAGCGGACCCCGCTGGGGAAATCGCCGGCCGCGACAGCTTCCGCCGTGACAGCTTCCGCGCGCGCCGCGTCGCCCGGAGACTCGTTATCCGCTCGGTGTCGCCGAGAGAGGTCGTCCGCGTGGGGGGATGAATCGCGGCCGAGGTCACGGATTCTCGGCGAATCGTCGGTCGGTCGGGCGGGCGGGCGGGCGGTGGTCGGCAGCGGAGAACGTGGGAGGTTGGAGAGGCGCGCGTCGAGTTCCGATGCGGCGGCGGATACTCTCGGACCAAACCGTGCGGCGTCTTCGCGGTTTCATGTTCGTTTTTTTGTCTACGTCTTCATCAAGTAAACAAGTACAGCCGTCGTTTTCTGCCAGTCACTTGCGGAACGACGGTAAACAACGCCGGGGTCTGAGAGAAACGGTGTTTCCATCCTCCGCATGCCCTGCGCACATGGTAGAGTTGACAAATAAGAGGTTGAATGGAATTGAATTGAGTCGAGAGGTCATCGCTATCGTCCTCGACGGACCCTCGGCAGGCTCCGAACCGGAGAGGGACCACGCGCAAGCCTCCTCCTCGATCGCCGGGGTCCGAGACACAAAGCCTCCACGTGATTGTTGCCAGCGTTGGTCCAACGGCCGTGTCACCGACACTTGCGCCAACGGACGATTCAAGGAGGGGTCGTAGCAATCAGCAACCTCAACTTTTTGTGTAGAGTTTGCATGTTCTCCCTGTGTCCGCGTGGATTTCACGGGGCACTCTGGTTTGCTCCCGCAGTCGAAAGACATCCTGGCTAGGTTAATTGGCCTGCTGACTAAATTGATCCCGGTGCCCTGCGATGGACTGATTCTTGGTATAGGCCTGCCTCGTGCCACGTGTCTGCCGGGATAGGCTATGGCTCACCGCGACCCTGCACAGGATTTAGCAGATACGGATAATGAATGAATGAATATATGACAAATTGGAGAGTGCTCTTTGTTGCTAGAAGTTTGATAATGTGGGCTATTGGGCCTGTGCTCGGCAATTGTGTATTTTAAAAAAAGGTGGTTTGATTAAAAAAGTAAAAAGATGTCAAACTGACAAAGTGGCTGGTAGCTTTTATCACTTTTCAGGAGTGGACTAATCTTCTGCTTGAGTGGTTCTTTAAGGTTAATAAGAAAGTATCCCTTGAGTTAACAAGATAGAGAGGAGTGGAGCGGTGGCGCAGTGGTTAGCGCAGGTGCTGCGCTACGAACCCCGCGTGGTGAAGTATGGCCTTTAAAGCCCTCCGTCCCCCCTCTCATGACTGACGTAGCGAGGGGAATTATTCATCCATTGCTGGATTGAGAAACGCATGGCTGGAACAAATTGTGGCTGTTTTTTTGAAGTTCAGTACTGCACCGTCTATGACTGAGAATGCTTCAGATTTGATAATTTCTCCTGATTTTCAATGTGTTCTCGGGCCTAAAATGCTTTCCATCGATTTTTGTTTCTCGTAACAGATTCACGATAAGAGTCGTGGCGCATTTAAAACGAAAATATATATTTAACGTCCGTTTCCATTACGGAGATGGCATTGCGTATTCAGTAAAGTGCACCGGCGATAACGTCTAATGTTTTGCCAAAGCAAATAACGGAGTAGCCCGATGGCCAGAACCTTTCAAATGACCGGCGTTTGTCCGTAACTTTGTTTAGTAACTTTGGTAACGTGTTACTATCCGTAAACGTTTCTTTGCCCCGAGTTATCGATCGTGAGCGCTCGTTGCGGGTCTAAGATGCCGACAAATGCCATCATCCGATTTCAAATGTTCCGGTCGAAAATGGAGCACATTTGGGATTTTCGCGTTAGATAATGTCAATGTGTATTGTTTTAGGAACGTGAGTTTCCATCGGGTTCTCCGGTTTCCTCCAACAACCAAAAACGGCCGATTACATCATAATATAAATGGACACGTCTGGCGGATTGGCACCGGCTAATCGCGTGGCTGCCCTCTGCGGTTTACTCGCGCCTCTGAGTCATTCTTTGAACGAATACTTTCGAAACTGAAAGAATACTGTGCCGCACGTTATGAATTGTACATTTTTAACTATCTGTAAGTGAAACGTGAACAAAATTAACCAGTCCTCCATTCGCCTCCCTGGATTAAGATGGATCGTGATTTGTTCGCGTTCATCGGCAGATTGAGATTTCTGAAGCCGAGTTGAATGCCACCTGTCGTGGTACAGGCAGTGCTCTCGCCAATAACAGCTTTCAGCCCGGACAGCGAACTTTTTGCATGTAAACAGAGGAAAGTTATTACCCTTTCTGGCAATAATGCAAGTGTTAAGCTCTTACAACACCTAATAGAAACCTTTTACAAGGTTTCAAGTTTGTAACAACAAAAAAGACATGCTTGTGCCAAAACATTCAAACAAAATGCTTTGAAAGTGTATGCATTGTCCTTGAAACTGATTGGCCCACACCAGAGATGGCTGTCCTCTTTTACATAATCGGTGTTCTGCCAAAAGGTACCCATAGTCTAACAGCTCGATCCGAGCCACTAACGCATTGATATCTGCTTTGTCCTGAGCTTCTGCCTGTTGGCAACACTTGCCTAACACTGGTGAGACTAGGCCATAAAGAAAGCTGTCTCTGGTGTGAGCCAATCAGTTTGATGGATCAATGCATACAATAATCAAGGCATTTTGTGTGCGTGTATTGCCACAAGCATGTGTGTCTTTTTGCACGCTTGACACTTTGTAAAAGGTGTCTTATTTGGTGTTTAAAGATTTTAACACTCGTAGTGTAACCAGAATTCATTTAATTTTTTGTTGCTTTGGTTTTTATTAGTTGTTTCTTTTTCTGTCGTTGTGCAGCGCTTTGTGACCCTCGGGTGAAAGGCGCTCTATAAAACGCTATTATTATTATTCCATCCATCCATCCTGGAGGGATTATATCCTTCGGCTGGCCTGGGAACGCCTGGGAATCCCACAGGAAGAGCTGGAATCTGTTGCTGAGGAAAGGGATGTCTGGTCCACTCTGCTTGGACTGCTGCCACCGCGACCCTCACCAGGACAAGTGGTTTAGAAAATGGATGGATGGATAACGCGCGGAGCCCAGCGAAGGTCCGTTCGTTTATTTTATTAAGTGAATTTAGCAAGGCGCTCGATCCTGTTTTAGCAATTAGATATTGACACCCGATTGAGCTACGGACCACCGGTGACCCTACGCGTCGAATGTTATCTGTGGGCTGAACGGCATCGAGATGGCGGCGCGGGTCAGATGCTGACAAGAGCCGGTTTGTGGATCCCGCACGCTAACACGGTTAACCCAGTGTGCGATGCTCCAGCAAAAAAAACCCATTGATTATTAACTCCCAATACAAATGAGTTTTACGCGTAAAACATTTTTTAAATTTTATTAAGGGTTTGTCTGTTGTTGCTCGATGCCTGCGAATGGGTAATTATGATTGTGTCGATTTTAAAAGTAGCCGGAAAAAAACCAAGTTGTATTATTTTTTTAAATCAGGACCCCACGCTGTAAATGGTGGTACAGTAGTGCAGTTTCCAACTATTAGTATTCATTCAGTCTGTACGGCCTCTCTCTGTGTATCCGATATGAAGAACAGCCGATGTGTTGCCCTGTCACCAATTATATAGCGGGTTGGTAACCTATGGGAACGCCACTCCCAGAGTGAGAATCCCAGTGGGAACGTATTAGGCTTCCGTGGTTTTGAATCCGGATGGTTAATTTTACATCTCAGAAGACAGGGAGATGCGTTCTCATGAACTCAAACATGTTCCGAGTGCGGAGTCCTAGAACCTACGTATCTCTGTGGTTCTCGATGTATCTCTATGAGTCTCTGTTTATCTATATGAGTATGTATCGCTATGATCCTCTATGTTTCTCGAAGAGTCTCTGTATCTATATGAGTATCTCTGTACATTTGTGAGCCTCTATGCATCTCTGAGTCTCTCTGTGCTATGAGTCTCTGTGCATCTCTACGAGTCTCTGCGCATCTCTATGTTTATTTGCGTAGCACTAAAAGGGACTCCCGTAGCGATGTTTCTTCCAATTCCACCCCTGACCGTGAACAGATCCACCAATTACACACGCGCACATAAAGCCACCCATAGCGTTCGTGCGTGCATTGTGATGGACTGGCGTCCCATCCTGTGTATAGCCCTGTTCTTGAGCCCTGTATCTGCCGGGATAGGCTCCGGCTCACCGCGACCCTGTGCGGGGATTAAGCGGTTTCTGACAATGGATGGATGGATGTTGCTCGTGCACGCGGCGGCACTGCCAATGCAGTCTCGGCCAGGGTCGTTCGTTGCGGAACGGTTTTCATCCGACAGAGCTTCGTGTTTAACAGTAATGTGACAGGCGGCACGAGCCTTCACGGGTAGACCACGGGCACGGCGAGGAGCGGCCTAAAAACAGCGGCTGCTGCAAGCACATTAACACGCTACAGAACTGGCATTTAAAAAGTAATACTAATAACAACAACGTGACATTTGTTGAGAATTGCTCTGCGTGGCCGTGTTTTCGGGATAGCCGTTTCGAGGCGTTCCGAAACTCTCTCCTCCGCGACGTTTCGCCTACCGCGTTGGAGGAATCGTCGGGATTTTTTGTTTGTTTGTTAAGATCAGTAACTCTCCTGTATAGGACAGAAGCCTCCCAACGTGGCAGGTGAAACGTCGCCAAGGAGAGAGCAGGCGCACTCGACACGGCTATGCCGAGAGAAAGCAATTCTCATACATCAAGCCGCGAAAAACCTAAATCGTGACATTTGTTATTCAGCCGAAGGAGCCTCGACAGTTAAAGCCTCGGACAAAGAGACGCACAGGATTAAAAAAAAGAAACAGGTTCAGGGTTATTCATTCAGTTCACACGGGTTTGTGTCGAAAAGAGGTCAAAAGGGTGAAGAGAGTTAAAAAGCCTGTGGCCTGGTGTCTCGCGGCCAATTAGAATACAGCACGCTTGGAATCACTCGAACCTGGCAGCAGGTACGTAACGGTGGTCTGTTTTCACCTCCTATGGACCGATACAGGGGGTGGTGGAGCGGTGTTGGCGGCAGCGCTGCGAACCATGCGACCCGACTTTCGATTCCCAGCCACGGCTAGCTAGCTCGCATCATCGGTGACGACCCTCGACTCAACAACCCCCCCCCCATCAGCGACCCGCGCCTGCCATTCTAGCGAAGCACGGTCAAACAACCCCCACGAGCGACACGGCGACGGGGAGGCCTTCATCCAGCAGTGGATTCACAGAGAGCGGTCAATTATTTACGATCGCCGATCCGCGAATGAAATCGCGCAACGGTTATCGCGTTTCTCCGACGCGTTTACAGCGGGGTTGATCACCGAGCGTCGCTCGACGCGCTCCGAGTGCTCAAACTCCCGAAGAAGCCCCCCGAATGTTATTCCGTCTTGTATATTCCGCCCCCGATGTGGGGTCGTGTTTCCGCTCGTGGGGCACGTAACCGAATTGTGAGCGCTGCTGCGGCGGCGTTTTGTCTCGCGTGTTTGTGTTTTGTATTCACCCAAGGCCTCTCGTGCTGCTTGAGAATCGTTCTCCCAATGGATTCTCACCTCGTAAAATATAGAGACGGGAGGCTTCTGTGTTTTCCGATTCTGACACCTGACACTTGAGATCACCCACCCTCCCCTCCCCCCCGCCTTGCTTATTATCGTTGGAAACAATATCTGCGGCCAACGCCGACATATTTTTATTTTTTTTTACGAATCGTTCGTAAATACTGCAAGATCTGTTGGGCCTGTCTGTGCGAGAGGGAATTTTTTTTTATATATATATTCATTTCTGCCGCGTGCAATTTCACAGCTGTCGAGTACCGACGTTGTGTGCGGTGACGTTTTGTCCCGATAT
>JAZEWU010000044.1:4447536-4464854 GCA_036362915.1 Geotria australis | reverse complement strand
TAAACGTTTACCGTACAAGGGGAGTTTTTAATTTCTTGCGTTAAAGTTCGATCCTATTTTGTGGAAGAGTAGGCCAAAAACATCCCCCAGAGCGTCCTCTAATGAAGGTATAGTGTTCATTAAGGACCGTGAATATGTTCTCTGCAATGTTGATATTTTTGTCTTCTGTTTCTGCCACCTCACAACAAAAAGGCCCCGGATTGGATTCCCAGCTCAGTTGCCTTTCTTTGTGGAGTTTGTAAGCTCGCTCCATGTCCATGTGGGTTTTCGCCAGGTCCTCCAATCTCCTCCCCTTTGGACAAATGTTAAAAAGAGCTTTGCAGCTGAGCGGTTCATTGCAGCTTAAATAATAACTGACTGCGTTCAAGCAGCACCACGGCTCAAACCATGTACAATAGCCGGGCAATTGTCTCGACAGGATCGTCTGTCTCACATATCAAATCAAGTCAACACTCAAACTGTGGGTCTTTATGTATGGCAGGGCCTCTATGTAAAATAGCAGGGTAACTGGAAGAACAGGATCATCTGTCACAAATCTAAACAAACTGAACCCTATTTGCGTGGCTGCACCCTTAACCTTATGCCGCGTGATTTCCGCGCTACAAATGTTACCGCTTTGGAATTGAAAGGATGAAATGCTATCGACACCGGAGAAGCGATTACTATGGGGAGTCGAGTGCTCTGTCCACTCACTGCAGCGCGGATGCATCGCCAATTCAATAAGCGAGCAAATTAGATATTGAATAAATAAATCGCACCCTGTTCTGTGTCGAGACACGGTTCAGTCCATCAAACGTCTCGCCTCACCGGACTGACGTTAACCGGCAGTGTTTGTTGAGGCCAGCGAACTCTGAACTGGCTTCGACTTATTGGGAGGCGGGGGTGGGTCTCCCGAAACAAACACCGCCGCTTTGACCGATGTTATTGGCAAGATCACTCCCTCTGATCGAAGGTGCCCCATCAGCGCAACCAACTCATTACGCGCTGACACAGTGAGTAAATAAACAAATCGCCCTCGTGCCGCCGTCGTTATCGTCGTGAGCCGAGATCTATCCACTGCCGGATGAAGGCATCTCCGAGCGGTCACTGAGCTCCTGGGTTCAAACCCAGAATTCGGTCAGTCGCCCGTAAATTTAACCGGAGGCACGAGTGTAGCGAGCTGACGGAGTCAGCAAAACTTAAACGTGGATTTTTTTAATCGCTTAATTTGGCAACATTCCAACTTCGGGAATTGAAAAACATCGCTGTTCCTTCCATGCGGAAATGTTTGGGATGCGGGTGAAACTCGTCACTTCATAGGGTGACCTCAGCAGTAGTTCTACGATGTATCCTTCACAGGGCTGTTCTGCATCTCGTGAGCAGTGAGGGGTGTGATGAGGTGCTCTACGAGAGTTCCAAACGGACTTGTCCTCTCGCGACGTGGCGCTGGCAGCAGAATCTCACGTCATGTTGCTGCTCAAAGAGCTTTTAGACGGCCTAATCCTGAAGCTGCCCCACTCGTTACGAGCTTGCAAGCTCACTGGGTATTTTTTTACGCTGTAATAATAAACATGTATCACTCCCACACCAACCGTCCCAACCAATCACCACCTAGTGCCTACCTGCACACTCCCCTACCCCCTCCCACAAACCCCAACAGCTACCTAAACCAGCCCAACCCCTCTGTCCTGGAGTTATTTGGCCGATAACATCATAATATATAGGAAGCGGTGTCTGGTGGCAATATGGCGCCGGCAAAACCGCCTGGCTGCCTCCGCCTCCGCCTCTCTGTGCGTTTTCCTCGCCACGCCTCCCTGAGTCGTTCTCTCGTCGAATGAATATCTTCGACACTGAATGAATTATGTGCGCGTTGCGAATGTAAAATTCTTCTTCTTATTATTATTATTAATCAACAAGGGGTTAAGGGTCTAATCAGGTAAGGGTGATCGGGAAGGGGTGGGGTCTGGTCAGCAAGGGGTGCGGCCTAATCAAGGTAAGGGGTGGAGCATGATCAGGACGGATCGGGGGTCTAAACAGGAAGTGGTGACACCTAAGGGGAGAAATGGCCGGATCCTAGAGAGAACCCAATACGTGCAGTAAGCGGCAAGCGGCAGCAATACCTTTCAGCGCCGCGGATGGGACCGCGGGCTCAACTAGTCGGAATCAACATCGGCGAAAAGAAGCAGAAAATAAAAACAGCTCAAGAAACAACGGACACAGAAGCGTCGTCTACGATCTTTGTTCAAATCGAGAGGCAAGAAAGCGGGGCTTATGTGCTCCGTTGTCCGCGCGTGTGTGAGTATGTCCTCGTGTGCCGTGTCGATCTTCATAGGTGCCGCTCGCTAACGGCACTTGACCCTACAGTCTGTTAAGGCTACGCGGGGGATCTTTGTTCTTTGTGTGCGGGAATGTGGGGAGCGGTAGCCCAGTGGGTTTAGTGCGCCGGGCCACAAGCCTGGCGACCCGAGTTCGAATCCCGCTCACGGCCACCAACACCAGTGACGATTTTCTGAACCGGTCCTGGGCCTCCTCGCCTAGGTCGACTCAGCCTCAAATGAGTACCTTAGTGCGGTGTGTAAACATCGCCACTAGGGAGACAAAGGCGGCCGTGCGTGGTGCTGGTCACCCACCCCGCTCGCGTGGCGTGTCGACTTTCACAGGCGCTACTCGCCAACGGCACTTGCCCCCCACCCCTTACAGTCTGTCAAGGCTACACGGGGGATCTTTGTCTTTGTGAGTGCGGGAGTGACAGGTGTGACGTGTGAGGTCACGTACTTCATCAGCTTCTTTTCGTTGCGCAGCTTGACGCTGCCGTCGTAACTGTGGTCCCCAATGCTGCCCTCTTCATTCGCTGGGTCCTTGTATTCCCTGGTCTGAAAATGAAGCAACAACCGACGAGCACACTTGAGTTTGCGCCGCTAACAGATAAATATCCTCCATCCCGCCGTGTAGGCTTGACGGACTGCTGGGTCAAGTGCCGCAGACGCAGTGGGGTGTATAGGGTAGGGCAGGCATGGCACGTGCCCTGGGCGCCACTCGAATTGGGGCGCCACAGCAGTTTATATTAAAGTGAAAGTAAGAGAGGTGCGGTTGTAATTTCCACGTAGTCCCATGATTTGTTAATTGAAAGATTAACGAGCTTGACTTGTATTTTTAAGCTGATATCACGGTAAAAGTTACCTAAAAGGTGGGTGTCAGATGTTTGGACAGGGGCGCGATTTGAGTGCTTGCCATAGGCGCTATTTTCCGGAGATCCGCCCCTGCGCGGGCGAGCACCTGTGAAGGCCGCCGCAGCACGCGTGGCCAGCACCACGCCGGGCCGCCTTTGTCTCCCCAGTGGTGATGTTTACACACCGCACCAGATACCCATTTGAAGCTGAGTTATTAGGGCTGAGTCTCAGAATCGATTCAGATGTTCGTCACTGACGTTGGCCACGGGCAGGAATCAAATCCGGGTCGCCAGGTTCGTAGCGCAGCTTGTTAACCGCTACACTGACGCTCCCCGATACGACCTTACTATAGCAAATGTCTCGCAGTGTTTCAGCCTAGGGGACCTCCTAAGGGCAGCTGTCCCCGTGCGACACGAGGTAAACAAGGCACCAACTTGCAGCAGGACAATGATCTGAGCTGTTGGCTTTCCCGATTGAGTAATTTGCGGTGCGGCGTTTCGCTCCCGGTGAGTGTGGCTGGTGACGATGGCCTGCTAGTGCCTCGATTGACGTCGCGAGATCGGCAACGTCCGCTGTGTTATTTCCATGATATTTACGTTATTCACGCGGTATTTTCGTGGCATTTCACTCGTATTTCCATGGTTTTTTTTATTTCTACGTTATAATCTGCGGTATTTTCGTGCTATTTCCACGGTGTTTCCATGATATTTCTGTTATTTCAGCGGTATTTTCGTGCTATTTCCATGATACTTTATTTCCGTGTTATTTCTGTGTTATTTCCACGCTATTTCTGCGGCATTACCCGTCGCGGGCTGAGATAGAGGTGGGCTCAGAAGCCAGCGTTAAATCGACAGTGGCAGCAACATTCGGTTGAGTTTATTTGGTGACGCAGGCGGGAGGAGACGTTCAGCCAAAGGCTGTTTTACAAGTCACACCCACAGGGGACATGAGGAGAGACGTTAGCAGAGATCAATCCATCCATTGTCAGAAACCACTTCATCCTGCACAGGGGTCGCGGCGAGCCGGAGCCTATCCCGGCAGACACATACATATTTGCATCACTGCTGTATCAAGTCAACTGACCCCCTGCCATAGGAATGTGGAATTTCCATTGCTGTTCCAAGGCAGACCAGCTGCGGCCTCATAGCTCGTTTTACCAGGGAAACAAGATGGTCTTCTTCTTCTTTGCGATTCTTCGAAGCACGATGGTCAGTCAGCCTCTGGACATCGTTGTCTTTCAGCTCGGCCTCGAAGTGTTTGGTAGAATTCGCAGGCAATACCAAGTATTACCTGACAGGGATCGCGACGTGAACGCTTCTACCTTGACAAGATGGTAAAAAAACAAATGGCGATCAGATCAAGATCAATTTCTCACTGCGGTCTGGCTGTTTACATTTTTGGCCGATTGACAGTGGTCGGTCATTATCAGTGGGCAGCGTTGCTGCTTTATGGCAAGAAGCTCCTCGGTTCGCTTCTCAGTGTGGAAGCAATTCGTGTGTGCCGTTGGAATTGTCTTGCCATGTACTCCTGGGTTTTTTTTTGCCGTACACCCCAGTTCTCCTCTCACAATCCAATTAACATAGGCCGCTGCTGCTGCTGCGTAGGTTAATTGCACTGCTGACTAAATTACCCCCCGGTACCCTGCGATGGATTGACGCTCCATCATGGCTATATAGCCCTGCCTCGCGCTCTGTGTTTGCCGAGATAGACTCCGGTAGTGAGTAGCGCTGCCGCCTCACAGCAAGAAGGGTCCCGGGTTCGAATCTCGACTCGGGGGAGCCTTTCTGTGCGGAGTTTGCATCTTCTCCCCGTGTCCGCGTGGCTTTTCGCCGTGTGCACTCCGGATTTCTCCCACCATCCATAGACACGCTGCCAGGTTAATTGGCCTACTGAGTAAAATTTCCCCCAGGCGCCCTGCGATGGCCTGGCGTCCCATCCTCGGTGTATCCCCTGCCTCGCGCCCTGTGCCTGCCGGGATGGGCTGCGGCTCACCGCGACCCTGTACAGGATCAATCGGTTTCTGAAAACGGACGGACGGATGATAACGACAATGCAAGTTAGCCCCTTTTGCGATATCCCCCTTCTCTCTCGCTTCCTGCGGGGCTCCTTACCATTGTCCGCTGGCACCACTTACAGAAGCCGCAGGCGGCGATGATGGCCGTGAAACAAACGGCAAGGACGGCCGAGACCAGCAGCACCAGCACCGGGAACGAATCTGCTACACACACACACACACACGAGACAAAAGGTCCCCCACCAGTGTAGCCTCCACAGACCGATGGGCCGAGCGCCGTTAGCGAGCAGCACCTGCGATAACATTAATATTCGTGTACTTTCGTGACGCGCGCATTTTCTGCGGGCGCGTCGCACCCGTTGCTTCGGAGCCCTGCTCGCTCGGTTTGTCGTGAGTGAGTCGGTGAACGAGGTGACTTTTTAAATGTTTTTTTGAAGGCTGTGGGGGGGGGACCGTGTTTCCAGGTTGCGGGTGCCGCCGACCGAGAATCGGCGTTTCGCGAAGGTTGTGCGTGAGAGCGGTGTGAAGCCCGGCACGGCAGGTGAGGGCGGTGTTGTGGTCAGCACCCGGGCCCCTAATGTGCCCACGTGTTTTCACCCGAGCGGCACGGTGGCGTAGCGGGTAGCAAGAAGGTGCCGGGTTCGAATCTCTCGGCTCGGGGGGGCCTTTCTGTGTGGAGTTTGCATGTTCTCCCCGTGTCCGCGTGGGTTTTCGCCACCGGGCACTCCGGTTTCCTCCCACCGAGGAAAGCGCAGGGATGCGAAGGAGGCAGCCAGGCGGTTTTGCCGGCGCCAATGTTCGTTTCGGATTTCACTCGGCAGCTGTAACACCGTGACGGGGGTTACAACCCGGGTCAGTGGGATCAAGGTAGAAGCGTTCACGTCGCGATCCCTGTCAAGTAATACTCGGTATTGTCTGCAAATTCTACCAAACACTTCGAAGCCGAGGAGCTGAAAGACAACGATGTCCGGAAGCTCAACAGATGCCAGATGCCCCTCAGTCTGGACCAAGAAGAGAGGCCAATGCCCACCGCCTATAAGGCCAGCACTGACTATTATATCTCTAAACGTTGAAGGGCTGTCTGCGACTAAAGAAGAACTTGTTGCAATGGGAAACTGTCATATCGCCATCACGCTTCAAAGACTCGAATCGAATTCGAAAAGTGGGTTCCGTAGGTGAGGTTTCACCGCGTTAGCTCTCAGATTAGTTAAGGGAAGGTTTGTGGGGGGGGGGGCGATAGACCCCTAGGGGCCTGCTCAATTAAGCCGCAGCCTCCTCATCCCTAGATGATGTCTCCGTACCCGAGGAACGTGCGGAATAGCTGCTCGTAAATTAGATAAACCCGCAGCGCGCTAAAGCAATTTCCAATTATAACGCAGGTGCTAATGAAAGACAAACGCCGCTAAACGCGAGCTGGGAACGCGGTGCAGATGAATAGCTGACACCCGCGCTCAGCGCGCCGGCATAACGACCCCGCGATGCCTCTGCGCCGCCGCGCCACTCGCGGGGAAGTATGGACCTTTCCCCCGGAAGGACGAAGCAAGGACCCACCCGGAGTGCGGGATTTTCGCCGGGCACTCCGGTTTCCTCACACAGTCCAAAGACGTGCTGCTGCATATGTTAATTGGCCTGCTGACTAAATCGCCCCCCGGTGCCCTGTGATGGACTGGCGTCCCGTCCAGGGTATGGCCCTGCCTTGCGCCCTGTGTCTGCCGGGATAGGCTCCGCCTCAACGCGACCCTGTACAGGATTAATCGGTTTCTGACAATGGATGGACGAATTGGTTTCAAGTTGGAAATCGATATCCAGGAGCGGTTTCAACTGTCACGGTCTCATCGGCGGTTAGGTTCGCTTGAACCGGCGTGAGATTATGGGTCCACCTTAGACACAAAACTATACAAGCTTATTTACCCGTACGCGTGTAAAAACCCGACAAGTGCGTCAATCACGCCGTGGCCTTAAAAGTAAACAAATATAATAGGTGACCTTTCAGGCACTGCAGACCCTTGTGCATGGCACGCAGCCAGGCCGGGGGGGGATGGAATGGACCGTGAGTTGGAGATTGCAACGCTGCATCAACGGCGGCCTAATGAAAATTACATTTTTGAAACATGTCTTTTTGAAGCAGGGATGGAAATAGCGCCCGCTGATTGGAGCTATTGCGTAACACTCCCGCCAAACGATCCTAAAATGTCGCTACTAAAATTAACTCATTTATTTTAAAGACCAAAAAATATAGAAGCGATCCTGGCACGTTGCATTGTTGGAAGAGGTCTGAGAGCAAGGCACGAAGACAAAGATCCCCCCGTAGAGCCTTATCAGACTGCAGGGTCAAGTGCTGATCGCGAGTCGCGCCTATGAAGGTCAACACGGCACGGTCCACGTCACACACACACACTCATCAAGCATCTCGATCAGGCGTAATTTCCAAACACTTTTCCGCACTGCCTGAAATTCCGCAAATGCCTGCGAATTACGCCTCAAGGTGCCTCCAACGTCTGAGACGATACTTCGCGAATGATAGAGGAGGAGGAGGAACGCTCGCCACGGCTATCCCTGAAAGCGCAGCTTGAGAGAGAAATTCTCCAAAAAGTTTTTTTCACACGAGACCGGCGAAGGTGGAGGGGGGTGGGTGGCGGAGGTTCTGGAGACAGGCTCCGACCTCGGGAGCGAACTCACCCAGGTGAGCTCTAAACTCCTGGGATGTGTGGGACCCGACACCTGGAGGAGGGGGTGTGTGTGTGGGGGAGGGGGGGCGACACGGAGGGCAACACGAGTGGGTTAAAACCATACATATTTGTTTACAATTTACAGCATGATGGTTGCGGGCGGCACGGTGGCGTAGTGGGTAGCGCTGCCGCCTCACAGCAAGAAGGGATCCCGGGTTCGAATCCCGGCTCGGGGGCCTTTCTGTGTGGAGTTCGCGTGTTCTCCCCGTGTCCGCGTGGGTTTTCGCCGGACACTCCGGTTTCCTCCCACCGTCCAAAGACATGCAGCCAGGTTAATTGGCGTACTGACTAAATTTCCCCAGGTGCCCTGCGATGGACTGGCGTCCTATCCTCGGTGTTCCCCCCCTGCCTTGCGCCATGTGGCTGCCGGGATACGCTCCGGCTCACCGCGACCCTGTGTACAGGATTAAGCGGTTTCTGAAAACGGATGGATGGGTGTTTTTAATTGTTGGAGGAAACCGGAGAACACACACAGAACAGAAGGAGAGAACACGCAAACTCCTGCACAGAAAAGTGGCGATGCAGAAATCGAACCGCCTCGGGCAAGAACTTTATTTCTGTGAGACACAGATGTTACCACTGCAGCGGCATCCGGCTGCTAACGATTACAAGTTGAAATCCTGATGACTATATTGTACAATCATACTTGACAACTTAACTGTGGTGTCACCCAATTATAATTTCTGGCTGGACAGAAGCAGCAGGTAGCGGCGGCGCGAGAGTTGGGCTTCTTCAACAAACTCTCAGCCACTGGCGTTGACAGAGCAACGCACATTTCCGGCCCCGATAACTTAACTATCCTAGGGTTGGGGAGAAAAAAAAAGTTGGAGGAAAAAAAAGTGACGGGAGAAAAGGCTGGCACGAAAACAAACTTTCGCGGGGAACAGGCGCCAACGGCTTGGTCAGCAACTCTGCCAACGAACCGCTTCATTAACCGCGAAAAACGAGAGACGTTTTAAGCGGAGTTTCGCCAGGGCGGCGTAGCGAGAATTCGGCCGGTGACGGTCGTGTCGCGATTTTTAAACGTCGCGACGACATTGTTACGCGAGGCACATCGAACCGCGAGCCTCCGCCCGTGCTCATTAGCGGATTCTATTTCTTGAACAACGTGGCTTAAAGTTTAAAGTTTGCTCGTCACGTTAATGTTTGGGGGGGGCGGCACCGCCTCCCCGCAGCAAGAACCACCCGGGTTCGATTCCCGGCTCCGGCTGCCCTGCTGTGTGGAATTTGTTCTGCGTGGGTTTCCTGCGGGTTCTCCTGTTTCCTCTTTACAAATAAACAAGAAACACTCCTTAATTAGTCGGCCGATAACATCGTAATATATAGGAAGCAGTGTGCGGCAACACGGCGCCGGCAAACCGCCTGGCCGCCTCCTCCTCCGCCTCTCTGCACTTTCCTCGCTACGCCTCTGAGTCTTCGACATCGAATGAATATGTGCGCGTTATAAATGTAAAATTATTATTATTATTATGAATCAACAAGGGGTAAGGTGTAAATCAGGGAAGGGTGATCAGCAAGGGGTGAGGGCCTGGTCAGCACGCGTTTAAAATGTTAAAATTATCATTATTATTAGATAAACAATCGCGGACCAAACGGGGGGTTCTGTCCCGCGCCTCGCCTAAACGCTAAACGTCAAACCCCCACTAACGAGCGTTCCTTCCCCCCACGCTCTGTCCTCCGTTGATAAACGGCTTGAAGGAGCACGCCGTCCCACGCAGCAGCGTGGGCCCGCGACTCTGCGCGGCGTGCGTCAAAGCCGCATTATTCCAGCTGTCAATAAAGGCGAAACGTTTTGTGACAAAATCCGTACGCGGCTCGTCCCCTAAGCGAGGCCGGTAAGGCGAGCGGCCGTGCTTCGATGGGTTTCCCTCTCGCCCGCCATGCAAACGCGGCTGAACCGGCGCGCGGCCGTCAGACGCGGCCTGAGATCTGCTCTCCGCAAGACGGGAGAGAGAATCACTCTCGCGTTGAATGTTGTTTCGGGGGATAGCCGTGTCACTCGAGCGTTGTTGCCGTCTCCTTGGCGACGTTTCCCGTCACCACGTTGGAGGCGTCATCAGGTTATCGAGGAGCTTAGGGGACGCTGGCATATTTTTGCCGCTCTTAAGATCGCGAGTTTCACGACCTTTCAGTGTATTCGAAGCAGCCTTAATCATTTATTTGTTGTTGCTTTGGTTTTTATTAGGTTGTTTTTGTCGTTGATGACATGCCGTTCTCTCCGCGCCCCTTGTGCAGCGCTTTGTGACCCTCGGGTGAAAGGCGCTCTATAAATTGCTATTATTATTATTATAAACATCACCGGCCATCGTCGTGCAAGCTCTAGATGCGGGATTCCTGTGATACAACACTGGCCTGTGCCTCTACCACTGGCCCCTGTCTCTAACACTAGCTCCCAGACACTCACGTTGAGACCCAGAGACTCGCATAGAGGCCCAAAGACTCACATTGAGACCCAAAGACTAACACAGAGACCCAAAGACTCACATTGAGACCCAAAGACTAACATAGAGACCCACAGACTCACATAGAGACCCATAGACTCACATAGAAATCCACAGACTCACACTGACATGCATCGACTTAGAGAGTCGCAGTCACGTAGACCGAGCTGTGATTAAAGCGGGTTTCCAAGCGTAGCGAGTTAAAGGTCTCAATCCAATCATCCGTGACTACACAAAGAATCCCATCGTATTCAATTTAGCTTTTCACTTAATCTGGATTAATTCCATCTCTGAGCCTTAAACACGCGTGGGTTTGATTGACACGCGCGGGAAACACTCCCAGTGGCGCACGCACACGCTGAGTCACCTCAGTGTTGGACCACGCAAACACGCAACCCGTCCTGCTCTTTCTGGATAGCCGTGTCGAGCATGCCTTCTCTCTCCGTGAACGTGGAAGGCGACAATTCTCAATCGTTGGAGCCGTGAATACCTACATCCCATCAGTCACACGAGCAAGTAAAACCTCTGGACTGGATTGGACACTTGGGCGGCACGTTGGCCTAGCGGTGAGTAGCGCTGCCGCCTCACAGCAAGAAGAGTCCCCGGGTTCGAATCCCGGCTCGGGGGCCTCTCTGTGTGGAGTTTGCATGTTCTCTCCCCGTGTCCGCGTGGGTTTTCGCCGTGCACACTCCGGTTTCCTCCCACCGTCCAAAGACATGCTGCCAGGTTAATTGGCCTACTGAGTAAATTGCCCCAGGTGCCCTGCGATGGACTGGCGTCCCATCCTCGGTATACCCCTGCCTTGCGCCCTGTGTCTGCCGGGATAGGCTCCGGCTCACCGCGACCCTGTATAGGATTAAGCGGTTTCTGAAAATGGATGGATGGATGGAGATGTTTATTATGACAGCATAAAACTACCCGGTAAGCTTGCAAACTCTTTACAGGGTTCCTGAGACGCAAAAAACACGCGAATTTCCAAAAAAACCTAAAAATATAAAAACAACACATTTTACCAAACAACAGCATTGCACATAAGCGACAAATTAAATAACCGGAAAAAAAAAAATTTCGATGGAAAAAAACATATCGGCAGCTTTTTTGTTTTACGACACGGAGGCTTTGCATCATTAACTCGCACGTGCCAACACGCCGATGAATCTGAGGTACAAAGCACTCAGGCTCGCTTGCAATCGGCCTGATTGAACAACAAACACGAACGCGAGCCGGTTGCGCAACGCCGAGAGTGTGGGGGCCCCCCGCTTCGACAGATTGAATATTCTGCGCCGGATAAATCTTATCGAGGATGAAAAACAATTCCACCCACGCCACGCCACTTTCGCTGCTGCCCTGCTCCTCTGCCGGGCGCGGGGAGTAAATAGCCCGGCTGATTATGACAGGCGGGCAGAAATATTGCGCAATCCGCGTCGTCTTAAGCACTCTACCCCCCCCCACCGCGAGCACCTCCAACCCAGCTCGCTTTCGAAGGCAGAGCGCGGATGTATGATGTATTCGGCACACGTAGCGAGAGAGCGCCACTGCAGAGAGCACCGATGATGGATGGGCCCGACACACACACACACACGCGTGCGCACGCAAAGGCAAAGATCCTCCGTATAGCCGAGCTGAAAGACAACGATGTCCAGAAGCTGACCGTCGTGCTTCGAAGAATCGCAAAGAAGATAGCCTCAATAGACTGTAGGCGGCAAGTGCCGTTAGCGAGCATCTACACACACACGCCCACGCGCACACGCACAGACACACAACAAAGACAAAGATCCCCCGTATAGCCTTGACAGACTGTAGGGGCAAGTGCACAGACACACGCGCGCATATAAAGGCAAAGACCCCCCGTGTAATATACTGTCAGGGTCAAGTGTTGGTAGCGAGCACCTATTAAGGCCAGCACGGCACACACACACACGCATTAACACAGGCACGTACACACACGTACGCAAAGACCCCCGCCTCCCGTATAGCCTTAACAGACTGTAGGGTCAAGTGCCGTGAGCGAGCGCCGACGAAAGCCAACACGGCACACGAGGGTGTGGATGGCCAGCACCACGCCCGGCCTCCTTTGTCTCCCTAGTGGCGATGTTTACACGCCGCACTAGGTACTCATTTGAGGCTGAGTCGATCGAGCAAGTCGTTTGTACGTGTGTCCGCCCACTTATTCCTGCCGAGCGTTTGACTTAAAAAGATGACATTTTCGGGGATTATAAATGAGACCTCAAAGGATTCTCTGAAACTTCGTTCGTTTTTTTCCAGATTTATTTTTTAACGGACGACATCTTCTATGCAATGTTTGTAGATTTTAATTCTCAGTTATTTTTTTTGCTCTGAAAATTAGATGCAGAGAGCCAGCAGTGATATTTTCAAAAGGACATCGGTAGGAATCCAGGTTCCAGCATTCACGTCGGAAAAGAACGTCATCAACAAGTCAGAATAACGTGTTACACGCTTGGAACGAGATCGTCCGTAGCGCGGGTACTCTGCTAGTTTGGAAAATTCAAGACCCAAGCCGCAGTAGTGCGATTGTGACCACGCGGTTCAAACCATGGATCGTATAGTAAAACCCACAGTGACGCATAGATATACATTGAGACGGACAGAGATACTACTGCTAATGATAATTTTACATTTATAACGCGCACAGATTCATTCAATGTCAAAGGTATTAATTCGACGAGAGAACGACTCGGAGGCGTAGCGAGGAAAGCGCAGAGACGCAGAGGAGGCAGCCAGGCGGTTTGCCGGCGCCATATTGCCACAAATAGTCTTCGAGATACATGGATTCATAAAGATGCATATCAGTTGAAGACAAGCCATAGTACGTAGTGTGAATGTGACCACGCAACCCAAACTATGGGCCGTATAGTAAACTCATAAAGACTCATAGAGACCCAAAGATACTCATAGAGACACATTGACTCAGACACATAGAGACCCGCCCATAGAGACTCATAGAGACCCATTGAGACCCATAGAGTCTCAGACCAACACATAGCTTCACAGTAAACCCACTTCTTCTTCTTTGCGATTCTTCGAAGCGCGATGGTCAAATTACAGTTTCCCATTTCCTTACACAGCCCCTTGCATTTTGATTGGACCCACTGCACTCTGCGCTCCTTCAGCGGAGTCGAAATAGCAGCAATCCGCAAACTCTTTCTCTCTGCTGAAGCCCTCTCTCTCTCTCTCTGTGTGTGTGTCGCTGTGTCGCTCTGTCTCTCTCTCTCTCGCTCTGTCACTCGTCATCTGAGTAGCAGCAGCAGTAGCCGACCTCGACAGTCACATCGAGATGCTCTGAACAGATCGCTGCTGCCACGCGCCAGAATAGAATCATCATCATCATCATCATAATTCTCAGCACTCGCTTCGTGCTCCACAGCAGTGGTTCTTAACCTTCACTGCAGCCGGCACCCCTGTGATTCTCAACGCATGTAAGCGGTTTCTGAAAATGGATGGATGGATGGACGGCAAGGCACGCAAAGGTTCCCCATGTAGCCTCCACGAGGCTGTTGGAGCAAGTGCTGTTGTATGGCTAGCTGCACGGCAGCGGGTTTCCACATACTCGCCACTGTTGGTGGACGCGAGCGGGATTCAAACTCCGCAGTTGGCCGGGTTCGGAGCACGGGCGGTATTCTCCGCTGCGCCGCCGCTCTCAAAAAATGACTCGAAGAACGTTCATCGCTCAAAGACCGTGTTCAAATTAAAGTAGTGGCTTTCGCCAGGGTCTTGAGAGTCGAGTCTCTCCTCGACTTGCGACGCATGCGACTTACGACCACCCGGACTTACGACGGCCGTCTGGTCGCAGGAATAGCGTAAAGAGCTTGCGAGCTCAATGGGTATTTTTTTCTGCCGTAATAACCAAACATCTATCTATCTGTCTGCCTGACGCAGCCGGATTAATTAAAACGAGAACGTGTGCGAGTGTTTGACGCGCCGATTTTGGGGTGTCTCGACCGCCTCACCCGGGTGGGATCAAGACTCATTCTCACGTCCGCATATAGCAGCAACAACCCTGACCTAATTAGGCACGCGAGCTAATTGCCGCCGTATTTACGTTTTGACAATCGCGCCCTGTTTACGCGCTTACGCAACCTGACAATTTAAGTTCGTCTCGGCTGAGGGGCTCACGACACAGACTTGGACGGATCATCGCGTAGTCGCTATACTGAGGATGGGACGCCAGTCCATCGCAGGGCACCGGGGGGCAATTTAGTCCGCAGGCCGATTAACCTATGCAGCAGTGTTTAAAGATCTTAACACTTTTTCTCATGCCCGGAAAGGGTTAAACCTCGCACATTCTACATTAGCAGCAGCATGTCTTTGGGCTGTGGGAGGAAACCGGAGTGCCCCGGCAAAAACCCACACGGACGCGGGGAGAGAACAGACAAACTCCACACAGAAAGGCAGCCGAGCCGGGATTCGAACCCGGGAACTTTCTAGCTGCGAGGGGCTACTCACCACTACGCCACCGTACCTCAACGCGACGATAATGACTCGTAGTATTATTATTACTGTTACTACTACATTGTCGCGAATTCGATAACACCGTTTTCAAAACAACGGCGAAGGTGCTCACACGTTTGATAAATGTCATGAATCTTAAGCATCTTATTGGCGGGGCGGCAGAGGACTCCCTATAGCTGCAAATTGCGTTATTGAAATTTGCTGAATATTTCAGGCGCGAGTCGGGGCCTCCTTTGCGTGATTACATTTACATTTTGCTTTATATTTAAATCGCGGCCTCTCTGACTTTTCGCATTACGCGGATTATAGCGGAATTGAGTAAACGGAATTGAGTAAACGGGGGTGGGGGGGGAAATATTTATGCAACGGCTTTGTGTCTCGGCGATATATTGCGCGCGAGAGGATTAATTGAAATAAAATTACAAAGAACACACACACACACTCGCGCGCACAGCAACGTGTTAAAATGTATAAAGCTTGGCGCGAGAAGAAACCCGGCAGCTGCGTTCGGTGAGTGTAAAGGCGCAGACCCCGCAATGCCCAAGCGAACAGCTCGACCGGGCAGAATAGATGTCAACTGGGGTCTGGAGCGGTGAGTTTTGACCTACTCTTTAAAGCAAAAAAACATGTATCCATCCATTTTCAGAAACCGCTTAATCCTATACAGGGTCGCGGTGAGCCGGAGCCTATCCCGGCAGACACAGGGCGCAAGGCAGATTGCCGGCCCTTCGTCTCTTGACCTCTGAACCACCAAGTCAGCATGGCTTCAGACCGCGCGCGAGCTTCTTAATCGCGAGCGGCGTGTTCTATCCACTGCACCGCTGCTCTTCGAAATAAGGGACCGAGACGTGATTACGGCGCGGTGTAATAACAGCTGTTAATTGTAATGGAGTAATTCAATTCGGTTAAACCGGCGCTGACGTAATTGCTAAAATTGCCTGCATTATTGGCTTCCGAAGATTTATATTTGTGATTGCCAATTAAGGATTTAATCTAATATTGTTAAGACCGACTTCATTTAAAATGTTATTATCGAAGTGGCTGAGCGGCGCCGGGGTGTGGGGAACCGAGCAGTCCACGCTGAGAGCCTGAGTTCGGATCCAGAGTTTAGCCACCCTGTGTTCAAACTGGTTCAATCTCACACACAGACTGGGCCAGATACAATTGACACATTTCAGACTTATGTCAATATAAACGTGTCAGGTATATATGGCCCACCCTGTATAATGGAGCATATGTTTTGTATGTGTGTGTAAACATTGCCGCTAGGTATGTCCGTACCAGGTTCGAGTCCTTCATCTATATATAATAGAGTAAGCATTTGTGTTTGTGTATGTCTGCAATCAGGGTAGCAGGTCACCAGAAAATGTCATCGTCGAGACACGTTAGATGAACGCGTTACACGCTCGGAACAAGATCACCCGCAGGGCGGGCACTCTGCTAGTCATACAATTCTGGCACTTATAACGCGTCGCACGGTATTCTTCACTCTTAAAGAGAGAGAGAGAGCGACTCAGAGGTGCGAGGAACCGCAGGGAGGCGGCTGAGGGGAAAGGGAGCCACGCCGTGAGCCGGCGCCAACCCGCGATGTTATCGGCCAATTCATTAACGAGTGCTTATTTTTAGTTGTGGGAGGAAACCGTAGAACAAGTGGAACGGCACAAACTCCACACACAAAGGCGCCGGAGGCGGGAATCGAACCGCCTCGGGCAGCACCTTCTTCTCTCTGTGAGCAATTCTCCGAAGCGAAGCGCGGAATCGCGGAGCGTACGGCGAGACGCGGTGTTGCGGAGATTAACCGGGTGCGGTTATCCGTGGCTTTAGCGGCGTGGTGGGTGGTGGGGGAGTCGTGGGTGGGTGGGTGTGTGGGAGGAAAAAAAACCCCCATCTAAGCTAAAAACGAAAATTCATTTTCGCTACTACATTTCTCCCCCGTACGAAGCAGGAATATTAAGGCAAGCGCCGTGCGGAGATAGAATATTAGGTGGTGGGTGATGGTGGCGGTGGTGACGGCAGCGCTATTGCTCGACTCTCAGTCGATCTGTCTTGATGTTGTTGACATGCCGTTCTCTCCACAGCCTTGTGCAGCGCTTTGTGACCCTCGGGTGAAAGGCGCTCTACAAATGCTATTATTACGTATCACTAATCAGACGAAACAACGGCGAATGTCGTTCACAGTCCTCAGCGTTAACGGGTAACAGCGTTCAGTTCGGTCGCGGCGTGGTGGGGTAAAGCGTGGGATACCCACAACTTTTTTCGCGACATGTGACCGGCTGGCAAGCGTCGGCCGAACTAGCCGCGTAAAGCATTCGAGGCGCTAGCATTTTCGGAGTCGCTCTTAAAAACCGCGGCGTTAGCGGGCCATTGCAGGGCTGCGCCTTTACCCTCAGAGAAACCGAGGTGAAACAGACAATACTCCGCGGGGATTTACGGCGAGCGGCGTTCCTCAGCTCGGGTTCCAAATTTATCGCCGTTTCCTTGTCAGTGCGTCGTCAGAAAAAAAAAAAACAATCAA
>JAZEWU010000044.1:4425547-4436212 GCA_036362915.1 Geotria australis | reverse complement strand
TTATTTTCTGTTGCTTTGGTTTTTATTGTTTTGTCTTTCGTTGATGACATGCCGTTCTCTCCGCGGCCCTTGTGCAGCGCTTTGTGACCCTCGGGTGAAAGGCGCTATATAAATTGAATTATTATTATTATTAATTATTATTATTATTATATAAATAGATAGATGTTTATTATCACAGCAGAAAAAAAAATACCTAGCGAGCTCGCAAGCTCTTCGCGGGATTCCCGCATTGACACAACAACAAACTCGCGAATTGTATTCATTGACCAGCGAACCGAGACCACCAACTCGCTACACTCAACCCGGGATTCGAACTCAGGTTCCTTCGGATTATCGGCTCGGCATGTCTGCCCCGGCCGTTATGAAGCACCCACCCAGTGTCGCCTCGGGGCAGTGAGTGCCTCGCCGGCCCGCTCATTTCTCGTTGCGATCACCGTCAGGAGTTTTGACATCCTCGTCGCTAACGCTTATTAAACGTTTCAATTTGGCCGTTTAATGACGCGTGTGTTAAAATAACTGCGTGACATTGCCCGGTGACTCGTGTCGTTGCGGGAGGGAAGTTGGGGGGCGGATTAATGTGGACAGGACATGTGACCCCCACACTACCCCATCTCTTCCCGTCTGCTCCGGACGTTGTAATAACTTCTAACCGCGGCTCGGAAACCACGAGAGGTGGGCGGCAGGGTGTCTGGGCAGAGGTAAAGTCAGCGGCTCCTCCTCGCAGAGACAAGATTCTGCCCGAGAGAGTTTGATTCCCGCCTCTAACGCCGGCTCCTGCCTCTAACGCTGGATTCTGTCTCTAACACTGGCTCCTGTATCTAACAGTGTCTCCCTTATCTAGCACTGGCTCCCGTTTCTAACGATGACACCCACCTCTAACACCGGCTCCTGTCTCCGGCACTGGCTCCTGTCCTCTAGCACTGACTCCCGTCTCTAAACAGTGGCTCCCGTCTCTAGCACTGGGCTCCCATCTTTAACACCGGCACCCGTCTCTAACGCTGGCTCCTGTCTCTATCGCTGGCTCCAGAGGGCAGGTTGCCGGGACGGACAATGAAAGGTCAGCGTCTGCTGCTGATAATCATCATGATGCTGACGTTGAAAACGAAAATGATGATGATGTCCTTTAAGGTCTGGTGTCGGCCTTGGAACATCTGCCAGCGATCGAGCACAAGGAAAGGGCCGGAACGCAGAGCGATGCCGGCACCTGGCACCGTCACCAGCAACCATACCTCATTTCACGCCAATAACCGACACATTACAGCCTTCCAAGGTCTCCTTTGATAGAGGAGCTCGATTTGAACTCGAGGGATGGTTTCATACAGCGCGCTGGCTTCGGAATAACCGCTAATCGCTCAGGAGACGTCAAAACTTTTAAATCTCGATTTTTAAGTTTTTTCCCCCACCACCCCGAAGCACGGACGCCGGGGATGATGATTTTTATCGCGTGTTGGATTCCGTTTTCAGAAACCGCTCAATCCTGTACAGCGTACAGGGTCGCGGTGAGCCGGAGCCCATCCCGGCAGACACAGGGCGCAAGGGCAGGGGAACACCGAGGATGGGACGCCAGTCCATCGCAGGATGCCAATTAACCTGGGACGGTGGGATGAAACCGGAGTGCCCGGCGAAACCCCACGCGGACACGGGGACAACGTGCAAACTCCACACAGAAAGGCCCCCCCGAGCCGAGATTCCGAACCCTGGACCTTCTTGCTGTGAGGCGGTAGCGCTACCCACTACGCCACCGTGCCGCCCATATTCATTCAATGTCGAATGTATTCATTTGGAGAGAGGACGACTCAGAAGCGCTGTCCGCCTCATAGCAAGAAGAACACGGGTTCGATACCCTACTCGGGTGCCGCCTTTCTGTCGTGGAGTTTGCGCCATTCTCTCTCCCCGTGTCAGCGTGGGGTTTTGTTTTGTCGCCGGGCACTCCGGTTTCCTCCCACAGCCCAACGACACGCTGCAGCCTAGCTTAATTGCCCAGCCGAAATTGCCCCTGGTGCCCTGAGATGTTGTTATTTTCTGACTTGTCCCCGCTGACCGGCCGTTACAAAGAGCTACCACAGCTCAACGGTTCGAACCAGCTTTAAACAAAATAAATAAACTCACTGACGTTTTCCCGGAACGACAAATATAATTGATTTTTTTCTACGTGATCTAACCCATTAAAAGAGATATACTATGGTGGCGTAGCGGTGAGTAGCGCTGCCGCCTCACAGCAAGAAGGTCCCCCCGGGGTTCGAATCCCGACTCGGGTGCCTTTCTGTGCGGAGTTTGCATGGTTTCTCCCCCCCGTGTCCCCGTTGGGGTTTTAAACCGGGCACTCCGGTTTCCGCCGAATAACGACAGAGAACGGAAAATCAGCAAAACAATTTTGGGGGGGTTTTTGTCGAAGGTTGTGGGCGATTGTGTTGAGCCGAGCGGCCGGAGTAGCGACGCGAGGTATCTTAGGGTGTCCCGTGTGAATAGCGCGGTGGCATTTATTATTTGCTGTTTCGTAAGCGACACGTTGGTGGATGGGCAGCCAGTGTAAGACTGTCCGTGCATTTTGTGGTCGGTCGCTCGCTCGCTCTCCAGCTTTGACCTCCTTCTTCTTTGCGATTCTTCGAAGCGCGATGGTCACATTACAGTTTCCCATTTCCTTACACAGCCCCTTGCATTTTTCATTGAACTCCGCAAGGTCTTTTGAGCTGCAGAGGTTGGATAGTAGAGCCACAGACAAGGCAGTGTTCCATAGTACGGTCTGCTTCTCCACATTCACACGTGGTGGTTGGGCCGGTCTTGTAGCCCCATCTGACCCAACGCAGCAGCATCTTCTGATCGTCCCGTTCTAGTTCTCAGGCGGTTGAAGTGTCTTCCACTGAATCCACGCTGCGTCTGAGCCAGGAGGGAAGTCTTCAGCAGGTGGGATTCCCATGCCAGTTGCAGGAGGAGGGTCACTCTCAAGCTTTTCCGTCCAGAGACAGCCCGGATAAGACGGCCAGATCCATTCTTCAGGCGCGTCGCTCCGTACCGTTTCTGACGGCCGTCGCTCTATTTCCCCGGCGCCTCGGTGACACGCGGCGAGTGTTTTGAGTACACCGACGCGTTTCTGGAATCGCCCCCGCGGTTTTACCCCCCGTGGGGGAATCGCACAGATTTCCCAGCGGAGCAATTTGTGCGGCTACCCTAATCCGGGCGAGCGGCGGAATTGAGACGCTTTCGATGTGACAACACGGGGAGGAGGCAGCGTGTCTTGACGGGCACAGGTGTTTCTGTGTGTGTGTGGTGGTGGTGACTCAGTGGGGAGCGGTGGCTCAGCCGTTAGCGTAATTCTGGGCTACAAACCCGGCGACCCAAGTTGGAATCCCCGCTCGCGGCCAATAACACCAGTGACGATTTTCTGAACGGGTCCTGGGCCTCCCCTCGGTCGACTCAGAACGGCGGTTTTAAAGCACACACACACACACTCTCGCGTGGCGCTATCCAACACACCGGCTTCCTAACACACCCGCTCTCTAACACACCCGCTCTCGAACACACAGGCAGGGTCTGCTCCCGTGATAAAAACCCGGCTACGACACTTTTCACTTTGGTTGATTTAAAATGTGGTAATTTATGAACCCTGTTATATACTTTCATTACAGTCAGCAATTCGCATGCACGTCGTGTCAAATGCAGGAGTCCCGTCTGGAGTTTGCAAGCTCGCCGGGTATTTTTTCCCCGCTGTAATAACAAGCATCTATCTGTAATAATAATAATACACATCTATCAACCCTCACGAACGGAGCGCTGAGGACACTTTGCCAAAACGCATTAGGGCGCCGAGTGAAGTATGGTCAAAATATATTCGGAAACGGGCCATTACACCCGGCCGGCTCTCTCAATTTCTGCCCGAAGCACAAATGGTATGGTAATAGAGTAGATATGTGTGCCACAATATAGCCCCATCCGCCGGGTCGTGATGGAGTGGCGGAGCGGCGGTTTAGCGCCTCGCCGTGACCCCCCGCACGCCCCGCGCGGATAACGCGGTTTGCCGAGCCCATGTCTCGACCTCGTCTCCCCCCCCCCCTAGGTCGACTCGGCAATATAATTTAGTATTTCGGTTACAGGTATCGGAGGGCGGCACGGTGGCGTAGTGGGTAGAGCTGCCGCCTCACAGCAAAGAAGGCTCCCGGGTTCGAATCTCGGCTCGGGCGCCTTTCTGTGTGGCGTTTGTGTGCTCTCCTCCCCACCTGCGTGGTTATCTCCTGGACGTGCGGAGTGCGACACGCAACTGTAATTGGTCGTGAGCGGGAATCGAACTCGGGGTCACACTAGGTTTGTGGTCCAACGCACTGACCACCACCGAGCCCCCGCTCCCCACACACAACAACAACAACCGTCCTTCGCCACTAAGTGGCGGTGACGTCACCACGTCGCCTGTGCCAGGCCATATGCACCTTGAGGCCACGTGAAGTGTCGAAGGCTCGTCGACAGGAGGTCACAGGACAGACCCAGGTGTCATGGGCTGCCTGACTGAGATGACTGGCAGATACACCACCTGAGCTCCCTACCGTGCCAACTTGCTGTGCTTTGGCCGCTCGGCTCGCTGTTGTGAGCGTCGCTCCTCCGCCCTCCGTTGTTGCTGGAGGGCGACTGCCTCCAACTGCCCAGTAGCGTCCTTCACGAACCTCCTCCACAGAGGTGGATCTTGACACCGCCGGTACCAGTTTTCAGCAAGTCCACCCAGCTCCAGATCCTCCTGTGCCGCATCGGTCCATCTCTTCTCTAGCCCGTGCCGCGCCCGTTTAGCCCCCTCTATCCGACCAAACAGCAGTTGCTTGGCCATGCGATGGCTGGGCATGCGGGCTACATGGCCCAGCCACCTGAGCCTCGCCTGCCGAAGGAGCTCACAAATGGGACTCTGTCCAGATCACAAACTTGCTCTGATAGACACCGGTCTAGCCATACTTCCCCACTCCGGTCAGGTCACGCTGACCCGTAATTAGAAACGCTCCACTTACAACGCGTGCGTTACGCTGTAGGGCTGTCGGCTTGGGCTCTTGATTAAACGCGTTCGTAATAAAAACGCAACGCGTGCGTTGTTTGTGGGTTGCTGTTGCTGTTGTTGTTATTACGAAAAACATTCAGTTCCCGTTACTTTTAATGGGAAGCTTAGATCACAGGAAAGCGAATCGTTATCACTCATCGTCGCGAGGCGCCGCTTAATCCGGCACAGGGTCGCGGTGAGCCGGAGGCAGAGATGAAAGTAAGCCGGTACGGTCTGGTACGATCTGATATGGTGTAGTCGTGAGAGAGTGGCTTCTTCTTCTTCTTTGCGATTCTTCGAAGCACGATGGTCAGCCTCTGGACATCGTTGTCTATCAGCTCGGCCTCGAAGTGTTTGGTAGAATTCGCAGGCAATAACCAAGTATTACCTGACAGGGATCGCGACGTGAACGCTTCTACCTTGACCCCCAGAGAGTGGCTGAAGCGTTTGCCATGGTACAAGTGGGAAGGCGGGTTTTGATGCGACCGTAATCCGTAAGAGATTTCAGTTACTTTTACCCCCGGCCGGAGCCTATCCTGGCAGATGCAGGACGCAAGGCAGGCCTACACTCAGGATGGTACGACAGTCCGTCTCTAACCCTGGCTCCCGTCTCTAACCCTGGCTCCCGTCTCTAACGTCGGAGACCCGAGTTCTCGCTGACTCGTGAAGCCCGCCTCTCTGCGTGTGTTTCGCTGCCGCCGACAGCAGTGGACCTCCAACACTGGCGCGTCTGGCTCCTGGCCACATCGCTGCCGCCGCCCACGCCGAAGCCGAAGCCGTACACAATGATATTTGGAAATGTGAGTGGATTAGGCGCGAGGGGTATTCTCCGGGCACTCGGAGTTCCGCCCGCTCGACACACTCACCCGCCCCGAAACAAAGAGATGTTCCGTACAACCGCGGCGCCATGGCTGCGATGCGTATTCAACTCACTCCCGTCGCACTCTGTGACACCGTTGTGCTGCTTTGTCGCTTGTTACATTATTGGATTGATCGGATGGGGGTTTTTTTTGTTGTCCTGTGCAATGCTGCGTATTGCTGTTTGCTTTACGATTAAGCTAATGTTTTTATCCCCTCTCTGTTTAAATGCCGTAAGTTCGTTGCATTACCTTCCGAGTTTATAATATTGTTTATGCCGGTTAGTGCGTACGTTTGCTGTGTACAGAGTTTGCAAGTGTTAGAGACAAGAGCCAGTGTTAGGGACAGGAGCCAGTGTTAGACAGGAGGGAGCACTATAGACTGGTGCCAGTGTTAGAGACTGGAGGCAGTGGTTAGACAGAGGTGCGCTCTGGTTGCGGGATGCTTGCGGGCCGCGGAGCAACACATACAATCCCACGGTGACACAATCGAACTCACACAGTACGTACCGAAGACGACACCCTAACCACAATCGTGAACCGTAAAACACACAGTGTCGCGCGGGACCAAAACGCGATCGATAAATATTCGAACCCGGGGAGCAAAACGCGACTACGCGGCAAAAATCCACGCGGAGGTGGCACCGACGTTTCCCTGAGGTTTACACTCAGCTTCATCAGGTCTTCATCAAGCCTTTCCGAGCCCCGATGAAGCTGAGTGTAAGCCTCAGCGAAACGTCGGTACCACCTTTAAGGTACGTGATGCATGTGCTCACTCGTTTGCTCCGACATATCGACGGGTGCACTTCACTTACACACTTTGTTTTCACATTACCTAAACTCACAAAAAAGAGCTTCACTATTGATAACATTGATTGTTTAATTAGGATTGGCGTTGTTGCCCCCTCGTGTCTGTCTCTCTGTCTCTCTGTCTTCCTGTCTCTGTGTCCTTGTGTCTCTCCCTGTCGCTCACCCTCCCTCCCTGTCTCCCTCCGTGTTTGTCTTTAGGGAAGTGACATCCATCTAAGGGGACGCTGGCAGAATTTTGCCGCTCTTAAGATTGCCAGTTTCACGACCTTTCAGTATATTCGAAGTAGCCTTAATCATTTATTTTCGGTTGCTTTGGTTTTTATTGCGTGTTTTTTTCTTTCGTTTGTTGACATGCCGTCCTCTTCGCGGCCCTTGTGCAGCGCTTTGTGACCCTCGGGTGAAAGGCGCTATATAAATTGATATTATTCTTTTTATTATTGGTCGTGAAATCCTACGAGTTAATTCCACACATCCCGACGGCCTAGCCGAGCCGCGAATCGAACCCCGGGAGCTTCTCGCTACACCCACCCTGGCGACCCCCCCCTCCCAGGGTAGAGATTTCTTAATCTACTAATGCGTGAGACGGGGGCCGAGGGCCAAAAACATCGCTGTGTTGTTGTGACGGCCGCGTTGCGTCGATGATGATCATGATAAACGCGCGGCTGATGTTTAATTCGAGCCCCGGACGAAATCCGTCCTGATGAATATTTACGCGGAAATATTGTTTGGTCCACCGTCGTTGTAATTTATTTGGTCAATTAACGTGCGATGGCCGTTCGTAAACGGTTGTTTTGTTTTCGTTTCGGTTCATTCGTCATTTTTACATATGCATTTTTTTGATAAATGTATATTTTTTTAATACGTGTATTTTTTTGTCAATTCGCGTCTTCGTTGTTGTGTCGATCCAGGAATCCCGTAAGTAGTTTCAATGTTTCAATTAAATTCAACTTTATTTGTCGACACTACCATATGTACAGGACATACAGAGGACCGAAATACCGTTTCTCTCAGACCCCCGGCTTGCAAGCTCACTGTGTAATTTGTTTCTGCTGTAATAATAATAAACATCTATCTAGTTTCATTCCCTTAACCCGTTACCACGTGCGTTTCGCTCCAGGCCACGAATAATCGGCAATGGATTGCTAAATTGTACTGATGTATTGTTGTCACGGCTCGATCTATAATTAATATAGCTTAGTTAATAATGCATCACATTTCAATAGCGGTCCCTTCCACCCAGACGTCGTTAGGCGCTGTAAGATAAGGTAGAGAGAGATTGAGGGGGAGGCAGCCACACGGAGAGCCGGCGCCAACCCACCAGAGGCCGCACCCTCTATGTTACGATCCATCCATCCATTTTCTGAAACCGCTTAATCCTGTACAGGGTCGCGGTGAGCCGGAGCCTATCCCGGCAGACACAGGGCGCACGGCAGGGGAACACCGAGGATGGGACGTCGGTCCATCGCGGGGCGCCTGGGGAAACGCAGTCAGTACGCCAATTAACCTGGCAGCATGTCTTCGGACTGTGGGAGGAAACCGGAGTGCCCGGCGAAAACCCACGCGGACACGGGGAGAACATGCAAACTCCGTACAGAAAGGCCGTATGTTATGATGTTATCGGCGAATTCGCTCGTGAGTGGGTTTTTTTTGTTATGGGACGAAAGCGGAGAACCCGGAGGAAACCCACGCACAACAAGGGGAGGGAGCACAGAAAGGCGCACGACGCGGGAATTGAAGTGCCTCGGGTAGGACTTTTTTTTCTGTCTATCAGTGTTAGAGATCGGAGCCAGTGTTAGAGATATGAGCCAGTGTTCGAGATCGAATCCGGTGTTAGAGACAGCAGCCAGTGTTACAGACAGGCGCCAGTGTTAGAGATAGGAGCCAGTAATCAAATCCAGAGCTTGCAAGCTCACTGGGTATTTTCCGCCTTAATAATAATAAACATCTAACTCGTAAACATCTATTATTATTATTATTCTCCTCCATTACGTCGCGAGAGGTCACGGGGTTGGGCAGGCCGCATTCATCCAGCAGTGGAGCGGCCCCGGCTAATGATGATGGACCAACTGCTGTGAAGGGAGCCCCATTACGTAAAGCACCAGCGTATTAAATATGTATGCCTTGTTTTTGTTGTGCTCTGCGGAGGCAGGGCGTGATGGAGGTGATGTGCTGTTTGTGTTTCATTCCCCCATCTTTGTGCTTCGGCAAGTGCCAGTGATTGCAATACATATACAATTCCGGCACGCACACAGAGACAAAGATTTCCCCGTATAGTCTGTAGAAACTGTAGGGTCAAGTGCCGATCGCGAGCAATTACAACAACAAGTCGCCACCAAGTGTCGGTGACGTCTCCGCGGCGCTTGTGCCAGGCCAGGTACACTCTGAGGCTATCACGTGAAGTGTCGGTGGCTAGCCGACAGGAGGTTACGAGACAGACCCAGGTGCCATGGGCTGACTGACTGAGACGAAAGGCCGAGGCACCACCTGTGCTCCTCACTGTGTCAACTCGCTGAGTTTTAGCCTCCGCGCAAAGACAAAACTCCCCCGTATAGCCTTAACAGATTGCAGGGTCAAGCGCCGTTAGCGAGCACCTATGGAGGTCGACACGGCACACGAGGAGGTGGGTGACCAGCACCACGCCCGGCCGCCTCTGTCTCTCTAGTGGAAATATTTACACGCATACACACGTACGGACAAACGTGAGTCGAGAGGGGCGGGGTAGGGGGGAAAGAAGATACAACTGGCCAGAGGCCAGACGTCATATGTTAACATCATTTGACGGCGCAGTTAGCCTCCGAGTTCCTTAATAATAATAATAAACACGAGCAGTCATCCAGACCACGTGTTCCACGCGAGTGCCTCCATCTACCGCATAGTGTCCCACGTGATCGGGATGTCAAGCGTTACCCCCCCACACTCTACCCTGCCCCCCACTCCACCCTGCCCCCCACTCCCGAGGAAGATGCTGTGGCTCGTGTCCACGACTGATGTAGTTTGTAACCGCGAGCGCGTCTGTCCTCTAATGATCATGATTTCCCGATTCGCTCCCTCGCCCTCGCTTAGAGAGACGGTCGCTCCTTGAGAGAGAGAGAGAGAGTCAGTCCTTGAGGGAGAGAATCACTCCTTAAGATCGAGGGGGTGTCTGCGCAGCGGTAATATCTGCGTCTCACGGAATGAAATTCCTTCCCGGAGGCGGTTCGATTCTCGCCTCGGGCGCCTTTCTGTGTGGAGTTTGCGTGTTCTCTCCACCTGTTCTGTTATCACAATCGTCGCGAGTAAATCCATCCCGGATGGTGCCGGGACTCCCGGAGCGCGTCCAGAGCAGACAGGGGTTACGTTCGACACCCGGTGCCAGTTTTGTGAGCGTTGAACCTTCACCTTGCTTGATGAAGTGTCTGGCAGGGCCTAGCTGAAGGCTGTCTGGCTACAGTTATTCGGGGGGAGATGATTAATTGGGAGGGCTCGCGTGCGGGCGGATGGAAAGCCAGACTAGCGTACGGACGGGGCAGAGGGAAATATAAAGAGTCCCCGTGTAGCCTCAAGAGACTGTTAAGGGCAAGTTTGCCGGTTTGTTGCTGAGCGGTGCCGATGAAGGCTGGGACGGTTTACGACGGGGTAGGTGGCCCACGCCACGCCTTTGTATCCCGAGTGGAAATTGTTAGACACCGCGCCAGGTACTCGTTTTAGGCTGAGTTGATCTAGGGGACGCCCAAAGCTGGTTCAGATATCCGGTGCCGCTGTTGTCGGAAGCGGGATGTCAGCGATTTAAAAAAGGTGCCAATTTCACACCGAAGTAAACAATGTATAACATCAGAAGGTGATGGAACGAATTTAACACATTTACAGCATTCAATTGTGCAGAGATACAACCTAAGCCATAATCGTGAATTAAACAGCAGTACGCAGTGTTGCACAAGACAAAACGGTCAAACGATGCCAATACATTACTGGGAGACAAAGTAGTGCAAATGGAAAACAGTGGGATGG
>JAZEWU010000044.1:4365745-4379366 GCA_036362915.1 Geotria australis | reverse complement strand
CTTTGTTGTTATTATTGTTAATACTATGACAGTAACACTGTACGATTAATAATAATGCAGCACAGTAGTCAAAAAAATATCCTAAGCATTTTTATTCACAATGTATGGGTTCACAGGAGCCCTTGGAGTGCAGTGCAAGTACCTTTCCCTTACTATTGTAGAATACTCACTAATTAATATATTATTCTCGTCCTTCAAACGAAAATTCGTCGGCCGAGGCGTCGTTGAAAGCGCTACGCCTGTATACGAACGCGCGGAACATTACAAGTGAACGGCGTTGTAACCGGGGAGCACTGTATTATCGTTGCTATTGAAGGAGGTGAGGGATTTGGGGCAGGAGGGAGGGGGGGCAGGCCGTAGGCGAGTCGAGACGAGCGATGACGGCGTGGGTGGCTGAGAGCATCTCCGCGGCAGATGAGAGGTGGAAGTGGCGCGTGTGAGCGATGTTTGCGAAGGTGGAGGAGGTGGGTGGGTTGGGTAGCGGGCCCCGTCAAGTGTGACGGACGTGGGTGGAAGAAAAAAGATTAGGGTTTTCCAGCCTCCCCCTTTTTAAAGGGAAAAAAAAAAACATCCGCCGCGCGCGACACCGTTTAATCACGGGCTCGCCGCGGACGCGTTACAGGCCGCAATTAGCCTATCAGAAATAAATCTCGGCGTTAAAAAAAAAAAAACCCGCGCGGCATTAACGCCTCGGGGCGCCCGGCGCTCGGCGCGCTCGCGTCTCGGAAGAGCCGGCGCACCGTGTGTTTAGCCGTGACGGAGCGAGCGGGGATGCGACACGCTTAGGGAAGGCTGCCACACCCGCCCACACTGCCCTCCGCACACCTACGCCGTGTCTGCCGTGTCGCCGCGGTTATGTGCGCGGCCGTTATCGATAATATCCTATGTCGGACCTGTGTAAAGAAATGGGAAACTGTCGTGTAACCCATCACGCTTCGAAGAATCGAAAAGAAGAAGAAGCTATGTCGGACGCAGTGTCTGGAAAATGTTGGTGTCTTTGAACGAACACCTTCCAAATTGATCGAATATACGCGACACCTACATCTATCCATTTGCTAAACCGCTTGTCCTGGTTGAGGGTCGTGGTGGCAGCAGTCCAAGGAGAGTGGGACCAGACATCCGTTTCCTCAGCAACAGGAAAGGGATGTCTGGTCCACTCTCCTTGGACTGCTTATAAATTTATAAATTTTAATTATAATTGTTCAGTTGGGTGGCACTGTCATGTGACCACTCAGGTAAGAAAGGTCACAAGTTCAAACCGCAGTTGTGGGAGTTAACCCATCATCATCGTCGTCATAGATTGAATACCGCTCTGTGGCACACGGACAGTGCTTGTCCTGTGCACTGCCCATGGGAATTTGGAATTTCCTCCGCCGGCTCGGATCCGTCGGCGGAGGCGACGGGTACACCGCGTCACCCTTTCGACCGCGGAGACTCGGAAGCTTTAACTTTTTCCCCGCAAGGTATAAATTAAAAACCCTTAATGATTGTAATCCCTTTGATTTACCCGGGAGACGGGCGTTGGGAACAAATTGTTTTAACAAAATAATGGCGACACCTTAATTGTATGTGTGCGGGCGCTGCCGCGGAAGTGTTTTGGGGCCTCCTGAGTCATTGGCCGTCAAATCTTGACACTCGCAACGTGGGCAAGGTGCTTTTTTGTGTTTCACTCCCAACGGCGTTGTCTCGAAGTTGCGAGTAACTTTGAGAAACACCGGCGGCACCGATGTAGGTGGGAGGAGAAACGTTACGCAGGCAACAGAAGGAACGCCCCGGCACGGCTATCCCAAAAGAGCAGCCGTTAAGAGCGGTTTTTTAATTTGGGGTGCAGTCGTTATCGATTTGATTAGACGTTTGTTATTAGAGCAGAAAATACCCTGTGAGTTGTAAGCTCTTGAAGCGGGACTCCTGTGACACAACAAAACACGCAAATTGACAAAAATAAATCGACGAAACCGCAAAAACACACGGCATTGCACGAGACGTAAGTGACCAAATAAATAAAAACCTTCATTCATTGTTCGAAGCCGCTTAATCCTGTACAGGGTTGCGGTGAGCCGGAGCTTATCATAATAATAATTTTACATTTATAACGCGCACATATTCAGTCAGTGTCGAAATTATTCATTCGACGAGAGAACGACTCAAGAGGCGCGACCCGGCAAGGCAAGGCAAAGGGGCCAATTTATTCCGCAGGCCAATTAACCTATGCAGCAGCGTGTCTTTGGACGGTGGGAGGAAACCGGAGTGCCCGGCGAAAACCCACGCGGACACGGGGAGAGAACCATACAAACTCCACACAGAAATGCCCCCGATCCCTTCAAACTTGGGTCCTTCTTGCCGCGAGGCGGCAGCGCTACTCACCGCGAGGCCACCGTACCATTCGCGACGGGAATAAATTGTGACACGCGGCGAACTGACACGCGCTCTCCCGCTCGCTCGCCCGCTCGAAGGACAAGATCCTCCTGGGCTCGTCCAGCTCCGGGGAGGCGGTGGTGACGGTCACCAACGATGGCGCCACCATCCTCAAGGCCATCGGGGTGGAGAACCCGGCCGCCAAGATCCTCGTGGGTGAGTGTCTGACGCAGATGGGCGACGACGTTCGCCGTCGCGTTGTAGGTTTGTCACGGCGGCTCGACGCGCGGCGAGAACTGCTCTCCGTAGCTGTCCTCTCGCTATGGCCGTGCCGCCGAGCGTTGCTGCGATCTCCTTAGCGGTTTGCGGCAGGGTGGTGCGGCGGTAAAAATCTGCGCCTCGCAGAATAAATGTCCTGCCCGAGGCGGTTTGAGTCTCACCTCGGGCGCCTTTCTGCGAGGGGCTTGTGTGTTATTCTCTCCGCCTGTTCTGCGTGGGTTTCCTCCGCGAGATGAACATGCAAACTCCTTACTTACTGCGAGGCGGCAGCGCTACCCACTGCGCCGACCGTGCCGCGCCACAACAGCAGAATGTTTACAAAGCACTTCTGAAGCCGGCGCCTCAACAAATCATTCGCGCGATTTGGTTGCATGCAACTGAATTGCTTCTACTTCGTCGTCTCCGCAACCGGTTGCGAGCGGTTGCGCGCAACCGCGGCGGTTTTCCCCTAACCCCGCCTCCGCGTTTACTATTCTCGAACAACTTTGCTCGAGACCTTAAAATGTCAGAGCGGGGGGGAGGGAAAATAGATTACGCCGCGTATTAAACGCCAAACCTTAAAGCCGGTTGTCGTCGTATTAAACCGGCAGGAGAGGGTGGTGTGTGTGTGTATTCCGTAGCGTGTTTGTGCACCCGGATTAAGTTTGCCGCATTTTCTGAGTCACCGGCTACATTCTGCACGGCTAATTTGCATACCATTAAGACCTGTGTGTGTGTGTATATAATTTAACAAAAAACCTTCTTAGGCTACGTGGTGTATCCCCGCCATTCTTCCCGTGCCTTAGCCGCCGTTTCACATCTCGGATTTCCCTGGCTCTGCACCCCCAGGCGTGGTGCTGGCCACCCACCCCCTCGTGTGCTGTGCCGGCCTTCATATCTGCCGCTCGCTAACAGCACTTGATCCTACATACAATGCGTGATGCCTATATGGGGGATCTTTGTGTGTGTGTGTGTGTCTAGATATGTCGAAGGTGCAAGACGACGAGGTTGGGGATGGGACCACCTCCGTGACGGTGCTGGCCGCGGAGCTCCTGAGGGTAAACACGCGATTACAATTATAATAATAATACCCGTCGTTATTATTGTTGTTACACTCGTTTAATCAGAAGCCCATTGAATCCCAGAGTTACGTCACCTGCGGCCTGCTAGGGGTCTCCTTTGGTGAACAGGTCTGGAGTCTAGCACTCCTGTTAAGTGTCTCCTTTGGTGAACGGCTCTGGAGTCTAACACTCCTGCTAGGGTCTCCCTTGGTGAACAGGTCTGGCGTCTAGCGCTCCTGTTAGGGTCTCCCTTTGTGGATGGGACTGGGGCCCCTATAGCCTTAGCGGGCTGTTGGGACAAGTGCTGTTAGCGAGCACCTATGAAGGTCGGCACGGCACACGAGAGATTGAGTCGCCAGCACCACGCCAGCTACCTTTGTCTCCCTAGTAGCAGTGTTTACGCCCCACCAGATACTTATTTGAGGCCGAGTCAACCTGGGGTTGAGGCCCAGAATGCTCCAGACATTGGCCACAGTTATGTAAAATGTCGACTATAGTACGGACCTATGTTTAATACGCACCCCCCAAACTTTGAGTTTCATCATAATGTAAAAAGTTATAATCCTACGAATAATACAAACCAATCATTTCAAATTTGGTAAATTTGGTTGTGTAAAAAAAATGTTCCAATTCCAACGTCTCTAGGTCTACAGCCGTAATTTGCCGCACGATAGAAAACGATAGACGGATCAAAGGCCCCGGCGTTTGCTATCGTGTGCGCTGGAAATGTTTAAAGATTTGACAATTAAATTTAGGTGACTTTTACGTTTAAGAATTAAGTAATAATAATAATAGCATTTTGTATAGCGCCTTTCACCCGAGGGTCACAAAGCGCTGCACAAGGCTGTTGAGAGATCGTCATGTCAATAACATCAAAACAGATTAACATTTAGTTTCATGTGAAAATCTAATTTGAGACCAAAGAAAACGTACACCTTATGTATAATACGCAACCTAATTTTAAGGTTGCTGTTGAAAAAAAGTGCGTATTATCTTCGAGATTTTACGGTGTTGATAGTGAGCGGGCGTCGAACCCCTGGTCGCCAGGTTCGTCGTAGGGCGCTCTAAACGCTACACGAAAGCCACCACCCACCCGCTCACTCGCACACGCACAAACACTCGCGATAACCGGACGACATTTGTGCGTGGAAAATGAATCTGCGTTGAGCGTAACTGCGTGTTAATTCATACGTGGAAGTGAGAGGTCTCTTGACCCTTTGTTCGCTATAATAACTCGCGCTGAACCGTGTTTGTGCCGCGAGTGATTGCGCGTTTGTTTTTCAAAGGCTCCGGTTAACGCGATATTCCCATCGCCGTGCCGAAGCCGCGGCAGCAATAATTTCTAATCTTCGGTTCAAGCGTCTGCGTCTCGGTAAAATAAACAGACGCGGTGTTTCCGCACAGCGTGTTGAGACGCGGCCGTATTTAGATGCGGTATAAATGCACGCTGTGTCGTGTAAACCTGGAGACCCGTAGACTTAAATGGAGACCTGTGCAGGTGTTAATGAAACGTTGCGTGAGGCAGCCAGGCCAGAGGGCCACCTTTGAGGCTGCCGGGAATCGGCCGGAGGGCTTGGTGGCTAGAGTCCCACTGTTTGGTAGGTACCACGGGAACACAGGATATGTAGGGACGCAACTCGCTCAAGCGCAAACTCAACGCCTGAAGATGCCTCCGACGTGGGAGGCGGAACGTCGCGGAGGAGAGAGGGAGAGCGCTCAGTAACACGGCTATCCCGAAAGAACAGCTCTGAAAAGCAATTTTCGTGAATCGTGCCGTGAAAACCCACATCGGTATATAGAGCTATACATCTGCAGGGAGACCCGGAGAATAACAGCAATGCACGGACCTGCAAACATATCCATCGTTTCAGACCCATAACCTTGCATATAGACTTCGACTCACAGAGAGATTTATTGACTCGCATAGGCACCCATTGGGGCACATAGAGAACGATTGCATCACGGAGTAACCCATAGACTTACAGAGAGACCCATGGCCTCACAGAGATCCATAGCTTAAGAGAAACCCAAGCTTCACAGAGGAGACCCACTGACTCAGAGAGACCCACATCCACACACAGAGACCCAAACACACAGACAGGAGTGACTGCAACTCCCTCATTCTCCCCGCAGGGTAAACACGCGCGCGCTGTTTGTGTTCAGCTTCTCGGAGCGGCGTGCGGTTTTTTGGACTGCCGCTGTATATAAAGCCACGTCGCGGCGTCGCGCGCCGCCGGATTAAACAACCTAATACGTGTCAACACCGACGGCAAAAACCGGCTGTGCCGAGCGGCTGCCGTGTGCACAGCGGCTGAGCCTCGCTCCGCCGCTTTTTGTTACTCGCGAGTTTAAAATCGGAGCCGACGGAACAATCAACAGACTGTTTTATTTTTTGCGACTCGTTCCAAAATATCGCGCATGGGAAAATCCCCCGAGACGCACGCGTGACGGCCGGGCGCGTCAACCTGCCACGCGGCACGTCGTTTGAAAATAGGCGGCGGTTGTGTGGTAGTGCTGTGATGGTGGTTGGTGTGATGGTGGTGTGGTGATGGTGTGGTTATGGTGTGGTGCTGGTGATGGTGGTGCGGTGATGCTGGTGGAGATGGTGCGGTGCGACGGTGCCTTGTCGTGGTTTGATGGCGCGGTGCGATGGTGCGTTGAGATGCCGAAACGTCGCGAAGCAAATACGAGAGCCCGAACACTCGACACGGCTGTCCCGAGCGAACATCTACGCGGAGCGTTTCTCAAAGCGGCCGGTCTCTGCGCTTCTCCCTCCTAAACAAAACATCGCCGTGGCCCGAATCCCGTTCGTAAGCCGGTAACACTCTCTCCTGCTAAACACAAACAGCGGCCCCAAAACACACAAACAAACAAACGGCGGGCGGACTGGCAAAATATCACGTTTGCGAAGAGACACGTGCTCCTGTCGTCTTGGGGCGGTCTATTAACGGTCGAGGGTAAACAACGCCATTTGCGGAGTCTCTGCTCGTTTCGCGCGCCGATCGCTCGCCAGCAGTTGACGCGACGACGACGCGGCCCGCGCGGTTTACCGGAGCCGCTCGCCGACGGAACCCTGTGCCGGTTTAACGGGCGAAGTTCTTCGGCGCGATTTTTGACCGTCGCGTAACCGCGCGCGCGGTGGGGGATAAACGCTGGCTCTCCGCTCCGTTCCGCGTGGGGCGGAATGGTTGATTAAACCTGATTGACGGCGGTTTGTCACAGCTCCGCACGAGCGTCGCTGCGTCGAGTGGCTGATCTTTTGGGATAGCCGCGTTCTGGCGTTCCTCCTCGTCCCTCCCTTTGCGACGTTTCGCCGCGTTGGAGGGCGCCGTCAGGCCGATGAAATCGCCGAGCCGAATTGAGGGTTTAATTAAGAAACGTGTCCTCGCGGAGGCGACTGTTAGTTCGCGCGCGACAGGACGAGCACAACAGGATTCATTATACCGATCGATGTAGGTTTTCTCGGCGCCCGATGTACGAGCGTTGCCGTGAAGAGCCGGTCTTTCGGGATAGCCGCGTCCGTCCGTTCCCCCTCCCTCCCTCCCTCCCTCCTTCTTTCGCGACATTTCACCTCCCACGTTGGTGGCATCGTCAGGCTAATGAGTGGTTGAAGCGAGGGAAGGATTAATTAAAGCGTGTCTTCGCGGAGGACTGTTTACGCACGCCGGCATTTGGGGGGGTCTTACAGTCTCGGAGCGGGTCGGGATAATTTGACACCGCTTACCGATCGGTAACGGGCGGGTGGGCGATCCTGCGGGTTGTGTGGGCGTGCGCGCGTAAGGCATCGGGGGAGCGGTGATCTTACGTCTCGCGGTGCACCCTGCCTGGCGCGAGGGCCAGGCAGGGTGCACCGCGATGTCGTCGCTGACGAGGTCCGAGGTCGCGAGTCGATGATTCATCTGGGGGCGGAGAGAGGGCCGCGAGCGGACGCCCTCGCCGCTTTGGGGGGTTTTCGCCGTCGTGCCGCCGTGTCCTGTTTGCGATGTCCAACGTTTCACTCCGCGTGTTGGGGCCTTGTTCAGGCCTCGCAACGTGTCCTACGTTACGTGAGCGGGGGGCCGGGCACAGAGCCGGTGCCGACACTTGCCCAAGCTCTGTGGTCCTATATCGCAGTGTTTGGTGAACTGCGCTAGTGAGTGAACACGTGGGAGTGCCCGGAGAAAACCCACACTTGCGTAGGAGGTGATTACACGGTAGGGAGCACAGGTGGTGCCCCAGCCAGTCTCCTCAGTCAGGCAGCCAATGGCACATTGTTGGGTCTGTCCCATGACCTGTCAACGAGCCTTCGACACTCTGCGCGATAGCCTCAAGGCACACTTGGCCATGGCACAGGTGCCGTGGTGTGACGTCTCCGCCACTTAGCGACGAACGGCGGTTGCTGTTGTTGCGGTTGCTGTGGTAACGCGAGGCAACGGAGTGACGCTCGATTCGCGATGTCTCCCCGGCCTCAGGAGGCGGAGATCCTCGTCGCCAAGAAGATCCACCCGCAGACGATCATCACCGGCTGGAGGAAGTCGACCGCGGCCGCCGCCAAGGCGCTGGAGCTGGCGGCCGTCGACCACGGGTGAGTTTGGCGTCAGCCGGGATAGGCTCCGACTCACCGCAACCCCGTACAGGATTAAGCGGTTTCTGAAAATGTACGGATGGGTGGAATAATATACATTTATCCGACTACCGCGACCCCGCTGACCCCCGTAACCGCGGTGGTCTCGCCCCCCCTGCCCGCGCCAGCAACGACAAGGAGAAATTCCACGAGGACCTGCTGAACATCTCGCGCACGACGCTCTCCTCCAAGCTGCTGACGCACCACAAGGACCACTTTGCCAAGCTGGCCGTGGAGGCCGTGCTGCGCCTGCGCGGCAAGGGCACGCTCGAGGCCATCCACGTCATCAAGAAGCTGGGCGGCACCCTGCTCGACTCCTACCTCGACGAGGGTAGGGCCGCGGCGACGATGGCGTCGTTATCGTCGTTTTCATAATCATCGTCTTTGTTATCATTGTCTTCTTCTGCTGGCCAGCTGTTAACTGTTCAAAATAGCTACATAGCGCAAAGACTCCTTCCAGCTTTAATACAAACCGACTGCCTCCTGAACCACCTCGCGCGCTCCTTTCCAGGCTTCCTGTTGGACAAGAAAATCGGGGTGAACCAGCCCAAGAGAATCGAGAACGCCAAGATCCTCATCGCAAACACATCCATGGACGCCGATAAAATCAAGGTGAGCGTTTCCCACCGATCTTCGCCGACCCGAGGGGGACTGTTCACCAAGGGAGGCCCTAGCAGGAGTTCTAGGCTCCAGACCTGTTCACCAAGGGGAGACCCTATCAGGAGTGCCGGACTCTAGGCGATATAGCTCCGGGCTTTATTGGAATACGCAGCCGATGTTATGATTCGTAGTCAGTCGTTGTGTTGTCCAGGAAAGTTACCCGGGCAGGTTTTTGTTGTCGAGACCCTCCATCGCCTGACGCGACCGTACAAACACGAATTTTTCACTTGGCGTTGGGGATCAAGGTAGAAGCGTTCACGTCGCAATCCCTGTCAGGTAATACTTGGTATATCCTGCAAATTATACCAGACACTTTGAAGCCGAGCTGAAAGACAACGATGTCCAGAAGCTCAACACATGCCAGAAACCGCTCAGTCTGGAGCAAGAAGAGAGGCCAATGCCCACCTTTAAGGCCAAAACTGACTATTATATCTCTAAATGTTGAACGGCTGTCTGCAACTAAAGAAGAACTTGTTGGTCATATAACCATCACGCTTCGAAGACTCGAATCGAATTCGAAAACTTGGCGTTCAAGCGTTCCCTCGCTCACTCTCTCAAGCACCCACCCACACACACGCACACCCGTTCACTCGGCCACACATGAAGTCACTCATCCACTGACCCACCCACTCGCTCACCCAATAACTCACCGACTCACTCGGCCACCCAAAAACTCAGCCGCACGTGAAATCACCTACTCACTCGTCCGTTCATTCACCCACTCGCTCAGGAACTCACACACCCACCCACTCACTCGCCCAGTGACTCGCCGATTCGCCCACTCACCACACCGCAGGCCACCTTTCTCTCTCCGTCTTCCGTCACACCGCTCCGCTCTCTCTTCCCCCAACCTCCGACGATAACAAGCTTACTCAGTTGAATGAGCACGCCGCGCATACGTTACCACTGTAACGGTGCTGTTTTCTGCTGGCCGCTTGACGTTTTGGGCCTGTGCTCATGATTTGTGCTCTTCAGGGCTGTTCTGTCGGGATAGCCGTGTCATCTGAGCGTTCTCCATCTCTCCCTCGCGATGTTTCGCCTCCCACCTTGGAAGCATAACGCCTGATGACGCTTCCAACGTGGGAGGCGAAACGTCGCAAGGGAACGAGAGCGAGAGAGAGAGATGGCTCGGCGACACGGCTATCCCGAAATATCCCGAAATAACAGCACTGAAGAGCATCAACCATCACGAGTTAAAGAACTAGGAACGAAAAAACCGAACGGAGGCTCTCTTACTGGCCTGCCCTTGCCAGCTTGTTTGAGCACAAAAGCTATTGACAAGCCACCTCCGTTGAATTCTAATCGGCCCCGCGATTTAACCGCACGCGCCGTTATTATATTAAGAGGCGCTATCGAACGGTAACAGCTGATCCGCCCTCCCGGCCGCGTTCTGCCCGATCAATTAAATCCTCATAATTTAATCGTTAATGCAATTAATAATTGGCGACGCGCCGGTGGGGGGCATGGCCTTGTGTCACGGGCATTGTTCGCGCAATTGAGGCTTAATTTGGAATTGCGGGTTGGCTGGGTGGGGGTGAAGGATTTTAACCGGCCCTTACTCGCGCAGAGACCGGCGGCTTGAGCACCGGCGATTAGCGGAACGCAAGGTTCAGGTCAAACAAGACGTTCTGTGAGAAAGCTTAAGAAGCGGCGATTTTTTACAGTAGTCCGGGGGAAAGCCTCTCAATTGCTCCTTCTTCTTTTCGATTCTTCGAAGCGTGATGGTTATATGACAGTTTCCCATTTCTTTACACAATTCTTTGCATTTTTATTGAACTCTGCGAGGTCTTTTGAGCTGCAGAGGTTGGGGAGTGGAGCGCAGAGCGCAGACCAGGCAGTGCTCCATTGCTGGAGCACCTCGAATCAATGTCATAATATATCGGAAGCAGTGTCTAGTGGCAATATGGTGCCGGCAAACCGCCTGGCTGCCTCCTCCGCCTCTCTGCGCTTTCCTCGCTACGCCTCTTGAGTCGTTTCTCTCGTCGAATGAATACCTTTGACATTGAACGAATATGTGCCTCGCGTTATAAATGTAATATTTTTATTGTTATGAACACCGCCGCTCACGCCGATCGCCCTCCGTGCAGATCTTCGGGTCGCGAGTTCGCGTCGACTCCAACGCCAAGGTGGCCGAGATCGAGCTGGCTGAGAAGGACAAGATGAAGGACAAGGTGGAGCGCATCCTCAAGCACGGCATCAACTGCTTCATCAACAGGCAAGGCCCCATTTTGGTCGTCACCGTCATTGGTTATCCGTATTTGGCGTGCCGCTCGCCGCGTCCCGCTCTTGGTTCGGAGCGAGCGCGGGGCGCCTCCCGCGCGCGATTGCCGTTACCAGACGTCGCAATAACACGTTCGCTAATCTCGTTGGAAAAACTTTCCAGAGAAAGGTCAAACGTGTTAATGCATTGGGTCTGTGCGGCCATCTGTCTGGGCTGCCTGAGCCCATCCCGTCCGTCTGTCTGCACGTCAGGTTACCGGCTTGTCCGTGTGTGTCTATCTGTTGCTGGCCCGTCGGTCTGCGTCGTCCTCCTGTGCGGACCCATCGCGTCTGTCTGTCAGCGGCCCTCCGTTGTATCTGTTCGTATGTGTCTGCCCATCTGTCCGTGCGTCCATCTGTTTGTGTTCATCCACATGTTCGTATGTGTCAGTGACCGTCCATCTGTCTATACGTCCGTCTGTTCCTCAGGCAGTAACTGTCCATCTGTCTATAATAATAATAGCGTTTTATATAGCGCCTTTCACCCGAGGGTCACAAAGCGCTGTCCATCTGACTATATGGCTGTCCATCTGACTATATGTCAGCCTGTTCGTCATCGAGTAACTGTCCATCTGTCAATACGTCCGTCTGTTTGTGTTCAGCCACACGTTCATCAGTTAGTGCCCGTCCGTCCGGCCTTCTGTTCGTCTCGTCAGCCGTGTCCGCCCGTCTGCGCTACGCGTCCGTCCGACCGCGTGCGTTCTCACGGCGACGCCGAAGCGTTCCGCAGCGGCTCGCTAAGCCGTCCGTTAATCTCGTCGCCCAGCCTCTCCCCCCGCCGCCCGCCCGCCCCGCGCGCGGAATATGGATCGCGCCCCTTTAGTTATTACACCGCGCGGCGTGCGCGCGCGCGCTCGTCGCTCGGCCGCTATCGCTGGCGGGGCCCGCTCGGAGGACGGCACTCCCATAATGAGTGTCGCGCTATCGATTCATTAAGTGAAATTGGCGCGGCGGTTCCCGGCGGCGGCGCGCGCGCGCCCCAAGAATTCGTGCGCGCTCCGGCGCTGCTACTGCCTTCCTGGTCGCGTACGGAGTTTTGTGTGCTCTCTGCTGTTCTGTAGTGGGTGAGTGTGTGAGGCACTTGACCCTACAGTCTGTTAAGGCTATGCGGGGGATCTTTGTCTTTGGTACTCGCTAACGGCACTTGACCCTAAAGTCTGTTGAGGCTATATGGGGGATCAGTGTCTTTGTGAGTGTGTGGAGTTTGTATGTTCTCTCTGCTGTTCTGCACAGTTAGTGAGAGAGAGTGAATCAGAGCGAGCCTTCGACACTTAACGTGGCCTTGAGGTGCACCTACCCAGGCACAAGTGCCGTAGTGACATCACCGCCACTTAGTAGCGAACGGTGGTTGTTGATGTTGTGAGTGTGTATGGAGTTTTTGTGTTATTCCCCGTGTTCTGCAGAGTGTGTGTGTGAGTGGGGAGCGGTAGTGTAGTGGAACCTGGCGACCTAATTCCTTCCCACGTAGGAGGCATCATCAGGCTAATGCCTCCCGCGTGGGAGGCGAAACGTCGTGAAGGAGACAGGAGAAACGCTCGACACTGCTGTCCCGAAAGAACAGCTCTTGAGGCGAGAGTTAGGATGCTGCGCGGAGGGGGGTGAGTAGAGACGTCACGCGTGCATCTCTCCCCCACGCGATTATATTAATACCAGACGCCACAGTAATAGATCGCTAATCTCATTTGCAAAACTTTCCAACAAAGGTCGAAGGCTGACGTAGCTTTGTCACGGCTCGATTCACGATGGCTGCTTTTCAAAGCTGTTCTTTCGGGATAGCCGTGTCGCTGAGCACTCTCTCTCCTTCGCGACGTTTGGCCTTCCGTGTCAGAGACATCCGAGTCATTCCATGGAGGATCCTCTAAACAGTACGATCTTGAAATAGTTCGTGGGCTGAATTTGTAGCCGGTACATTGGAAGAGAACGGACTATTGGGAACGACGAGCCTTTAAAGCTAGCGAGACTCTCCCAGGTGGGCATTGTTATTATTCTAAGGTACAGAGAACAGCGCGCTACGTTTGCCACATTAGCCGAGCTGCCGTTTGTCGCGCACCGCGCGCGACCCGAATGTAGGTCACCGTTTGCGCGAAACATTCCCCAAAACGGAGAGCCCTTTTTAGTTCGGCCGCGTCACGCTCCCTCCGCCGGTGATTTACGCGTTTTAATCACCGCCCGCGAGACGTCCGCTCTGCGCGATGTTCGCAGCTCGCGGTGGAAAAAAATGTCATCTCGTCGGGCCGCCTCGAAAACCGTAGGAATAATAGCGCGCGTCGCGGAATGAATTGACCGCGGGTGCGTATCCCCAGCGATGGTTGAAGTCCCCCGCGCGCGCGGGATAGATTTGCCGGTCGGCAGGCACGCTCGTACCAGGGTTCTTCCCCACTGCTGTGGGTATTGCTTCGCGTACACACGCGACTCGGTGTGTGTG
>JAZEWU010000044.1:4335431-4349206 GCA_036362915.1 Geotria australis | reverse complement strand
ACCCCCCGTCTATTAACGATCGCTTCCCAACCCGCCGCTGAATCGATTCGTCGACTCTCCCAGTCGGGAGAGGCGTGTGAATCGATTCGCAACGCCGACCGTGAAAATCGATTAATATCCGATTAATCGATTCTTCCAGTCGTTAGCGGAGCGACGGCCAATCTAGGAATCGAATCGCGTGTTTGTGGTAAATCGCGAATCGATTAGTGATTCATCTTACAGAAGAGAAAGCCATCTTCCAGAAGAGAAAGCCATCTTCCAGAAGAGGAAGACATCTGCACGCCAGACACGAGGCTGAGTGGAGGAGGCACTGCTGTCTGTCGTTCCGTCTCCGGCCCCGTTATTCTTCAACGTTCACCCACTTCGAGGAGGAGGAACGAGCCGTCGAGCATGTCTCTCGTCCGTCAGAACTACAGCAAGGAGTGCGAGGCGGCCATTAACCGTCAGATCAACCAGGAGCTGTATGCCTCCTACGTCTATCTGTCCATGGTGAGGACGCGACCTTTGTTATTGGACGGTGGTGGTTTTAGATGCCGGGGCCTTCGCCTAGGTTCGAATCCCGACTCGGGTGGCTTTCTGTGTGGAGTTTGCATGTTCTCTCCCCGTGTCCGCGTGGGTTTTCGCCGGGCACTCCGGTTTCATCCCATAGTCCAAAGACACTCTGCTGCTGCTGCGTAGGTTAATTGATATGCGGATTAAATTACCCCCGGTGCCCTGTGATGGACTGGCGTTCCATCCCTGCCTTGCGCCCTGTGTCTGCCGGGATAGGCCCGGGCCTCCGGCTCACCGCAAACCCTGTACAGGATTAAGCGGTTTCTGAAAATGGACGGATGAAGCTCAAGCCGTAATCATAACATAAACAGCAACGGCACAGCGTTGCAGAAGACACGAATGTGATCTGAGCAGAATGCAGTGCTCCTTAAGGGCAATTGTGTTATGTAAGTGACGGCAAGGTGGCAGGGCGGCGCAGTGGTAACATCTGCGCCTCACAGAAAGAAAGGTCTTGCCCGAGCAAGTTTGAGTCCCGCCTCGGGCGCCTTTCTGTGTGAAGTTTGTGTGTTCCCCCCCTGTTCTGCGTGGGTTTCCTCCGGGTTCTCCGGTTTCTTCCCACAACTTAAAAAAACTCATTAAGAAGTTGAGCGATAACATCATAATATATAGGAAGCAGTGTCTCGTGGGCAATGCGGCGTCGGAAAACCGCCTGGCTGCCTCCTCCTCCGCCTCTCTGCGCTTTCCTCGCTACGCCTCCGAGTCGTTCTCTCGTCGAATGAATACGTCTGACATTGAATGAACACGTGCGTGTTATAAATGTAAAATTATTATTATTTTACGACCGCGGGACGGTGCGGTGAGTGAGCCCACCGGCGATCGGTGGAATCAGGCGCGCGTCGCAGCCGCGGGTGTTGCAGGAAAAAGTGGGGGGGATGTAACCATGTCTCTGTTAAAGTGCGGGTGTCGCAACACATGACATGAGACTGCGTCAGGAAAAAGTTGGGGGTGGGGGGGGAGGACGGAATCATGTTTCCGTGAAAGTGCGGGTGTCGCAACACCCGCAACACACGCGGCTGCGACGCGCCTGGGTGGAAGTTGGTGACCTCTGCCTCCTTGTCCCCCCGCCACCCGCCCCACGCGAAGGCCTTCTACTTTGACCGAGACGACGTGTCGCTGAAGCACCTGTCCAAGTTCTTCCGCGAGCAGTCGCTGGAGGAGCGCGGCCACGCCGAGAAGCTCATGGGATACCAGAACCGGCGCGGCGGACGCATCTTCCTCCAGGACGTGCAGGTGCTGCGGCCCCGCGACCCTCACAATAACAACCACAACCACCGCAAACACAAACATGCCCCGTATAACCTTAACAGACTGTAGGGGCAAGTGTCGTTAGCGAGCAGCACCTATGAAGGTCGATACGGAACGCGAGGGCGTGGGGTGACCAGCACCACGCCCGGCCGCCTTCGTCTCCCCAGTGGCAACGTTTACACACCGCACTAGCTGCTCGTTTCGAGGCTGAGTCCACCGACGGGGAGGCCCAGGACCGGTTTCGGGAAATCGTCCGTGGTGTTGGCCGTGAGCGGGATTCGAACTCGGGTCGCCCACCGAACAAAGACACGGACGAACCGTCCACCTGCGTGGCCTTAACACAGAAGCCGGAGCGGGACGCGTGGGCAATGCGTGTGTATCTCTCTGCGTATCTCTGTGTGTGTATCAGTGTGTGTATCAGTGTGTGTATCTCTGTGCCTGTCTCTGTGTGTATCTCCGCGTGTACGTCCGCGCGCCACAGAAGCCGGAGCGCGACGAATGGGGCAGCGCGCTGGAGGCGCTGACGCTGGCGCTGCAGCTCGAGAAGAACGTCAACCAGGCGCTGCTGGAGCTGCACGCGCTCGCCTCCGAGCACAACGACCCACAGGTGCTCGCTCGCTCACTCGCTCGCTCATTCGCTCGCCTCCGAGCACAGTGACCCACAGGTGCTCGCTCGCTCACTCCACTCGTTATTCGGATGTAGCCATTAGTTAATACAAAGATCCTCCGTGTAGTCTTAACAAACTGTTGGGCCGATTGCTCTTAGCGAGCAGCACCGATGAAGACCGGCACGCGGCACACGCGGGGGTGGTGTGGCGAGCGGCACAACCACCAGATGGCAGCAGCAGCACATACAGTCCACCATCACGCGTGTGTGCGCGCCTGTGCGGTGTGTAAACATTGCCACTAGGGAGACGAAGGCGGCCGGGCGTGGTCCTGGTCACCCACCCCCTCGTGTGCCGTGTCGGCCTTCATAGGCGCTACTCGCTAACGGCACTTGACCCTAGAGTCGGTCGAGGCTACGCAGGGGATCTTGGTGGCTCGCAAACCTCAAAGTGCTTACGGCACAAGCGCCGTGGTCACCGCCACTTAGTAGCGAATGGCGGTCTCTCTTATCGATGCTGTCCCACAAACAAAACCCACAATCGATGATGCGAACAGAGTAAAGGTTGTGCCCTTTCTGGAAATTACACACGCGCTGAGATCTTAAAACACCGAACAGAAACGTTTCACAAAGTTTCAAGTTTGCGACCTCGGCCGCGGCACGATAGATAGATAGTTGTTTATTATTAGATAGTTGTTTATTATCACAGCAGAATATACGCTGCGAGCTTGCGAGCCCTGCAAGCGGGATTCCTGCGATACAACGCTCGCTCCCGTCTCTTAACACTGGCTGCTATCTCGAACACCGATATACAATATATATATAGATGTTTGTTATTCCGGCAGTAAATAAGCAGAGAGCTTGCAAGCTCTGCAAGCGGGGATTCCTGCACCGACAGAACAAACTTTACGAACTGACCAACGTAAACACGAGCGAGGGCCCCATCCGCGCGGCGCTCGGACCGCGCGGTGCGAGCCGCGTCTGCGCTGCCTCACCGACCGTAACGTCTTCCCGACGCCCTCCGCTCCCCTCGCTCCCTCGCTCCCTCTCTCCGCGGCGCAGCTGTGCGACTTCCTGGACTCGCACTACCTGGAGGAGCAGGTGGACTCCATCAAGGCCATCGGCGACCACATCACCAGCCTCAAGAAGATGGACGCGCCGCAGTCCGGCGTGGCCGAGTACCTCTTCGACAAGCTCACGCTGGGCGGCGAGTGAAGGCTGGGGGGGGGGGGGGTCGGAGGCCGTGGGGGGCTGCCCACGTATCCTTGCCTCGCCGCCCCCCGGCTCGTCACCGCGCGCGTAGCGTCGTAGCATCGTAGCGTATAGTTTTAACCAATCCCGCACGGCCGCGCGCGCTCCGACAACGGCCGGTCAGCGACGCGAACGCACGCCGTCTCGGGTAGCTTCTCGGCCAGTAGCGGCGCTGTTTAGTGTCTACATCCGAACTTCCGAGGTCTCGGAACGGATTGCCGTAAAAATAATGTACGGCGTCGCGCGGTATCGCTCGACACGGCTATCCCGAAAAAACGGCTGTGAGGGGGCCACCGTCGCGAACGGTGCCGTGAAAAGCCACACCCGTACAACGTGCAGTATTATCGGTCTCACTTCTTACCATGGTTTCACGTTACGGATACTGCGTTCTGGAACCGGTTAACATCGCAAAGCCAGGGACCGTTGTAGCGTTAAAATTTCACGAGAGTTGGTCGGCAATAAATGAGACGTGAACGCCTCGGTGTTGCGCCGACGAGATTCGCCCTTGTAAAGGACACGCATACTACACACAAACACTCCATTAAATGTAGAGATTTCATCATCGCTTATCCGTCCTTCGTTCGTATCGGCGGCGTGAGGGGTTGTAACGTCACGCGTGTGTGGCATGTCCATGGTATTGGGCCGGTGCGGAGTCCCGGTGAATAATCACCGATTCTGTCGGGAGCAAGGCAGGACTAATACCCCAGCATGGTACGCCAGTCCATCACAGGGCACCGGGGGAAATTTAGTCATCAGCCCAATTAACCTAGGAAGCAGCAGAATGTATTTAGACTGTGGGAGGAAACCGGAGCATCCGGCGAAATCCCAAAGAAAGGCACCCAAGCCGGGAATCGAACCCGGGAACCTTGTTGCTGTGAGGCGGCAGCGCTACTCGCTTTCCCGCCATGCCCCCAATTTGCAAATGTTTGTTTCTGATATTATCGCTCCTCATTACCTTCAAAATTCTAATTTCCCATTTTCTCTTTGGCGAACGCGTAACTAACTTAACGATGATTTCCCATAATCCTGTCACGGCGTATAAGATCGGACAGGGGCTGATGCTGTCGATACGCAATCCGGCAGAGTGCTGGACGTTACGATTCGCGTGTAAGGCGGCCTCACACCGAGTTCATTCATTATCAGAAACGTCTTTAATCCTGTACAGGGTTGCGGAGAGCCGGAGCGTATCGCGGCAGACGCGGGGCGCAAGGGCAGGGCTATAGCCTCGGATGGGACGCCAGGCCATCACAGGGCACCGGGGGCAATTTAGTCCGCAGGCCAATTAACCCATGCAGCAGCACGTCTTTGGACTGCGGGAGGAAACCGGAATGCCCGGCGGGAAAAAACCCACGCGGACACGGGGGGAGCGCATGCAAACTCCACACAGAAAGGCACCCGAGCTGAGATTCGAACCAGGGAACTTTTTGCTGTGAGACGGCAGCGCTACTCACCGCGCCACCGTGCCGCCCACCTCATACTTAGTGCTATAAATAATGCAGTTTTTTTTTTACCATCAGGGTATTTGAAAATAAGTTTGCAGCTGTATGAAACGCGTGCCGGTATATCTTCGGTTCACGTACCCCCCCGCAGAGAATATCACCGTGCCACAGTTTTAGCAAGAAACATCTGCACCTCACAGCAAGAAGGCCCCCGGGGTTCGAATCTCGGCTCGGGCGCCTTTCTGTGTGGAGTTTGTGTGTTCTCCCCGTGTCCGCGTGGGTTTCCTCCGTGTTCTCCGGTTATCTCCCCCAAGTAAAAAAAACACTCGTAAATTATTTGGCCGATAACATCATAATATATAGGAAGCAGTGTGTGGCAATTTGGTGCCGGCAAAACCGCCTGGCTGCCTCCTCAGCCTCTCTGCGTTCTTTCCTCGCTACGCCCCTGAGTCGTTCTCTCTTATCGAATGAGTACCTTCGACAGCGAATGAATGTGTGCCACGCGTTAGAAATGTAAAATTATTATTATCGTCATCGACCACAATGTAAAACCACAGCCGTTACTCCAGCTCAAAATCACTCATGCCAGTAATTGTTATATATTTAGCCTCACATTTAATTATTTTATAAATATATATATAAACTGCCCATTTTACCGGGACGCCTTTTGGGAATTATTTTAAACGGCGCGACTCGACGTCAGCTGCTTGGCTTGATTTATTTGGCATCGGAGCAGGCACGGGGAGCCGCGTGTTAACCCCGAGTGTGTTAACCACTAGGGGCGCCCCGTCATATCTCTCGTCTGAGTCACCGCCCGACTGGCTGCAGCTCAACGCCACGCGGGATGATTCACTCACCGCGGCAGTTACAGAGGTGGAATCATCAGATATCCCTGGCTCACCACCTCGCGTCTCACTCCAGTTCCCTCCACCCTCCACCATATCTCCTATCACTAACCCTCTCAAATCACCACACTCCCCCGACCCCAACCTTGGCTCACTTGAGGGATGTTCGTATCTCTCTCTCTCTCTCTCTTCTGCCGCTCCCTGGCCGCCCCTTGACAAAAGCAAAGGTTACGGCGCCAAGTAGCTCAAGAGCGCGCCCGATTCATAACACCGACAATAATAATAATAGCATTTATAGAGCGCCTTTTACCCTAGGGTCACAAAGCGCTGCGCAAAGGCTGCGGAGAGAACGGCATGTCAACAACATCAAGACAGATTAAACTGAGAGTCAAGCAATAGCGATAAGTTATAGGACATAAAGACAACAGCAAGTAATATTACTCACGAAAAACTTAGGCTTGCCATCGAAGCGTGATCACCTTTCCTAATCACGACCCAAACAAGCACAACACGCTAATGAACACGAATGTAACAGCAGTAAGAAAATATTTTTTAAAAAAGTCAACAATCGCGGGAATATAGATTTTTATACCCGCAAGTTGTTTCGTTGCAGGGCGCGTTGGGGAAGGGAACATGCTGCTTGTCGTTATAATTAACTGGTGCAAATTGAGCCGGTGCTGTGCGCATGGCGCCAGCGGTGGGTGTTGGTTGCACGCTTCCCCCCCCCTCCCAAGCCCCGTGTCACCGCAGAAGGTTCCAGACTTCCGTTAGGCTGCCGCGTGATGTTTTACCATCCATCGATCCGAGCATTGTCAGAAACCGCTTAGTCTAAGCGACGAGACAAGACAAGTCAATCGGGGCACCCACAACCTGGAACAGCCTGCTGCCACACCTATTGCGTCAAACACAGGCCCCCCCACAGCCTTCAAAAAAAGCTCTTAAAAAGTCACCTCTTCACGACAAACCGACTGAGCCAGGGCGTCTCCGCGCCTCCGAATCAACGGGTGCAACGCGCCCGGAGAAAATGCGCCACGCGTTACAAAGTAGATAAAAAAACGAGCGTGAACCACACCCCACCCCCACTCACCCACCTCCTCTGCCTTATTTAAGGGAGAGTCGGGAAGCATTGAATTTATTTCAACTCTGTTGATGCTGAGTGTAACCTGAGCGAAACGTCGGTACACCGTTGAAGTAAGAACCGTGTGCTCGCTCGTTTTTTCCCAACATATCGACGGGTAACACAGTGCCTTACATACCTTTTCACGTGTTCCCATAAACTCATAAACAGAGCTATAACTATGGATAACATTTGGTCATGAAAGCCTTCGAGTTCAATTCGGCGTTTATTCGCATCGGATCAACATTGCTCCGGCACTCATTCGGCAGCTGTGTGATTGTTTAATTTGGATTGGCGTTGTTTCCCCCTCGTGTCTGTCTCTCTCTTCCTGTCTCTGTGTCCCTATGTCTCTGCCTGTCGCTGACCCTCCCTCCCTGTCTCCCGCCGTGTTTGTCTTTAAGGAAGTGACGACCATCTTAGGGGACGCTGGCAGATTGGCCAGTTTATTCGACACAGCCTTAATCATTTATTTTTTGTTGCTTTGATTTTTATCGGTTGGTTTTTTTCTTTCGTTGTTGACATGCCGTCCTCTTCGCGGCCCTTGTGCAGCGCTTTGTGACCCTCGGGTGAAAGGCGCGTGACCACACGGTCACGCTCTGTACGGGTCACCGGAACGCACGGCTCATTGTGCGTAAACGCCCTGATTGGCCCCGTAATTTTCACGAAGTGCTTTCGGCTTTCGCCAACACCGCCTCTGGCCAATAACACTGGAGCGAGCAATTGTCTAATGCGCCAATTATGTTTAAACGCGAGCGGATAGAGGGGCTTCTGGCCCCCCGTTGAGTGCAGGTGCGTGCGGCGGATGTCAGCGCTTTTCAAAAGACGAGATGTTTACACGGTGTACGAATAGCGAGCTGGAGGATCGAGAGATAGGTCCATAGTATAGCTCCTTTTTTTACGTGTTTAGGTCACGTCGAATTCGATTCGATTCTTCGAAGAGCGATGGTTATACGACAGTTTCCCATTGCAACGAGTTCTTCTTTAGTTGCAGACAGCCCTTCAACATTTAGAGATATAATAGCCAGTGCTGACCTTAAAGGCGGGCGGGCGGGCATTGGCCTCACTTCTTGCTCCAGACTGAGGGGCTTCTGGCATCTGTTGAGCTTCTGGACATCGTTGTCTTTCGGCTCCTCGGCTTCGAAGCGTTTGGTAGAATTTGCAGGTAATACCAAGGTCACGTGGAAAGGTACGCAAGTGTTGTGTACCCGTCGATATGTTGGAAAAGCGAGTGAGCGTACAGCACTCACCTTTAATTACGTTTATTATTCCAGCAGAAAAATACCCAGTGAGCTTGCAGGCTATTTTACCCTCACCAGGACAAGCGGACTCAAAAAAAAATGGACGGACGGAATGGGTGAGTGGGTGGGTGGGTGGGTGTGTGTGTGGGTGAGTGTGTGGCTGAGTGAGTGGGTGGGTGAGTGAGTGAGTGTGTAGCTTACAGCACTTGACCCTACAGCCTGTTAGAGGCTATACGGGGGACCTTTATACCGTGCGGGGTCACGCGAGGTAGCCACAGTCTCCGTTGTGTTCCGGCGCTACCCTCGGCTGATGAGACGCGACCGTCTGAGTGATTGCAAACCGCACTTTTTGCCCGCGCACACAGAATCCAAGCGGGGCTAATGTCACGTTAAGACTCCGACCAAAGAAGCCCAACCCGGGTTCGATTCCTGGCCGGGGTGCCGCCTTTCTCTGTGTGCGAGTTTGCGCGTTCTCTCGCCGCCCCGTGTCCGCGTAAGGTTTTCGCCGGGTACTCCGGTTTCCTCCCACACGCGGGCTAGGTTAAATTGGCCGATTAATCCTGCAGCCTGCACCCCCTTTGGTTCACAAAATATGTTCTCAAAATGTGTGAGGCGCGGTGGTAACATCTGCGCCTCACGGCAAGAAGGCTCCCGAGTTCGAATCTCGGCTCCGGCGCCTTTCTGCGTGGAGTTTGTGTGTTCTCTCCCCCTGTTCTGCGTGGGTTTCCTCCGGGTTCTCCGGTTTCCTCCCACAACTTTAAAAAAAAACCACTCGTTAATTATTTGGCCGATAACATCATAATATATAGGAAACAGTGTCCAGTGGCAATATGGCGCCGGCTAAACCGCCGGGCTGCCTCCGCTGCCTCTCAGCGCTTTCCTTGCTACGCCTCTCGAGTCGTTCTCTCGTCGAATGAGTACCTTCGACGGTGAATGAATATGTGCCCGTTATAAATGTAAAATTATTTTATTTTTAATTATTATTATAAAGAAAGCCATTTCTGGTGTGGGCCAATTAGTTTCAAGCATGTTGTTTGCATGTTTTGCCACGAGCATGCGTGGCTTTTTGCAATCTTGACACCTTGTGAAAGGTGTTTATTTGGTTTGTGAGGATGTTAACACTTGTTTAATTGCGAGGGAAGGGTAAAACCGCGTCTCCTTATACACGAAGTGTCCGTTTGTAAACGTTCCCTATGGGTCCAGACTTGTGATACACGCCGAATATATTTAACCATACATCAGCGTCACCTCAGCGTGGCCTCTGCGAACCTTGCAAAGACCCCGCCAAATCGATTTCACCCCTCGGTTACAAGGCTCCCAACCGCATCGAAAACAACAGCCGCCATTCGCCACTAGATATTGCATTCATTCATTGTCAGTAACCGCTTGATCCGTGTACAGGGTTGCGTTGAGACGGAACCTATCCCGGCAGACACAGGGCGCAAGGCAGGGCTGTACACAGGATATGACGCCAGTGCGTCACAGGGCACCGGGGTAAATTTAGTCCGCAGGCCAGTTAACCTATGCAGCAGCATGTCTTTGGACTGTGGGAGGAAACCGGAGTGCCCGGTGGCGAAAACCCACGCGGACACGGGGAGAACATGCAAACTCCACACAGAAAGCCCCACGAGCCGGGATTTGAACCCAGGAACTTCTTGCTGTGAGGCGTCACGGCTACTCACCACGCCACCGTGCCGCCCCACTAGATAGATGTTTATTATTATTATTACCAGCAGAAAATACCCAGTGAGCGTGCAAGCTCTTTGCGGGATTCCTGCGACACAACAAACACGCGAATTGAGAAAAATAAATAAGACGTAAAAATCACACGTTCACACAACGAACCACAAAAACATACAGTAAACATTTACACACAGCATTGCACGAGACATGGGTGACCAAATAAAACATACAACATAATTAAAACAGTATTTGTTTATCTGATAAATTACGTGCAGTGCTGTGTGTAAATATTTATTGTTTGTTTGGTTAATTTGTTATTTTAATTATTTTTTGTCAATTCGCATGTTTGTCGCGTCAGTGCAGGAATCCCGTAAAGAGCTTGCAAGCTCACTGGGTATTTTTTTCTGCTGTAATAATAACAAACATCTTATCCATCTCCTCCTGTGTTCTAGCTGCTCACAAGCTCCGCCATTTAACCCGCGCTGCCAGGCCGTTGTCAAGGCGACCAAGGCCTTGAACATAGCAACAACTCCCACAGATACAACCACACTCCGGTGATGGTTGTCAGGGTGGTTGTCAGGGTGGTTGTGAGGGGTGGTGGTTGGTGAGGGTGTAGGTGCTGTTTGTTGCTGGCCGCATTTGAATGGGCCCGTGCTGAGTAAACAGTGAATATACATTTAACATCGAAGGCATTATCACAGAGAGAGATGGAGAGCTCATCTATGTGAGTTACGTTCTTAATGGCTTTGCGTCAGTCGTAGACGATTTGCTTGGCTTGTAACTCAGGCCAATCACCCAGCATCCCGTGTTCATATTTGCATGCGCTGCCACCGATAAGCTGAGCAAATTGCTGGGCAAAGGACAACATTCTGCATACTATACACACACACAATCCGCACGTCATTAACCATCACCCATCCGCCTTTGTCTCTCTAGTGCAGTGGGTGCAACACGCGCCCTATGTTGGTGCGAGACGTGCCAGATTATTGTATCATTGCTTCATATCAATCCATCCATTTTCAGAAACCGCTTAATCCTGTAAAGAGGTCGCGGTCAGCCGGAGCCTATCCCGGCAGACACAGGGCGCGAGGCGGGGCTATAGTTATGACGGGTCGCGACCCATCAGTGGGGCCCCCTGCACTATTTTGGCCTTAAATGTCTGAGACGAGTAAACGTGAATACACAACGAGCCAAAGGGAGCCAACGAGCTTCAATTTCCTTCGGCAAACTGGCCCTGGCGTCATATATTAAATTACCCTTTGCTGTCTGGAAAATCACCGTCACGCACAGCCCAAAGGCGGCCGGGGGATTGTATTTGTGAAAAATTATTGTCACCGGTTTTGTTTACTGCTCAGTGTCGGTTAACGTAAACACAGTATGTTAATCCAAAAAAAAGTACATATGTCAACTTTCGTCAGTGCGTTTGTGTGGGGCACGGGGAGAAACCGTAATCCCCCCAATAGCAACGCGCGCGTCCTTTCCTCGCGCTGTCGGTAAAGCAAACGATGGGGGCCTCGCGTCGCGTTTTCACTGAACGTACTTTATACTCTGGGGAATACGGTACCGTGCCTCCCAGCCCGAGTGCCTCAAACCTGCCCGCACCCAGGCGCGTCGCAGCCGCGGGTGTTGCAGGAAAAAGTGCGGGGAATGAATCATGGTTCTGTGAATGTGCGGGTGTCGTAACACCCGCGGCTGCCCACACCACCAGTTCAGCGGAAGTGAGCGTGTGGCCACGGGGTCGTTTCGGAGCGCCGATTGTTGAGAGAGGAGCGGCACGGTGGCGTAGCGGTGAGTAGCGCTGCCGCCTCGCAGCAAGAAACCCCCTGGTTCGAATCCCGGCTAGGGTGCCTTTCTGTGTGGAGTTTGCACGTTCTCTCCCCGTGTCCGCGTGGGTTTTCGCCGGGCACAATCCGGTTTCCTCCCACAGTCCAAAGAACATGCTACTGCATAGATTAATTGGCCTGCTAAAATGCTCCCGGTGCCCTGTGATGGACTGGCGTCCCATCCGTGGTATAGCCCTGCCTTGCGCTTTGCGTCTGCCGGGATAGGCTCCGGCTCACCGCAACCCTGTGTGCAGGATTAAGCGGTTTCTGACAACGAGATGAGATGAGAATCTGGCAATGAGATAAGACGAAGAACGCGTGGCCATCTCGACGGGTAGCGGCGAAACAGGATCAACACTAAACCCGTTTCATTCCCCCAATGGGATTGTCATTGAACGAATCAGTGGCTTCGGTTCGACGTTAACAGGTTTAAATACGTGCACCCCTCTCCCTCTCCTCCCATGCGGTTTGTATAACAACTCACAGGCACAGTATTCATTCACGTCCACACACCCCACGCAGTCGATGGGGATCAAGGTAGAAGCGTTCACGTCGCGATCCCTGTCAAGTTATTAACTCGGTATTTACCTGCAAGTTCTACCAAACACTGAGAAGCCGAGGAGCTGAAAGACAACGATACTCCTGAAGCTCAACGGATGCCGGAAGCTATGCAGCTCTTTGCAACAGCGGGGAGGGGTAAGCAAGTTACAACATCTCAGGGCACCGGGGGGGGTGGGGGGTGGGGGGCAATTTATCCATCCATCCATTGTCAGAAACCGCTTGATTCTGCACAGGGTCGCGGAGAACTGGAGCCTATCCCGGCAGGCACAGGGCGCAAGGCGTGTATTTGGACTGTGGGAGGAAACCGGAGTGCCCGGCGAAAACCCACGCCGACACGGGGAGAGAGAACACGCAAACTCCACACAAAAAGGCCCCCGAGCCGGTGATTAACCGCGCACTGTGTGCAGTTTAATCATCCCCGCGTTCCCTCAGGAAGCCACGCTACAGCCCCGAGGCACGAGCGTGTTTACCACGCACGGAGCAACAGTCCTTTAATTTCGCCCGATTAAAGTGGCTTTATTCGAGTTAAAATATTCATGACCCTCCAACCGCTGTGAATTTCGTTGGTGGGAATTGGATGAGCAAATCACTGCGGAAAGGCAATTCTCAGATTCGCAAACTCGGGGGTTCTTAACCTTTAGCACCTCAAGGCCCCCCCATTTGCACCACGCGGCTGGGCCGGGTACTCCGGTTTCCTCACACAGTCCAAAGACATGCTGCTGCCTAGATTAATTTAGCTGGCTAAATTGCCCCCGGTGCCCTGACATGTTGCAACTTGCTTACACCTCTGTTAAATAGAGCTACAATTTGCTTACAACTGTTGAATAGAGCTACAGAGCTCAACGGTTCCTTCATTCAATCGTTCATTGTCAGAACCCGCTTAATCCTGTACAGGACGGCGGTGAGCCGGAGCCTATCCCGGCAGACACAGGGCACAAGGCAGGGTTAGACCCAGGATGGGACGTCAGTCCATCACAGGGCACCGGGGGGCAATTTAGTCAGCAGGCCAATTAACCTACGCAGCAGCATGTTTTTTGAGCTGTGGGAGGAAACCGGAGTGCCCGGCGAAAAGCCACACGGACACGGGGAGAACATGCACTCACTCAATAATAATAATAATACAATTTAAATTCGCGTGTTTGTTGTGTCGCAGCAATCGTGCAAAGAGCTTGCAAGCTCACTGGGTATTTTTTTCTGCTGTAATAATAATAAACATCTATCTATCCATCTCGCATACAATACATCAGCGTCATAGCAGCGTCAGTGGCTCAACGGTTTTGACATTCGGTGTCTCGTCAGCAGGGTCAGCGGCCTGGAGTCCAATTATTCAGTAATCCCACGTCACCACAGTGACAGTCTGCGTGTATTAATAGCGTCTCGCCGTGAACACAGGAACCACGACGCATTTCTTGCAGCC
>JAZEWU010000044.1:4315699-4334861 GCA_036362915.1 Geotria australis | reverse complement strand
CGTGTGCCGTGTCGACCTTCATAGGTGCTCGCTAACAGCACTTGTCCCTACAGTCTGTTAAGGCTATATAGGGGATCTTTGTCTTTGTCTTTGTAGGCCCACTGATGGGTCGCGACCCGCCGGCTTTGAATGTCGAGCCCGGAAGCCGGGCGCATCTTGGGATGTAAACCTTTAATCGCCGACGCTTTGACATCCGGCCTTGTGCTCCACCGATTTCCAAACTAGTCGGCGCGATGGTTTGTGATTTACGAAACGAGCGCCAGCGCCCACAACTCATGCACACCCCCCCCACACACACCACCTACGTCCTCCACCTACCCCGGCCCCCCACAATCCGCTTTCCCCCTCGTTAACTGTAGCTAGACGCGATGTCGGGAAGCGGGTGTTTAATTAGCAGCAGCGCGGCCCCCGGGGGGTTGGAGAGCGGCGCCAGCGACCCCCGCTCCGAGCCTCCCACACCCCACCTCCATCAACCCGCTTGCTTCTCTATTGACAAATATGGATCAAGGTAGAAGCGTTCACGTCGCGATCCCTGTCAAGTATTACACTTGGTATTACCTGCAAATTCTACCGAGCACTTCGAAGCCGAGGAGCTGAAAGACAACGATGTCCGGAAGCTCAACAGATGCCTGAAGCCCCCCTCAGGCCTGGAGCAAGAAAGAGAGGCCAATGCCCGCCGCCTTTAAGGCCAGCCACTGACTATTTATATCTCTAAATGTCGAAGGGCTGTCTGCGATTAAAGAATAACTTGTTGCAATGGGAAACTGTCATATTTAACCGTCACGCTTCGAAGAATCGAATCGGATTCGAATTGACAAATCTCTGCATCCGAAGGACCACCAGCTGCTGCCAGTTTTGATAAAGCACAAACACAACCAGCTGCGTGGCCTCTCGGTGGGTGAGTCTTATGAAGATAGAGAGTAAAAAAAAAAAATTGAAGTAATAAATACATCTATCCATCTCTGATATTGTAACAAAAATAGTTATAGAGAGAGCTGTAACATCAGGGGGCAATGGCAATGAGACAAGAATGTTAAATTTAGACGGAATGAAAAGTGACATTTGATGTGCCGCTGGCTCTGATGCCTTGACATTTAAGGCAACCAAAACACAGACTCTGTTAAAGACAAAGATCCCCCGTGTAGCCTTAACAGCCTGTTGGAGCAAGTCCACGGGTAGCGTTTTGCCAATTTGCAAATTGCAGTGATCTAGCTTGTCACGGCTCGATTCGCGATGGTTGCTCTTCAGAGCTGTTCTTTCGGGATAGCCGTGTCGAGCGACCTCCCTCTCTGCGGTGAAAACCTACTTTCAGTACACCGAACGCTACTTCAGTGCGCCAAACGCATTGTCCTTGAAACTGTTGGAGCAAGTTGCTGTGAGCGAGCAGCATCCTATGAAGGTCGGCACGGCACACGAGCGGGCCGCGTGGCCGGCCCCACGCCCGGCCGCCTTTGTCTCCCCCAGTTGCGATGTTTACGCAGGTTACACGCACACGTGGAACGGTCGGGCGCCGCTCGCACGAGAAATATAATGAAACGTGAGTCACGCGCTAAAATAAGCTCTCTGTTTACAGTGGGTAAAAAAAGTGAACGGCAAGTCGGGTTTTATTGGCGATGGGAGGGGAGAGCGGTTGGAAATTCCACGTTCCTGTGGTAGGGACCAGTCCATCTGCCGTAGCGCGACAGCTGCCAGGGGTGGGATTGGATAAATGATATAACTGTGGAAACGCACCCGGTCCGCATCCCCTACAGAGATACATAGAGACTCACAGAGATGCACAGAGACTCGCAGACACACATAGAGACTCGTAGAGATACGTAGCGACTCAGAGATACATAGAGACCCAAAGAGATATATAGAGATACATAGAGACTCGTAGAGATAAAAAAAAAATAGACTCATAGGGAGAGAGGGAGATCGCTCGAAAGAACAGCTCTGAAGAGCAACCATCATTGTTTTTAACACAATCTTAGTTTTGTACAGCGCTTCGCGACCTTTTGATTTAAAAAAAAGGCGCTTTAATAATGTACACTATTATTACTACTAGCAGAATACCCGCTGTACGGGAACCACGCAAGCACCCCCCGACGCAGAAAGGCGCCCGAGGCGGGAATGAAACCGCTTCGGGCATGACATTCTTGCTGCCACGACGGGGATGATAACATAATAAAGCCGTATTGTTCCAGCGGCTAAGGCGCTCCGTCCATGTCGAATATGTCAGAGGCGTGATGACGCAGTCTGGCCCAGCGAGGGTTTGTGTCGTAGATTGATTGTGTGGTCGGATAAACCCTTTATACGTGAAAGTGGAAATCCAGTTTGTACAATAAAAAAGGGGGGAGGGGAGGGGTGAAACGAAAATAACATTAGGACAGATCACACATTTCATGGTGCAGAATACACGAGGTTTAACCCTTTTCTGGCAATGAGAAACGTGTTAAGATCTTCCGTCCATCCATTTTCAGAAACCGCTTAATCCTGTACAGGGTCGCGGTGAGCCGGAGCCTATCCCGGCAGACACAGGGCGCAAGGCAGGGGAACACCGAGGATGGGACGCCAGTCCATCGCAGGGCGCCTGGGGAAATTTAGTCAGTACGCCAATTAACCTGGCAGCGTGTCTTTGGACGGTGGGAGGAAACCGGAGTGCCCGGTGGCGAAAACCCACGCGGACACGGGGAGAAACATGCAAACTCCACACAGAAAGGCACCCCGAGCCGAGATTCGAACCCGGGACCTTCTTGCTGTGAGGCAGAAGCGCTACCCACTACGCCACCGTGCCGCCCGTGTTAAGATCTTACAATACTAAATGGACACTTTTTTTTTTTGCAAAGGTTCCAATTTGCAAGCAGCCACACTGCATGCTAGTGGCAAAAAATATGCAAACGGATGCTATGATGATGAATGCATTTTCCTTCAACTTAATTGGCCCAATACGAGAGACAGCTTTACGTTTGAGCCTGGTCTCAGTGCTTAGCCAAGTGCTGCCAAAAGGCAGGCAGTTGTCAAACAATGCGAGTAGCAATGCATTAGTATCTCGGGTCTAATAATAATAATAGCATTTATAAAGCGCCCTTCACCCGAGGGTCACAAAGCGCTGCACGGGGCTGCGGAGAGAACGACATGTCAACAACGACAGAGAACGGAAAATCAGCAACAATTTTTTGTTGCTGGGTCTAGCCAATAGTATCACTGTTCTCCCCCCTTATCCGCGTGGGTTTTTCCGCCGGGCACTCCGGTTTCCTCCCACAGTCCAAAGACATGCTGCTGCATAGTTTAATCAGCCTGCTGGCTAAATTGCCCCCGGTGTCCTGTGATGGACTGGCGTCCCATCCTGAGAATAGCCCTGCCTTGCGCCCTGTGTCTGCCGGGATAGGATCCGGCTCACCGCGACCCTATAACAGGATTAAGCGGTTTTCTGACAACGAATGAATGAATGCATTGCTGGTTGTGATGGGATGTCACTCCTGCACCCCGCCTCCGTGTCCCACCCATCACAACCGCCTCCTCGCCCCAACCTCCGAGTCGGTCACCCGATCCAAAGACAAAGGTCCGCCCGAATAGCCTCGACTGACTGTAGGGTCAAGTGTTAGCGAGCACCTATGATTAAAGGCCGGCACGCCACACGAGTGGACGCGCGGCCAGTGGCACCACGCCCGGCCGCCTTTGTCTCCCTCGTGACGGCTGTACGGTACTGTGTGCGATGGTCGTTCTTTCGAGATGTTTTTTCGGGATATCCGTGCCTCCCACGTTGGAAGCATCATCAAGGTGTTGACGCCTGATGAGTCTTCCTACCTGGGAGACGAAACGTCGCGAGGGAGACCGCTCAGTGACACGGCTATCCCGAAAAAACAGCTTCGAAGAGCAACCATCATGAATCGAGGCGTGACAAACGTACGTCAGTATTGTGGGGTTTTTTTTTTTCCCCCCACTGGCTGGGTCCCATCATTTACACGGAGTGCCCTTGCCAATAATACGGCGTATAGCGGCGGTGTGTGTTTAGCAAACGTGACTCCGCCGAAGAGGACCCAGAAGGTCAAAGCCAGGTCAGAGTTTTACTTTCCTAAACAAATACCGTTGCTTGACAGGGGTGCGGAAGGGTCAAGTGACCGAAACTATTGAAGATCGCTCACTCACGCAGTCCATCCATCCATCCGTTTTCCGAAACCGCTCAATCCTGTAACAGGGTCGTGGTGAGCCGGAGCCTATCCCGGCAGACACAGAGCGCAAGGCAGGGGGAACACCGAGGATGGGACGCCAGTCCATCGCATGGCACCTGGGGCAATTTCACTCCGTAGGCCAAATAATAATAATAATAGAGCGCCTTTCACCCGAGGGTCACAAAGCACTGCACAAGAGCCGCGGAGAGAACGGCAGCATGTCTTTGGACGGTGGGAGGAAACCGGAGTGCCCGGCGAAAACCACAGTCACCCACGTTCACTGCCCTTGACCGATACAAGAAAAACACGATTATTGAATTAATCAATGCCACGTGCCCATGCCCATCCCATGCCATACACCCCATCGGCACCTACTCGGAACTCCTGTCATCAGAATGGCTTTACACCTCTAATTATCTGCTCACGAGGTGTCGATTGCGACCCGCGGGACGCGCGCATTGTTGTTCGACCTCGTTGCGTCGTTGTGTTTTTCTGGCGGCACTGTGGTGGCGTAGCTGTGAGTAGCGCTGCCGCCTCACGGCAAGATTCCTCCCGGGTTCGAATCCCGGCTCGGGAGGGGGGTGCCTCCTTCCCGCGTGGAGTTTGAGTGTTTGTCGTTCTTCCCGTGTCCGCGTGGGTTTTCGCCACCGGGCACTCCGGTTTCCTCCCACCGTCCAAAGACACGCTGCCAGGTTAATTGGCCTACTGAGTGAAATTGCCCCAGGTGCCCTGCGATGGACTGGCGTCCCATCCTCGGTATGCCCCTGCCTTGCGACATGTGTCTGCCGGGATAGGCTCCGGCTCACCGCGACCCTTTACAGGATTAAGCGGTTTCTGACAATCGATGGATGGATGGATTTATTATACAGTGCAACAGTGTTGATGAAAAAGTGGTTGTTGGGTCGGCGGTTGACGCGTGTAATCCCTGTCTCCCTCCGTGTTTGTCTTTAAGGAAGTGACGGCCATCCTAGGGGACGCTGGCAGATTTTAGCCGCTCTTAAGATTGCCAGTTTCACGACCTTTCAGTATATTCTAAGCAGCCTTAATCATTTTTTTTGTTGCTTTGATTTTGTATGAGTTTTTTTTTCTCTGTCGTTGTTGACATGCCGTTCTCTCCGCGGCCCCTGTGCAGCTCTTTGTGACCCTCGGTTGAAAGGCGCTCTATAAAATGCTATTATTATTATTAATCAAGCCGCGTGGAGTTGAGGGTTGGTGGATCAGCAAATGCGGCGGCATCACTGCGTTCCCCGTGGACCCCCGGGCCGGAGCCGTACCCAGGCTCTGCCAGGAGACGGCAGTACAGTACAACAAGCACGTTGATTCCACGTGTTCCGTCTGGATGCGATGTAGTTTCCCCCAGAGCCGGATTAAGATGTTGTCGGCCCCCCTGGGCTACAGGTAGCGTGAGGTCCCCGACAGAAAAAAACATTTCAAAAGGATAAAAAAAAGTAAAGAATTTTTATTTTTTACACGGCTAACAACAATTATAGACTAAAGACTGTGTGTATAGACTGTATAGAGACGGAGAGCGTTCAGTTACAAAGGTATAGACTGTGTGTATAGACTATAGACTGTGTGCATAGACTATAGAGTATAGACTGTCTATATAGACCAAGGGTGTCCAAACTTTTTTTCCTGAGGGCCACATACAGAAAAATATACGAAGGACTGGGCCACTCACAATACATTTAGGCGCAAATATTATGTGTGGGCCATAGACTATTATATTTTTAGACTTTGATACGTGCCAATTAAAAATGGATGGCGGGCCGCAGTTGGCCCGCGGGCCGTAGTTTGGACACCCCTGATATAGACTATAGACTGTGTGTATAGACTGTAGACTGTGTGTATAGACTGTAGATAGAGGGACAGCGCTCAGTGACACGGCTATCCCGAAATAACAGCTCTGAAGAGCAACCATCACGAATCGAGCCGCGACAAACCTACATCAGTACGAATGTGTTGATCCCAAACCTGGCCCCCTATCAGCGTTAACGAGGATGACAGTCTGTTCATAGTGTATTGCATCGGGTCCCAGGCGAATTCGCATTTCTCATTTTGTGAAGGGGCAGAGTTTAATTCTTGTGTGAACGGACCTTGAACCGAGTGGAATGAAGGCAGCTCTCTATAAACAAAGATCTGTATTATTAATTCTCGAAGGGGCGAAATCTGGCTCGGGGAAGGGGGGCATTGCTACTGTCATAGTCAACCCACTGCACTGGGTCGGCGTTCGCTAACTCTGGTTCATTGTCAACCCACGTAGAGTCACCCCCGTCATGGGAACGTGGAATTTCCACCACGTGTGTTCGTTACGAATGCAACAAATGCTCGTTTGAGCGAAACGGTCACTCAAATGGTTTTTAGGGAAATTCGTGGATAATATCCATCCATCCGTTGTCAGAAACCGCTTAATCCTGAACAGGGTCGCGTTGAGCCGGAGCCTATCCCGGCAGATACAGGGCGCAAGGCAGCGCTATACCCAGGATGGGACGCTAGTCCACCACAGGGCACTAGAGGCAGTTTCGTCCGCAGGCCAATTAACCTATGCAGCAACATGTCTTTGGACTGTGGGAGGAAACCCGAGTGCCCGGCGATATCCACGCCGACACGGGTGTAGAACGTGCAAACTCTACAGAGGAAGGCACCCGAACCGGGATTCGAACCCGGGTCCTTCTTGTTGTGAGGCGGCAGCCCGACTCACCGCTAAGCCACCGAGCCGCCCCATGGGTAATATCCCTATATTAATTGGCATAGAGTAGACCATTACAGTATGCATTTAACATACTGGCTATGTGTGTCAGTTGTGTAGATTATAATTTTTAAAAAATGCATTGCAATATTGTTGCGCCCTGCGTCTGCCGGGATAGGCTCCGGCTCACCGCGACCCTGTACAGGAATAAGCGGTTTCTGACAATGGATGGATGGATGGCATTGCAATATTCGCTAAAAAAAAAAAACCCAACCCGTATTTAGTGGAATTAATAATAGATTACGATCGTGAGCTTAATTGTTAAAAATCGAAAATAAATACTTGACTTCAGTAAGGGAATAAATTGCAATGTGTATATGCTCATAACGCGCTTAGCCACGAACCCCTGCGACCCGAGTTCGATTCCCGCTCACGGAAACCGACACCAGGCACGATTTACTGAACCGGTTCTGTGCCTCCGCTAGGTCGACTCAGCCTCAAATCAGTACCTGGTGCAGGGTGTGTAAAACATCACCACTGGCCAGCCACCCTGCTCGTGTGCCGTGCTGGCTATCTCGCAGCACTTGACCCTACAGTCTGTGAAAGGCTATACGGGGGACCTTTGTCTCTATATGCTCATATAAGGCCGGTGCTATGCAGTCGCTATGGAAACCACGCCGCACACGGGTCTATACGGTGCCGAGGCAATCGCGGAATCGATTCCGACACGACACGACTCGAACCGTACCGATTCCGCGGACAATTAACTACGGTCGTGCAGCCTTCGCTAATGTAATTCTCCCGTTAGCCGGAGCCTATCCCGGCAGACACAGGGCGCAACGCAGGGAGGTACCCGGGATGGGACGCCAGTCCATCGCGCGGAATCTGGGGTGATTTAGTCGGCAGGTCAATTAACCCAGGCAGCAGCGTGTGTTTGGACTGTGGGAGGAATCTGGAGTGAGTTGAGTGGGTGGGTGAGTGGGTGGGTAGTTGAGTGTGTATGTGGGTGCTTGAGTAAGTGTGTGCAGCGCTTTGTGACCCTCGGGTGAAAGGCGCTATATAAATGCTATTATTATTATTATTATTGAGTGGGTATGTGAGTGGGTGGGTGAGTGGGTGGTTGAGTGAGTGGTTGGGTGTGTGAATGGGTGGCTGGGTGTGTAACTAGGTGGTTGAGTGTGTGAGTTGGGTGGCTGAGTGAGTGCGTGACCCGTATGGATGAGTGACTGAGGTGTTTGAGTGGCTGGGTGGGTGAGTGGACTACATTTCCCCCGTTGCCCTGTGGTGGACTGGCGTCCCATCCGGGGTATTGCCCTGCCTTGCGCCCTGTGTCTGCCGGAATAGGCTCCGGCTCACCGCAAACCTGTACAGGATTAAGCGGTTTCTCACAACGAATTAATTAAGTATGTGCAATGCTGTGTATAAATGCTTAGTTTTTGTTTTGGTCAGTTTGGGATTTTAGTATTTTACCTATTTCTTTTTGTCACTTCGCGTGTTTGTCGTGCCGCAGAAATCCCGTAAAGAGCTTGCAAGCTCACTGGGTTTTTTTTATTTATCTCCCATAATAATAATAAACATCTTTCGATCAATGGACACCCTTTTTTGCCAGTGTACAAATAATTTAAAATGTATAAGGCTTTACATTTCCTGGCAATGAGAGACGTGTTGCAAAAAGGTGTCCATTTGGTGTTTTAAGATCTTAAGATCTTAATACCTCTCCCATTGCCAGAAAATGTAAAGCCTTATACATATATCGATCTATAGCGGCACGGTGGCGTAATGGGCAGCGCTGCCGCCTCACAGCAAGAAGGTCCCGGGTTCGAATCTCGGCTCGGGGGGGCCTTTCTGTGTGGAGTTTGCATGTTCTCCGCGTGTCCGCGTTGGTTTTTGCCGGGCACTCCGGTTTCCTTCCACCGTCCAAAGCCACGCTGCCAGGTTAATTGGCCTACTGAGTAAATTGGCCCAGGGCACCCTGCGATAGACTGGCGTCGTATCCTTGGTATCTCCCTGCCTTGCGCCCTGCGTCTGCCGGGATAGGCGCCGGCTCATCTCGACCCTGTACAGTATTAATCAGTTTCCGAAAACGGATAGCTACATCGATCCAGCCCATATCCCGGCAGCGCTAACCGCTGCGCCACCGCTCCCTATATAAAAATATTAACCACGCAACAGTTGTAGGCGAGCTGGATGAATCGATCCGGGGGTGGCGGCATTGTCGGCGAGCCGGATCGATTCCCAAGGCGAGATAAGATGTGAGTGGGTGTCTGAGTGAAGACAGAAGCCTCCCGGCCATGGTCGTTGCAACGTCGAATCTCTTGCAAACAATCACACCAGCTCGCTCGCTCGTTCGTTAAACACCCAGCAGTGTAGGTCGAGGTTACGCTTTAGTTCCGTGGGTTAGCAGTGAGTGTGCCTTACTTTTTGCTCGCTGTGGAAAATTCAGCGTTAGGCAAGTTGTGTCAGTGCAGACTGTAGAGACCATTGCCTGTTGCAAAAACAGGTATTATATATATATGAATTACCACCGTTATTGTTGATAATAATAATAACAATCATAATTTGCCGTCTAGCTCACGAAGAATATATTTGCGGGTCCTTCTTTAGAATCAACCCTCGCTTAAGGGTAAGTTAATTCGCCGTGATTGCCCGGTGTCTGACTGTGTGGCTGTGTGTGTGTGTAACATGTTATAGACGCTTGTGTTTTGATAGAAGGAGCGGTGGCGCAACGGTTAGCGCACGCTACGCTCAGGTCGTGAAACCCGTTCGTTCGGTTCGACTCCGGCCCACGTTGGTAACCGAACCGGTTACCCGTCTAACTGTGGATTTCATTTACAAAGCGCTGTGTCGTATCTACTGTTCAACTCCGTACGTAGTCATTCATTCATTGTCAGAAATCGCTTAGTCCTGTACAGGGTCGCGGTAAGCCGGAGGCTATCCCGGCAGACACAGGGCCGCAAGGCAGGGCTATACACAGGATGGGACGCCAGTCCATCACGGGTATAGCCTTGCAATAATGTACAGCTATAATGTGTTAATTTTACAGCTAATATGTGTTAGGAATATGTTGTAAAGATTGCACACGTTAGCGTGTGTGTGTCTACAGAGATGTAATATTCTGTGCATACGAACGGAATTTTGCGTATACACACTCCGGTTTCCTCCCACCGTCCAAAGACATGCTGCCAGGTTAATTGGCGTACTGACTAACTTTCCCCAGGCGCCCTGTGATGGACTGGCGTCCCATCCTTGGTGTTCCCCTGCCTTGCGCCCTGTGTCTGCCGGGATGGGCTCCGGCTCACCGCGAGCCTGTACAGGATTAAGCGGTTTCTGAAAATGGATGGATGGACAATTCTATACAATATATGCAACACCGAATCACAGCAACGAATCACACTGTGTGGCATTCACATACATCACACGTGACAATGACAAACACCGAAATGCATTGTAAATACAAAGACACCCCGTATAGGCTTAACAGACTGCAGGGTCAAGTGCCTTTAGCGAGTCGCATCTATGAAGATCGACACGGCACACGAGGAGGTGGGTGACCAGCACCACGCCCGGCTGCCTTAGTGGCAATGTTTACACCCCGCACTAGGTCCTCACTTGAGGCTGAGTCGACCTAGGAGGATGCCCTGGACCGGTTCAGAAATTTGACACTGGTGTTGTTGGTCGTGAGCGGGATTCGAACTCGGGTCGCCAGGTTTGTAGCCCAGCATAGCGCTAACCACTGGGCTACCGCTCCCCACATTGTAAATACAGCATACAATATGTACCGCACACCCACACACCGTTCATCAGCCATGGTCGGTCCACTGCTGGACTAAGGCCTCTCCCCAAACCAAGCCTGCGGAAAACACTATATACACAAATACACATGAACAGTCTATGAACACAATTGTGAACGGTGTTAATGTGTGTATGTGGGGAGCGGTGGCTCAGTGGTTAGCGCTGTGCTGGGTTACTAATATAATAATAATAGCATTTTATAATAATAGCATTGTATATCGCGCCTTTCACCCGAGGGTCACAAAGCGCTGCACAAAGCTGCGGAGAGAACGACATGTCAGCAACGACAGAGCACGGAAAATCAGCAACAGCACAGCATTCGTTCATTGTATTTTCGTGCACGTGCACTGTACACACGATTATTTACCATATTTACGACGTTCCGGGCATTGACGCTAATTCACAGAACCACACACACACACACGGCCCACTGGAAAATATACAAGACGTTGTGATCTTATGTACATCACGACACCCGACACCTGCCGTGATGTGTGAGAGTAACCGCCACAGAGCAACAGTGGAGCCGCATTGTAACGTGTACGTACTGCATATGTCGTTGATATCTGTCAACAAGTTGTTAATTGAGAGCCGATTTGTGAGCGTAACGTTTGCTGCTAGGTCGACTCGGCCTCAAATGAGTGAGCTGCTGCGGTGCGTAAATGTTGCCACTTAGGGAGCCACGGGCTGGCCCGGGCGTGGTGCTGGCCACCCACCCCCTCGTGTGCCGCGTCGGCCTTCATCGGGTGCTACTCGCTAACGGCACTTGACCCGACAGTCCGTTAAGGCTATATGACGGTGGGAATCTTTGTCTTTGGTATGGTAATTTACTACAGTGGTCCACGCGACCCTACATTCATTCTGGAAATCACACATGTGACACAGTGCTGTACGTGTACATGCGTGTATTGCTCTGTGTAAACGACGCGTACCTGACGTACGTACGTGATACGTTCGTGTGTGCTGTGTTACGTTAACACAACGTGCACCACAGACAACACATTCACACACACATTGCGTTACGTGTCCAACACCAACCACGCCCGGCCGCCTTTGTCTCCGCCGAGCTGATGTTTACACACAGCACCCAAATACTCATTTAAGGCTGAGTCGACCTAGGAGAGACCCAGACAGGTTCACAATATTCACCACTGCTGCACAGGTTAATTGGTCTGCGGACTAAATTGCTCCCGGTGCCCTGTGATGGATGGACCGGCGTCCCATCCTGGGTATAGCCCCTACCTTGCGCCCTGTGTCTGCCGGGATAGGCTGCGGCTCACCTCGACTGGGCCGGTTTCGTAGCACAGTGCGCTAACCGCGGCGCCACCGCTCTCTCCAAACACCGTCAGCCACAAACAATGCACACACACCGACACACACTACCGTATCGCGGTGGGAGTTAAGCCATTGGTTAAATACGCTCGGCAAATACAATAATTTACAATTGCTGGGCTTTCCGTAAGGGGAGCCAAAGGTCCTTCTATAATCTAACGAGATGGGATGCGTTTGAGTTTTAAGCAGGTGCCATGTGATGGACTGGCGTCCCATCATTGGTATAGCCCTGCCTTGCGGCCCTGTGTCTGCCGGGATAGGCTCCGGGTCACCGCGACCCTGTGCAGGATTAAGCGGTTTCTGACAACGAATGAGTGAGTGAGTGGCGGCGTTTGTAGCGGCAACTAGCTGCAGCAACGGCTGTATCCATCCATCCGTTTTCAGAAACAGCTTAATCCTGCACAGGGTCGCGGTGAGCCGGAGCCTATCCCGGCAGACACAGGGCGCGAGGCAGGGGTATACCGAGTATGGGGCAGGGCACCTGTGGCAATTTTACTCAGTAGACCAATGAACCTGGCAGCATGTCTTTGGACGGTGGGAGGAAACCGGAGCGCCCGGCGAAAACCCACGCGGACACGGCGGGGTGGGAGATAACACGCAAACTCCACACAGAAAGGCACCCGAGCCGAGATTCGAACCGGGCGGCTTCTTGCTGTGAGGCGGCAGGGCTACCAAGTGCTACGCCACCGTGCCGCCCCGCATCAGCTCTAGTGTCATTATAATCCGCACCGGTGATTAGCAGCCGCCTGCTGAACGAGCGGCTAAAATACGCCTTATCTTCACCTGTGTTTGGGGGGTCAAGGTAGAAGCGTTCACGTCGCGACCCCTGTCAGGTAATACTTGGTGTTGCCTGCGAATTCTACCAAACACTTCAAAGCCAAGCTGAAAGACAATGATGTCCAGAAGCTGCCCATCGTGCTTTGAAGAATCGCAAAGAAGAAGACCTGTGTTTGCATACGCGTGCGCGAGTCCGCTTATTACGATCCAGTTAATTACACGTGCTGCCCAACGGCAAATGACTTAACCGCCGACACGTGGAACACCAATGAGTAACCTTCGGCCCGGCTGCCTTTCTTTGTATAAAGATGTGGTTTTAATTGCTGTAGTGGTGTCCTTTATTTAACCGGCTGATATGAAATATAGTAAGGGCGGCACGGTGGTGACGCGGTGCGTGGCGCTGTCGCCTCACACCAAGAATTATCCCGGTTCGAATCTAGGCTCGGGTGGCGTTTCTGCGCGGAGTTTGCATGTTCTCTGCCAGTGTCCGCGTGGGTTTTCGCCGGGCACTCCGGTTTCCTCCCACAGTCCAAAGACACGCTGCCGCATAGGTTAAATGGCCCCGCGGACTAAATTGCCGCCGGTGCCCTGTGATGAACTGGTGTCCCATCCTGGACATAGCCCTGCCTTGCGCCCTGTGTCTGCCGGGATAGGCTGCGGCTCACCGCGACCCCTGTACAGGATTAAGCGGTTTCTGACAATGGATGGATGAAATATAAGCGCGTTGAGATACATGGCACGGCAAGTGGGCGAGGCAGTGGTGACACCTGTACCTCGAAGCGAGAAACCCCTGGGTTTGATACCCGACTCGCGGCACCAACGTGGAAAATAATCGCTCTTTCTGGATAGCCGTGTCGAGCATTCCTCCGCGCGCGCGGAGTGTGTACATTTCTCTCCCCCTGTTCCGCGTGGGTTTCCACTGGGATTTCGCGATTTTCTCCCGGAGCTAAGCTGAAAAAATAAAACCCGTACAGTACTCTGTAACTGGCATTGGTGAAAACACCACAACGCTGCAAAATTGCCCGCAGATTACTCAATTAGGAGCACACGCAGCAGCAGCAGAGCAGCATCGGCCCCCTGATGTGAAAACCCTTACAGGGCCTCGACTAAAACAGAGCTTTAAATCTGATTGAGGGGGGGGGGGTTTCCTGGGTAAACACTGTCATAATATATTATGATCATTTGTAATAATCGCAAACTCGGTCTGTGTTACGTGAAGTCAAACGCTACCCGCAGTGTTGTGAAAGAAGATACAAGGTTTTACCATTTCTGTCAATGAGACAAGTGTTAAGATCTTAAAAACACCGAATGGACACATTTTTGCTAAGGGTCCAGTTTGCAAGAAGCCACACGTGCTTGTGGCAAACAAATATGCAAACAAAAAATGCTATGATAAATATATGCATTGTCCTTCAAACTGATTGGCCCACACCAGAGACGGCTCTCTTCATAGCCTGGTCTCAGTGTTTATCCAAGTGTTTTCGAAAGGCAAACAGTTTTGGACAATGGAAATATCAATGCAATAGTAGCTCGGGTCTAGCTGTTAAGACTATGAGCACATTGGCTCTGGTGCCTTTCTGCGTGGAGTTTGTATGTTCTCCCCGTGTCCACGTGGGTCTTTGCCAAGTACTGCGTTTCCCCCCCACAGTCCAAAGACACGCTGCTACACTCGCTGCTGCCTAGTTTAATTGACCTGCTCACTAAATTGCTCCCGGTACCCTGCGGTGGACTGGCGTCCCATCCTGGGTACAGCCCTGCCTGGCGCCCTGTATCTGACCCGGGATAGGACCCGTCTCGCCGCGACCCCCTACAGAACGAAACGGTGACCGAGAATGAATGAATGAATGCACTTGCTGAGCGTGTTGTAAGCGAGCGCACACAGCAGCAAGCATACTCCTGTGCCGAATCACCGCGGTCAAAATATTACGCTAAATTGCCATTAGATAGTTAATACCTTCGGGCGCGATTAACAAGCACGAAACAACAGGCCAATTAAACAATGACAAAAAAATATTCGAAAAAAAATAAACATTCCTTCCATTCTCACGTTTGATAATAAGCCCACATCGCTTGCCAGCCGCTCGATCGAAGCCTCATTTTCACTCCAGTGACAGCTTTACCCTGCCCCTTATTAAAAATAATGATGATTGTGCCTCTCGCGAGCTTCATTGCCACACCGCTCGGGCGAGAGAGAGAGAGGGAGATCGCGTAGCGGATAACATCATAATATATTATAGGAAGCAGTGTCTGTTGGCAATATGGCGCCGGCAAAACCGCCTGGCTGCCTCCTCCGCCTCTCCGAGCTTTCCTCGCTACTCCTCTGAGTCGTTCTATCGTCGAGTGAGTTACCTTCGACAGTGAATTAATACGTGGCACGCGTTATAAATGTAAAATTATTATTATTATTAATAATCGCTGGACGCTGCATAGGTTAATTGGCTTGCTGAATAAATTGCACGCGGTGCCCTGTGATGGACTGGCCATCCTATCCTGGGTGTAGCCCTGACCTTGCATCCTGTGTCTGCACGGATAGGCTCCGGCTCACCGCGACCCTGTACAGGATTAAGCGGTTTCGGATAATGATGATGATTTGATTGGCCCACACCAGAGACAGCCTATGGTTATTCGATTCAATTCAACATGCAAACTCCACACAGAAAGGCACCCGAGCCGGGATTCGAACCCGGGGGCTCCTTGCTCTGAGGCGGCAGCGCCACTCACCGCTACGCCACCGTGCCGCCCCTAATGCCGTAAATATATTTCCTTATTTAAGGTCACGGTGTTATCAGCAAACGTGTTGCGCTAGATTCGCCGGGGCTGCCTCTCCAATTAGGACCGACGATTTGCAGAGCAACCATAAATTATTCAACTTAACCCGGTGCTTGCTATAATTTGTAAAATATTAATGCGTGCGCCGGCTTAATTATTGGCTGCTGATCACTTCTCCACGTTGGCGGATGGAGGTTCAGACCAGCAGCTGTTATGTTGTGTCGAGGCGGCCAGGATTAAGCTGTTTTAACCGCCGAGAGGGGATCGAGGTAGAAGCGTTCACGTCGCGATCCCTGTCAAGTAATACTCGGCATTACCTGCAAATTCTACCAAACACTTCGAAGCCGAGGAGCTGAAAGACAACGATGTCCAGAAGCTCAACAGATGCCAGAAGCCCCCTCAGTCTGGAGCAAGAAGAGAGGCCAACGCCTGCCGCCTTTGAAGCCAGCACTGACTATTATATCTCTAAATGTTGAAGGGTTGTCTGCAACTAAACAAGAACTTAACTTGAAGGCTTCAACTATGGATAAACAAGAACTTGTTGCAATGGGGAAACTGTCGTATAACCATCACGCTTCGAAGAATAGAATCGAATTCGAAGCGGTTTTCCGCTTCGAATGATTGGACGGTGGCTGCGTTCAGATCGCCCCACTTTCCCATCTGTGGTTGCTAATGTTGTTGTTGTGATTTTTCTGCCGTCTTTATGATCTATGTCCTATAATTTATCGCGATTGCTTGACTCTCGGTTTATCTGTCCTGATGTTACTGACATGCCGTTCTCTGCACGTGCCTTCTGCAGCGCTTTGTGACCCTCGGGTGAAATGCGCTCTATAAATGCTATTATTATTATCTCTCCGTCCCCGGTGTTGGGGATGCGGGTTTTTGTTTGCGCGGCTCCATTAATTGAGTGGCTTGTCAGGCTTGCCCGGTTCGTTACGGCTCCGTGGATGCACGGGAAGCATCGCAGAGCCACGAATTCGTTGTCAATTTTGAAAATAAATCTGCGCCGCCGCTGGGGCGGATTTAATTTGATTTAAAAAGACGCGCTGCCGCAGCCGCTGAAGCTGCGGATCGAATAGCTTACTCTCATATCTGCGTGTCAATCTTCGTTGGGGGTTTCAAAAAATATATTATTATTACTACGACGACGATGATGATGTTAGGCTAACAAGAAAATAATTTGGTCGTTATCGTTACTTTGCGTTCTGCGCGCGTATTTTTGTCTGTGTGTGTGTGACCTCCTGTCGACGAGCCTTCGACACTTCACGTGGCCTCAAGGTGCATATGGCCTGGCACAGGCCACGTGGTGACGTCACCGCCACTTAGTGGCGAAAGACGGTTGTTATGTTGTGTGGCTGTGCGGGGGAGCGGTGGGTACAGCGGTTAGCGCATCGCACTACCAACCCGGCGAGCACGAGTTTGAATCCCGCTCACGGCCAACACCAGTGACGACAATGATGTCCAGAAGCTGACCTAATCGTGCTTCGAAGAATCGCAAAGAATTAAAGACCAGTGACGATTTTTGTGAACCGGTCCTGAGCCTCGCTCAGGTCGACTCGGCCTTAAATGAATAACTATTGGCAACCCTTTTTCACAAGTGCTGTGTGTGCTCGCTCTATCTTCTCCAACATATCGACGGGTGCACTACACTTACCACACCTTTTCACCTGACCTAAACTCACAAACAGAGCTTCACTATGGATAACATTGGTCATGAAATCCTTCGAGTTAATTTTACCTATTGGCAACGTTTAAACAGCAGCATCTGGGCGGGTTGGGAGGATGGCGGGAGAGACAAAGGCGGACGGGCATGGCGTTGACCGTCTGACCAAAGCCTCTACCTCGGCTCGCTAACGGCACTTGCCCCCCTCCGGGTGTGGGTGGCCATCGGAGGGCCTCTTTGGCTTTGTCGTGTGGGTGTTGTTGCCTTATTACATGCCTGACCTGTGATTGAGCAGAGGTCGTCAGGAAACAGGAGAGAAGGAGAGACGCCGCGGTGTGAATTGCCTTTTCGGCGGTTATTGAAATATTTCTGCCACCCACCGCCGCTTCTGATATCACAACAACGACGGGGCGTGTGTCGAATTCGAATCGATTCTTCGAAGTGTGATGGTTATATGACGGCAGTTTCCCATTGCAACAAGTTCTTCTTTAGTCGCAGACAGCCCTTGAACATTTAGAGATTATAATAATAATAATAATAGCATTTTATAGAGCGCCTTTCACCCGAGGGTCACGAAGCGCTGCACAAGGGCCGCGGAGAGAACGGCATGTGAACAACGACAGAAAAAAAAACAACTAATAAAAACCAAAGCAACAAAAATTAAACGATTAAGGCTGCTAGTCAGTGCTGGCCTTAAAGGCGGCGGGCATTTGCCTCTCTTCTTACACCAGACTTGAGGGGCTTCTGGCATCCGTTGAGCTTCCGGACATCGTTGTCTTTCAGCTCCTCGGCTTCGAAGTGGTTGGTAGAATTTGCAGGCAAATACCTAAGTATTACTTGACAGGGATCGCGACGTGAACGCTTCTACCTTGATCCCCAACGAACCCTCGCGCTGTTGTTCATTTGCTCAACACGGGCTGATATCGCCTCGTCTCCCCCCCCCGGTGTCGAGCGTGTTTGGGTTGTAATTTCGAGGCGCACACGGTTTACACCTGCGCTCCGCCGCTGAAGCGCTCCAGTTATTGTCGCTTGATCCATTTTTAATGTTTTCTTTTCTGTCCCAGGCGAATGTAAACGGCACGCGGAGATGACGAACCGAAGCTCCGTACCGGGTTTGCGTCATTCTCTGGAACCCCCTGTGAGTTGCATGGAGGATGCGGCTCCCGGCTAGGCTCTGTCGTGGTGGTGAACAGGTCTGGAGTCTAGCCCTCCTGCTAGGGTCTGTCTTGGTGGTGAACAGGTCTGGAGTCCAGCACTCCTGCTGTATCTATCCGTGCCGAGCTTCTGAGTGTTGTCCTCCCGTGTGCAATGGTGTTCTCCGGGCAGCGCCGGCGCTGGTTGAACACAGTGTGGCGGGTTGGGATGACACAGTCACCGTGATAATTATATCAGATAACACGTACAGTTTATATCGCGTGCCACAGGGCGGCACCGTGACGCAGCGGTGAGTAGCGCTGCCGCCTCACGGCAAGAAGGAAACCCTGGTTCGAATCCCGGCTCGGGTGCCTTTCTGTGCGGAATTTGCACGTTCTCTCCCCGTGTCCGCGTGGGTTTTCGCCACGGGCACTCCGGTTTCCTCCCACCTGTCCAAAGCCATGCTCCCAGGTTAAATTGGCCTACTGAGTAAATCGCCCCGGGTGCCCTGCGATGGACCGGCGTCCCATCCTGGGTATAGCCCTGCCTTGCGCCCTGTGTCTGCCGGGATGGGCTCCGGCTCACCGCGACCCCGCGCGGGATTAAGCGGTTTCTGAAAATGGATGGATCTATCTGCGGACTAAATTGCTCCCCCCCGTAGCGACGCTCGCACAGAGAGTGAACGGCGCGTCGCGTCTGTGTGTGCGTGTGTATTTGACCACTGTACGCAACGCACACCGAGTTCTTTCCAGGATGCGAAAGCCGGCGTGTATGTTTTCGCCGCGCGTCCGGGTTGAGGGGGATTGTAACATTCCCCCGTCTTCAAAACGCTCCCGAGCTGCCGTTTGCGCC
>JAZEWU010000044.1:4286648-4298215 GCA_036362915.1 Geotria australis | reverse complement strand
CCCACTCACAAACTCATCCACTCACTCACCAACTCACCCACCCACTCACCAATTCACCCACTCACCCACTCACAAACTCACCCACTCACTCACCAACTCACCCACCCACAAACTCACCCACTCACAAACTCACCCACTCACTCACAAACTCACCCACTAACTCACCACCTCACCCATCCACTCACCCACCTACTCACAAACTCACCCACCCACTTACCAACTCACCCACCCTCTCACAAACTCACCAACTCACCCACTCACCAACTCACCCATCTACTCACCCACCCACTACCCAACTCACCCACTCACCCACCCACTCACAAACTCAAAGACAAAGATCCCCTATATAGCCTTAACAGACTGTAGGGACAAGTGCTGTTAGCGAGCACCTATGAAGGTCGACACAGCACACGAGGGGGTGGGTGACCAGCACCACGCCCGGCCGCCTTTGTCTCCCTAGTGGCGATGTTTACACACCGCACTAGGTACTCATTTGAGGCTGAGTCGACCTAGGGGAGGCCCAGGACCGGTTTCAGAAAATCGTCACTGGTGTTGGCCGTGAGCGGGATTCGAACTCGGGTCGCCATATTCGTAGCCCAGTGCACTGGGCTACCGCTCCCCACAGCTTCATCAGGGGAGGGCCCTGGTGAAGCTGAGTGGAAGTCCCAGCGAAACGTCGGTACCATCTTTTAAGGTAAGTGCTGTATGTGCTCGCTCGTTTGCTCCAACATATCGACGGGTCCACTTCACTTACACACTTTTTTCACATGACCTAAGCTCACAAACAGAGCTTCACTTTGGATAATATTGGTCATGAAAGCCTACGAGTTAGCTTTTTATATAGCGTCGAATCGAATCGGACAAATAATTAATTAGTGCTTTTTTTAAAAGTTAAGTTGTGGGAGGAAACCGGAGTACCCGGATGCTTTTCAGGGTCCAGCGACTGGGTGTCTGGAGCGACGGTCTCCTGATGCATCTTGGGCATTATTACGACAGTCACAGCGACACAAGTAATAATAATAATATCATTTTATAGTAGAGATAGTTTTTAATCATTATTATTATAACCCCATGTCTAATGTATACAGAAGTACAGTCTTGTTGTTTTACCACAGATGTGTTCACAGTAGAGTATATATATATATTTACTATGGATCTTACCAATAATGGCAGCCATCGTATCAGCTGATAGGACCATCGACATTGCAATCAGGTCACAATCTGCTGCTTCCACAGTTTATACGATTACCACAAAAAAAACCCGATATTTGTTGTTTAATTGAATCATATTTAATGTTTAAATGATCATTCGCATCTGGTAATATTAATATTGGCAACATACGTCTGCCAAATTGTATAACTTGAGCTTCGTATGCAACCTCATTTATTATTATAATTATCATTGGTATAAAAGCGTTCCGGATACATACAGTAAGCAAGTCATGTCACAAAGTAGCAGAGTGTGGTAGTAGGAAAATCATGTTTTCTGTCGAAGATTAATTGCACTTAATGTTCAGTGTCTTCAGAATGTGTGGCAGCAATTGATGCTTGAGGCACCCCTGCCTGTTGTGGCAACGATGTCAGGCTTGTGACTAGTTTCTTGTCAAGTGATCAGTTCCCCCACATTTCCTAGAGGTTACTTTAGAACGTGCCGATTCATATTGGTATTGATGTAGGTTTGGCGATTCATATTGGGACACCAACACCTGCCAGTCGTCCTATCCTGGGTATAGTCCTGCCTTGCGCCCTGTGTCTGCTGGGATAGGCTCTGGCTCACCGCAACCCTGTACAGGATTAAGCAGTTTCGGGCAATGAATGAATGGATGAACACCTATCACTCTGCTGTGTTGGCAACTTGGCATCCTGAGTCTGCCTGTGATAATTACTTTGTCGTCTCACAGCCTTGCATTTTAGATGCTGGGAATCACATGCAGGTAACTGTGTCCAGCAACACCAGATACCGATACTTGCAATATCTGTAGATGTGGGGATGCCAAAAATTCTGTACTGTATATATTACACAATAGTGTACCGTCACGGATCGTAACATTATCACGGTAGAGGGGGGTTTGCGTGTTCCAATGAACTCCAAAGCTGTGTCACCTGAAGTCTAGCACTGCTGCTTGGGTCTCTCTTGGGGAATAGGTCTGGGTGGGGGAGGTTCAAGGCAAATAACAATCTGAAGATGCTCCAACTAAAGGAGGTTGCCCTCAGGAAGGTGTATCGGGCCGTAACATTCTAGGGGTCAACCGGCCAACTCGGGTCAACCAGGATACCGGCCGTTTAAACCTGTAACACAACAATGCCTTGAATTTGCATATAACACGTCACGATGCTGGAGGCTGCGGTTGACTGAGAGCCATTGGTTGAAACCGGAATTGCTCAAGCTATTTTTGAAGAGGAATTTAACATTGCTTTACAATCTCTGATGTATACTATTGACAGTGGTTTTAAAAAATCAGACGCTATGTTAGGGTTTATTTATATTACTCACACGTAAAAGTTATCTCTAAACTTGCCTAAGTGTATTTTTTTAAAAGACAGTATGAATTTCTCACGCTATATTGTATTACTATTGTGTACTCAGATACACCTGTCAACCCCGCAGGATTGATCTTTAACCCCTTCCGTGGCTTGCAGCGCGCGACCGTGACTGTGAATAAAAATGCAACCGCAACGCAGCAATTACTTGCTCAGGCCTTTTTACTAGGCGACAGTTTTAGGCCAGAGCCTTGGCTTTCTTGATGTCTGTTGCGTAGAGGTCGTCTCCATCGATGTCCTGATCTCCCGTCTCTGGTGACTGCATCACCTGCATGCGGAAGGAGTCGTCCGGAGAGAACGTGTCCAGGCCGGAGTCGGCGTGGGTCGCGACCTGCGATCGAGACACGACAGCATCCGCGCGCGTCCCTCAGGTAACAATAATAGCGTTTTATATATAGCGCCTTTCACCAGAGGGTCACAAAGCGCTGCACAACGACAAAAAAAACCAACTGATAAAAACCAAATCGACAAAAAATTAAATGATTAAGGCTGCTTCGAATACACTGAAAGGAGTGATTTTTTTTTAAGTTGTGGGAGCAAATCGGAGAGCCTGGAGGAAACCCACGCAGAACAGGGGGAGAGAATAACACACAAACCCCCGCGCAGAAAGGCGCCCGAGGCGGGAATCGAACCCGCCTCGGGCAAGACCAGTCTTTCACGCGAGGCGCGGACGTTACCACTGCACAGACACCCTGGGGGTCACCACCCCTCAGCCCCGCACGAGGGTCCCGTTTTAGTCGCGGCGTTGCACCTCCATCTGGTCGTCGGTGTCGTCGTCGTGAGGTGGCCGCGTCACCGGCGGAGCGACCGCCTTCAGGGCGTGCGTGGGTTCCCTCGCAGGGAGCGGCTCGGCAGAGAAACCCGGGTTTCGGCGGCCGGGGATGTCCGTCTCGTCGGTGTAGCGGCCGCGGTTGTTGGCGCCGTGGCTCGGCTCTTTGGTGTTTTTCATCGGGGACTTCTCCACATCCGCCTCGCTTGCCCGCATGAACCTTGGGGGCGTCGGGAGGAGCGGCGGGTTAGTGGGGTTGTTCGGGCCCGGTGAAGGTCGTCGCGGGGGTTCTCCCTCGCGATAGAGCACTGTGGGCGGAGCGGCGGCTCGGCGGTTAGCGCGGCCGGGCTACAAACCTGGCCCACCCGAGTTTGAATCCCGCTCTTAACATGTCCTGGGCCTCTACCAGGACGACTCGGTCTCAAATGAGTACCTAGTGCGGTGTGTAAATATTGCAACTAGGGGGACGAAGGCGGGCCGGGCCGGGCGTGGTGTTGGTCACCCAACCCCGTGTGCCGTGTAGACCTTCATAGGTGCTACTCCGCTAAACGGCACTTGACCCTACAGTCTGTTAAGGCTATACGGGGCATCTTTGTATCGTGCTTGGTGTGTGTGTGTTCGGAGTGTGCGTGTGTGTGTGCGCGCGCGCACACCTGCTGACGATGAAGAGTAGCGCTGCCGCGATCAAGCTCAAGAACAGGAGAAGGACTAGGATGACCGTGACGACCACCATCCCACCCGACCGGGGCCCAGGGGTCACGCCGATCGAGTTGAGGTCACCGGCTGGAAACGGGGTCGGAGTGGCGATCAAAACCTCAATGCTCATCTCAATTGTACTGCCGTCAAAATAATAATATATAATAATAATAGCATTTTATAGAGCGCCTTTCAGCCGAGGGTCACAAAGCGCTGCACAAGGACATCGGAGAGAACAGCATTTAAACAACGACAGGAAAAAAAACAGCTGATAAAATCCAAAGCAACGAAAATTAAATGATTAAGACTGCATCGAATACACTGAAAGGTCGTGAAACTGGCAATCTTAAGAGCGGCAAAAATGGCACCGCAACTCTGTACAGGATTAAGAGGTTTCTGACAATAGATGGATGGATGCTTCTTCCATCCCCTCTACTAGTCCGTTAAATAGAGATTTTACTCTGTTTGCCGCGGAATAAAATTTCCGTTTTGAAATCCGATGTAAGGAGGAGAGCCGTACCTTTGTGCAGCTGGATAGATTTCGACCAGGAGGACTCGAGGTACGCTGCGCTGATGGCACCATTCGCATCCTGCGTTCCCACCACGTACTTGAACCTGCACGCGGTCACGGATGGCATTCCCGGTAGCGTCACTCGGCAGAACCGCCACGTTTCAACGATGTGACTGTTCATCATCCGTCCGTCCATCCATTGTCAGAAACCGCTTAATCCTATACAGGGGTCGCGGTGAGCCAGAGCCTATCCCGGCAGACACAGGGCACAAGGCACGGCTATACACAGAGCACCGGGGACCATTTAGTCCGCAGGCCAATTAACCGTTGCAGCAGCATGTCTTTGGACTGTGGGAGGAAACCAGAGTGCCCGGCGTATACCCACGCGGACACGGAGAGATAATGTGAAAACTACACACAGAAAGGTCCCCGAGCCGACAACAGTGATTTCTGCGTGACAACATTGCCATCGTGTGGCAGAAATAATAACAGAAACTGAGTAAAAAATGTACAATTTCTATTTGCAGACATTCCAAACAGAGTTACGGTACTGTACGTTAAGTTGTTACGGGAATATTCGTTGCATTGCATCGTTACGTGGTGGGGATTTGGGTCTTGAATCATAGTTCTCCAGTAAAATCCATGGGAGGTGAATATCAATTTTATTGCCTATTTTATTTGTGATACGATTAATCAGGGAAATAATTGCAATTCATCTAGCTTGGTTCACGCAAAGCTATTGACCGATGTGTGTTTTTAATACTCTCATTGCACGTAGGCCCTCTGTACTTACTACGGTCACCGAGGATTATTTGACGCTCTTAAGATTGCCAGTTTAACGACCTTTCAGTGTATTCGAAGCAGCCTTTAATCATTTAATTTTCGTAGCTTTGGTTTTTATTAGCTGTTTTTTCCTGTCGTTGTTGACATGCTGTTCTCTCCGATGCCCTTGTGCAGCGCTTTGTGACCCTCGGGTGAAAGGCGCTCTATAAAATGCTATTATTATTTACTGGGACCCTGTCACCAAGACTCGGCCTACGACTACGTTTGGCGGGAGGGTGGCGCTGTGGTAACACTTGTGGCTCACAGCAAGTACCGACCTCCGTAAAGCCTATTATTTTAAAAAATCGAGTTACATACAATGGTTCGTACTAACGAACGGGCGGAATACTTTGCGCGACGCTCAAAACACCGCTCGTTTTCAGCGGTTCATTATTACAACTGTATTATATTTAAGATGTTGAGGTAAAATATATTCTACATACCAAGAAAAACATTTGACTAATTGACGCTAGATGTGAACCGTATGCAACCTTTCCGACTCGCGTCCAAATTCGAAAACGGAACTCGTTCGTAACCCTGGGGGGGGGGGTGATTGCCTGTATCGAGACTCGGCAGTGGCATTTCTGTGTACACGGAGCGTAATCACAACGACGCCTCACATTCCAAAACTCACCAGTAGTTGATGCCGGCCTTGAGCGGCCCGTTGCAATTGACCTCCGTCGTGCATTGTGTGTTGTTGCCCATGCGGTAGTAGCTGGCCGAAGACTTGAGCGATGGCGGGGGATTGCTGCAGACCGGCAGGGTTTGGCCTCCCAATGCCACATACCAACTCTTCGTTCCTGCTTCGGAGCCCTGGTATTTCAGGTCGGTCCCAATCGTCGAGCCTGTGATCAGCTCATTGTTTATATTTGTCGCGGCTGCACAGGGGGTAAGGTAGGGGGAATAACAAAGCCGGTTGTTCACATTAAGTTGTTTAAACCATTCCTTCACACCGCTGGTGAGTTTAATTCTGTTACCAGCGTTTCGGTGGTGGGGGTTCTGGTGTTTTGCTCATGGACGGAGAAAATATAATAATAATTTTACATTTATAACGCGCACATATTCATTCACTGTCGAAAGTACTCATTCGACGAGAGAACGACCCGGAGGCGTAGCGAGGAAAGCGCAGAGAGGCGGAGGAGTCAGCCAGGCGGTTTTGTCGGCGCCATATTGCCACACACTGCTTCCTATAACGATGTTATCGGCCAAATAATTAATGAGTGTTTTTTGTTTTAAGTAGTGGGAGGAAACCGGAGAACCCGGAGGAATCCCACGCAGAACAGGGGGGAGAACATGCACACTCCACACAGAAAGGGTCCCCGAGCCGGAATTCGAACCCTTGTCCTTGTTGCTGTGAGGCGGCAGCGCTACTCGCCGCTACGCCAACGTGCTGATAATTCCCACCCCCGCGATGGACTGGAGTCCCAGGAGCGTGGCGGCCTAGGCTCCGACTCACCACGATCCTCCACAGCTAGTGATTACGAATGAATGTGAGTTGAGCTGACGGGTGCCCTCCTATTTGTGTGTGTGCGGCGTGGCGCAGCGGGCACTCACTCGTGGCCACGGCCACCACGAACAGCACCAGGTTGGCGCTCGCCAGGGAACCCGCCTTGGACGAGTTGTCCAGGGGAGAGCAGACGGGCGCCTGGATGGTGACCGTGGTCTGGGTCACGGCGCCCAGAAGGTTGGGATCCACGAGAGTGGGGACCACCTGCGAGACTGAGAACAGCAATGGAAATTGACGTAAGGTTTTTTTTTTTTCACGGCTCGATTCGTGACGGTCGCTCTTCGGAGCAGTTCTTTCGCGATAATAATAATAATATCACTTTTCTAACCGGTCAGTTTTCACATACAACCATAACGCCTGATGATGCTTCCAACGTGGGAGGCGAAACTTCGCGAGGGAAAGAGGGAGATCGCTCAGTGACACGGCTATCTCGAAAGAACAGCTCTGAAGAGCAACCGTCAGGCGCGTCGCAGCCGCGGGTGTTGCGGGAAAAAGTGGGGAGGATGGAATCATGTTTCTGTGAAAGTGCGGGTGTCATGAAAGCCTTCGAACCAAATGTATTATCATTGTTAAGTAATAATAATAATAGCATTTATAGAGCGCCTTTCACCCGAAGGTCACAAAGCGCTGCACAAGGCTGTGGAGAGAACGGCATGTCAATAACATCAAGAGAGATTAACTGAGAGTCAAGCAATAGCGATACATTATAGGACATAAGACATGAAGACAACAGGAAAATAATAATAATAATAATTCTACAAGTCATCGGCTCTTGCGGGAAACAGGCTAGCGCGTGCCATGCCTGCCCGCTGCCGTAATAGGCGCTCGCAAACAGCACTCGCCCTAACGGTCAATATAGGCCTGTGCTTAAACAGTGAGGTGTAGCGATGTGTGTTCGCGAACCGCGGCGGTTGTGCGTGTGTAATGCGGACGTACGGAATGCGGTTGTGTAAACAGCGTGCCTGTTATGCGTTAGGGTGTGTGTGTTTTCCAAGTGTGTACGTGCCATGGCATGGTGTTGGCCACCCACCCCCTCGTTTGCCGTGCCGGCCTTCATAGGTGCTGCTCGCTAACAGCACTTGAGCCTGTTAAGGCTACACGGGGGATCTTTGTCTGTGTGCCGTGGCAGCCTGTCAGTTAAATACGATAACATCTAAAATGTTCGTAGAAAATGCCCATAACGTGGAGTCGTTATCTCTCCTAAACCCCAGGCCGATATTTTTGACAAAATCAGGTGAAGTATGCATGGCATCTCACCTATTCGAGGCATCCCGCGTGTAGGTAATTGCGTAATCAAGTTGTTTTCATCGCCCCCCACCCCGAGGGAAGGACTCGGCATGTTGATGCGGGGTGGCGGTGAGGATGTGGGTGCTACGTGGGCAACACATAGCTAAGCAACAACATCACGCCGAACAACAACGCAGGATGTGAAGCTGAGGTTCGCGCCTAGATGCGTGAGAATTGCTCTTCATAGCTGTGATGTCGGCGTAGCCGTGCCGAGTGTTCGTGTTCCTTCTGTCCCCTTCGGAGTGTTCGTTCTCTCTCCTTCGCAGGAGGAGGAGGAGAGAAGGAACATTCGACACGGCTATCCCGAAAGAACAGATGTGGAGAGCAATTCCCGGTACACTTAGTGGTGATGAGAGAGTTCTGAGTGATCATCACGAGTTTGAGACTATGATTATTTTGCGAGGCGCTCTCCCTGCCAGTTACACGAACTTTCAGTGTATTCGAAGCAGTCTTAATCATTCATTTTTTTGTTGCTTTGGTTTTTATTAGTTGTTTTTTTTCTGTCGTTGTGCAGTGCTTTGTGACCCTCGGGTGAAAGGCGCTCTATTTAATGCTATAAAACAAATAGGCCGACGAGTGTGGACGGGTTTATCCTGAACGGTTCCTTCGCAGCTTAAATACAAACTGATCAACATTCGACGTTTGTGATCCCAACGAATGTCTCGAATTCCTAGGCGTTACCGATGGGATGAGCAGGCACGTGCATCGTTCCCGCGACAGAGCAGCGTCTTAAATGTCAGAGGTGAATACCCCACGTTCCACCCAATAGCAATGGTATGCGGTGTCAGCTCAAAAGGCTTCGGTGTACAGTTCTGTATGTATGGGGAAGTAAGTCAGTAGCTCAGTTCGGTGTCGGTAGCATGGGAAATGCCCAGGGCACTGGCGTGAAAAATTATAATTCTACGAATTTGCGTTAGCCCTCAGGTGACAGAACAACGAACGAGCAACTCCTAGTCCCTGATTCCACGGATAACATCGTTTTGAGTCACCTTAGTTTAATGCAAGAATGTTAGGAATGTTGTCTTTCAGGAACCTTGCTTTAAACATTTGTGGAAACCACCCGCGTGGTCATCTTTGGAGTTGAGCTGGAGCCAGGGGCGTATTTACGACAAAATAGCGACTATGGCAAGCACTGAAATTGCGCCCCTGTCCAAACATCTGACACCCATCTTTTAGATAACTTTACCACCGTGCCGCCAGTACGTGTGAAAAGGCTTAAATGGTGGTTACACCATCACCGTTGTTAACATGTCGTTCTCTCCACAGCTCGGATTAAAAAAAAAAAAACCCAAAAAATATTATAATAATTTGTTGCTGATTACCGTTCTCTGTCGTTGTTGATTTGTCGTTCTCTCCGCAGCCCTGTGCAGCGCTTTGTGACCCTCAGGTGAAAGGCGCTCTATAAATGCTATTATTATTATAACCTTAATTAATATACACGGTGATCTATTTAGGGCAGCACGGTGGCGCGGTGAGTAGCGCTGCCGCCTCACAGGAAGAAGGTCCCGGGTTCGAATCTCGGCTCGGGGGCCTTTCTGTGTGGAGTTTGCATGTTCTCCCCGTGTCCGCGTGGGTTTTCGCCACCGGGCACTCCGGTTTCCTCCCACCGTCTAAAGACACGCTGGCAGGTTAATTGGCGTACTGACTAAATTTCCCCAGGCGCCCTGCGATGGACTGGCGTCCCATCCTTGGTGTTCCCCTGCCTTGCGCCCTGTGTCTGCCGGGATAGGCTCCAGCTCACCACGACCCTGTGTAGTCATCAGTGTTGCTGCTCATCACGTGACTCTTGGGTCAAAACAACGTCTGTATTACACGGGAATTTTAGTCAACGACTGCCGTCAAGGAACGTATTCTTTTATGTAACCTGTTATCGCTTCATACTCCCTGCTGAAGTTGCCACATACCAGTAGAACAAAACGTGCCGTTGAGGCCACAACATGCCGGCGACCATGCGTGGGATGAGCACACTTTGTGTTTATGAGCAACGCGTGCTTGCATTTCCAACTTTAACAAGTTCAACCGGGCACGGGAAACTCGTTTTAAACTATTTCGTGACATGAAAAATCAAACACACATACTGCTTGTGACAAGAATGCCTTTATGCACACCGTGTTTGCTAATGGTTGCAGGCGACCTTTAGTTGCCTCCTTTAAAACCGTATGGAACACACGATTCTAGAAAGAAAAAAAAGTCCTGCCCGAAGAAGTTTGATTTCCGCCTCGGGTGCCTTTCTGTGTGGAATTTGCGTGAAAGCCTACGAGTTAATTTTACAAATGCCGTTGTGGCTTACGGAGGCGGAGTGGATGAAGCGCGACTTCAGTAACAGGTTAAAGGAGTCATAACCAGAGATTGAAAATTAATTGTAATCAAGCCTCTGGGAAACAGCGATGCATCGTTGTTGTCTCGTGATCAGTGCGTGTCACGGTCACTCCCCGTGTCTGTTTCCTCGTGCATTGATTAATAACCGTGGTCGAGATGCGTCACGGGAGATCAGAATTTGCATCGCGACATTTCGCCTCCGCGGAGGAGGACGAACTCTTGAACGCGGTTATCTCGAAAGAACAGCTCTTTAATACCCAATTCTCGTACAGCGAGCCGTGACAACCTCCATCAGTACATCACAATACTAGTCATGAACATCTCTAACTGGGAGGTTTCTGTATGTTTGTTTTAGTAAAGTACGTCAAGCAGACGCTCAACTGGGTTTAGTCTAAACCTCTAGGCGGGCCTTCGACGTTTCACCCAATAGCCTCGATCAGGCGCGTCGCAGCCGCGGGTGTTGCGGGTGTTTGGACACCCGCACTTTCACAGAAACATGCTTCCATCATCCCCCACCCACTTTTTCCTGAGTTAGTCTCATATCATATGTTGCGACAGCCGTACATTCACAGAAACACGATTCCATCCTCCCCACTTTTTCCCGCAACACCCGCGGCTGCGACGCGCCCGGCCTCGAGCTTGCACCTCGCGTGGCACCCAAGCCCCGTACGGTGAGGTCGCTGCGAGTTAGTGTCGAAAGGCCGCCGCAGTCGGTTTGTGCGCGCGTTTAGTTTCACTCACCCATTACTGCGTGCGAGAGCGAGCTGGCAATCGCCAGCGTGAGAAGCAGCGACAGGCGAGACGCAGCGAGCAGACGACCCATTCTCGGATTCCTCAGTCTCTCTCTCTCCACTCTCCTCCACTTGAAACCCCTCTCGCTTCGCTTCTCACGCCACTTCACGCTGACTCGATCTCGATCGTTTGCTTCCTCACCGCCCTCAACACTTGCTGCTGCTGCTATCTCGACTCCGAACTTTCCACACCTGTGTTCGACCACTCTCTACCTGACGAACACGAATGCAGGCTACTCTTGAAGAGAGGGGGCGGGGTTGTGAGTGGGGGAGTGGGTGGGTTGGATGATGGATGGGGGCTGCATCGCTTGGGGAGGAGCGGTG
>JAZEWU010000044.1:4264686-4276634 GCA_036362915.1 Geotria australis | reverse complement strand
CGTCTGCAGTCACTAGACTTAAATGTTGCGTAAGGAAAAGCCCAAACTTGGAGTATGCTGCAGGGTGGTGTTTAGACCTGGATGATGTTTTTCAAAAACGCCACGCAGACCTCACAGATTGTCATCGTTACATGGATCAGAGCTCGGTCATGGAGAATTATTGAGAAAAAATGATATCGTGACAGAAGTGCATTGTGGGAGCACTGTAACATGCATATACACAAACATGAGTAATTTTAATTCATGTGCTGTGAAGAAGGGCTTTTGCCAGAAACGTTGCCTATTATATATTTTTTCCTTTTACGTAGCGTTATTGACAATTATAGGGTTTTATTGTTATGAGTAGTGATTGGTGTAAATTCTAATGATGTTCCAGATGGGCCATAACAATGAATGACATTTGCACAGTTCTAGTGGCATTTAATGCATGTGTCTATACAAATCCAGAGTATTGATGTAGGTTGTCATGGCTTGATGTGTGGAAAAATCCAGAGCACAAAACTTTAGAAATTTCCATCTGGGGGTTGATTGCTTTGGTCGTATAGAATGTTCAGCCTAAAGTTTAATATCACTCTATGTCTCATGCTGAACACTTGCAAATATACAAGGCATCATCAGTGACTCCAGTGATTTAACCAGTAAGTGGGCAGACACCGATTCCAGTTACTATAATACAAATACAGTATACTGTATATATCAAGCCTGGTGGGTCAGCAGTAGAGAGAATGACTCCCGATTCGAAGGTTGGGGGTTCACTTGGCTCATCATTCCTCTGAGTTTGATTACACCAGTACCACTTTTTTTGGGAGGTCAGCAGTAGTTGTTGACCTGTGGAGAGACTCGAGAACATTGACTTATCTAAATTGCCTTGACACAGAACAGACTGATAGTTCGGGAATGATTAATGGTAACATTTTGCTTTTCGTTGACGTGTGACGGTTGTTAATGTGGGCTAGTCGTAACACTCATGGATATTTTGTGTTAGTAAGTGGCAGATTTTGAGCACAGTGAACTCAAGTAGTGGCAGCGGCGAAATTGAATTGTGCAATTCGGTAAGATGCTATTTCATACATGTGAGGATACTTTCCCGTGTAACCTTAACAACAACAACGTGGCCTCCCCATAGATGTTATCGTCTCCTGTACAGTAAGTGCTATAACTATATAAAAAAACGAGACATTATTTAACTTTTTTAGCGTTCAATTACCAAACGGGGTTTCGTTAAATCTTCTGTGTAATTTATTTGTTTGCATTCAGGGTTCGGCTTGGGCGCATGCATCTGTGCATATCCGAGTACTAACATGGCGCATAGTGCTTGGCAGCTACAATTACTATAATTACAGCTGACGGGAGGATGCATGGGTAACGATTAGTGGCACACGCATGTGTACACGCGCAAGCACAAAGAGAGGAGCTCCCCTGTTTATTAAGCTGGTCACATGGTGTGACACGAGTGCTGTTAGCGAGTGCCTATTGAGGCCAGCAAAGCAAAATGTCTCTGCTCGTCAAATCAGTGACTCGCTTGGTCTTTGTAGTTGAGCGTCTGGGCTGGGTTACGATGTTCGGATCAGCATTTTACGAATCGAACTTGGATGGGGAATGGACTTGCTGAATGCGTAAGATGCTCACGTGCCATGCAAGTGGGACAGGTGGTTTTGAGATAGAGCCGCTTTTCTTTTTTGTTGTGTTCTGGTGACAGGATTAACACGGCACTCGCCGCGTGCGTTTATGTACGCGTGTGGTTTTTGGTGTTAACGCTTCACTTAATGTTTGTTTTGCTGGAGAATTATGAAAATCTGTACCCGTGGTATTTTTAGAAACGGAAGGGTTTTTTTTTTTATTTCAAATGAGTGCACAGCCCGAGAGTGCATTCTTTGTGTTTTCGGTGTGTGGCCTGGTAAAATGTGTATCACAACCTACCAAGGTGTTAACAGTATACACCTAGCACTGCCTCCTCAGAGATGACATTTTCCATGTTCAAACTGTAAACTAGCACCTTAATATCATGATTTTGAAGATGATATGTAGTCGGCTTAGAACGCAACAGCTATCTTTGGAGCCCCACCAACCCCCCATGATTTAAGCATCCATTTTAAGTTGTGAACATCAATTATAATGAACGACTCAAACGACGAAATAAACTTCATCTAGTAGCAATTAAACATGTTTTGTTTGTGTACAGGCCAATGCTATATTGTGTTCTGGTTAAGACAAGAGCATAGTTATGCAGTTCCAGAGCTAGGGTTTGTCATTATTGTGTCATTCTGAATACTGAGTTCGGTAAAATTAAGCAAAAAAATAAACATTTAAATTGCTTATTCTTTTTGACATTTTTAGTTTGGTCTAGTCTTGTGTTGGGGGGTAGATTGAATGAATATATCAGGCGTTTTGGCATCGCGTTAACCATTTCTCTACAGAGCAGGAAAGCGTACCATCTCTGGTGCTGGGTAGAGTTAGGCCGTTTGAAGATAATTTAGACGTCGCCTCTCGGAGTGCATTTGGAAACCGTTCACTTGGGTAATGTGATGGCCAGTTACCTGTCAGAGTTCCTAAAGCTGTTTTAATTTCATCACGCAATGGGTGAAATTGGAACCTGAACGATAATTTGGAAATGTAAAATCGAGCCGTATGATGTGTTTTTTTTCACATGATAGTTTTGGTGATAGTGATGGTGAAAATCATCGTGGGTGAAACTCGAAGGGAGTCGTAGAAGGGTACCTGAGGTAACGCTGTTCTTGGCTGCTTGTGCTAGCGATGCCGCTGAAAAGCTGTGGAGAGGCACATATTACAGCCCCGCTATTTATAAATGTGCTAGTTAAAAATATATTTATTTTTTTCAGAAGTCATTCCATTTTGAAGACTTGTTAACATGTTCGTACTTTGCATTTTTTGTGTGGTTACGATTTTCACGGTGGGTTTTTGTGCGTTTGTGAACGTGTCCACATTTTATATCGTTTATAGCTATTTTCAGTTCTGGTTGTGTGCATTTTGATGTTTGTGAGTTTGTGCTATTTTGCGTTTATTAATGCTTTAGATTTGATGGTTGCTCTTGAGTTGTTCTTTCTGGATAGCCGTGTCGAGCGATCTCCATCTCTCCCTCGCGACGTTTCCCCTCCTACATTGGAAGCATCATCAGGCGTTATGGTTGTATGTTGATACTCACCGTTTATAAAGGTGATTGACAAATTACCCTTGCTTTTAGTGATATCCATAATCATTTTACTTTCTCACATTTTGGTCCATGTTGTCAACTGGATTATCACCTTGCGTGTGATTTTAGTGTTTTTAAGCAATAACTCTCACGATAATTCTATCAACATCAATTATATTAATCCGTGGTATATTTCTAACAAAAAATAAAATGTTTTTTTTGCAATCAGAATTAACAGCAATATCAAATAGGACTACAGTAATTGTAAAAACATAGAACATTATATATTTTAAACAATATAGCTTTCAAAAATAATTTATCAACAAGCTCTCATGGTTGGATGTGTACATTGATAATTGTATCACACAAGTGGCTCAGTTAGATTTGTGCACTAATGATGTTCACCAGCAACGGTATTTTGCTATGACAGAGTTTGTTTTAGGTGTTGGGCCTAAACGATGCAGCTGAAATTTATATTTTTGTAAAGTATGTTGCTGCAGACTACAGTGATTTATTGTTATTAGGTAACAATTGTATCTACTTTGTTATTCACGTTGGTGTCGCGGTCGTCGTTTTGTAATGGGTTTCCAGTTTCTGCCTCTTAAGCGGGTGCAACGGTTATTGTTTTGTTAAGAAAAATAATACGTGTCATTGATTAGAATCCCTTGGGTGACCATGAACACTGTCGGCACTGGGGGTACCTCTTTAGCTCAAAGTATGGCGACTCTCATCATCACAGTCCACGTATTGTCACACCATATGTTTACTAATCTTCTCTAAGCTCATACCCAAGACCTGGAGAAACAGACATTTGGCGATTGACATGTTTAATGATCAGTAGACATTAGGCCTGTCATTACCAAGTATTGTCATACTGTTGTAATAGACCAGGTGTTCTCAACCTTTTGCACTTCTAGGCCCACGTGGCCCACTTTGGTAGGGTCACCACGGACCACTAGGTGACGCTCGTGGCCCACTGATGAGTCGCGACCCACCGGTTGAGAATGTCGGTAATACAATGTTAAAATCTCAGAATGCCTTGAGTATGTTTTAGTTTTCATAGGATTTACAGTGGTATTATGATTACAATTGACCAACATTATGGCACCCTACTTGAGATAACGTTTCTTTATTGGGTGAAACTCGATAATGATAATGATGCCAATGATGTTGTTGAACATATGCTGCTGCTGTTGATGACAATGGTGGCCATCATGCCATTGCTTTTAACTGCTGCTGCGAAAATAAATTATGCCGCCCATGACAATTGTTTTGTAATTGAGCCAGAAAAATCTCAACAGTTCTAAATTTGCTTTTTAATAACAAGTATGCTTGTGGGTGTCAATAAGGTTATCTGCAGAAAAGCTCCGCACATCACAGGCAATAAGTTCCGCACACATGGGTTCAAATGCTGACCCGTTGTACTTTCAGCTCTTCTCCGAAATACGTGCGGGCAGGTTTTGGTCGTTTCAGCGTCTGTGTGATCCCTTATCCTTTGCCTCCAAAGTATTGAGTTACTGCAGCAGCAGCTACGAATGATGCGGCTGTTGCTTGTACAAATGATGATGAAGAAAATGGTAATTATGACTTTGATATGGATGGTTGTTGCTGATAATTTATGATAAAGGTGATACAACAGTCCTTTGCCCACCACTGATTTGGCAACCACGGTTTTGAGTATTCACACAACATACTTCGTATATCGTTTTGCCCACCACGGTACGTGTACAGTTTTTGCATAACCATGTTTTTTCCGCCACCCGCGAATTAAAATGCCCCGCTGTATTCCAGCATTAAGCGCGTAAACCCACGCTTTCGCGGGGCCACATTGTTCGTAGTTTTCCAGTTACCAGTTGTGAGGAGGAGGACTGCCTCTCCCCCAACATGACCATCATCGTAGTCATCTTCGTGATCATCGTCATCGCATTCAACACAATAGTCATTTTGCAAAAAGGTGTCCATTTAGTGTTTAAAGATCTTAACACTTTTTTCTCATTGCCGGAAAGGGTAAAACCTCGTATTTTATACATTAATAGTCATTTTTGTTTGATTAGCTAACATTAAAGTCAAATATTCCAGGTGTTTTTGTTCATACAGGGTTCTGTATGTTATATGTTACATATTTATCACGTTTATGAAACGCAAAGGATGCGTAGTTTACCGACCGAGTTGTGTAACCACGCTCGTGGAACCAAACCGTCATTCCCCCATAAGCCATTAGTTTTGCCACCCACGGTGTTACCAATCGCGAGGGGGGTTTCACGAATGTAACCCTCACGGTTGGCGAGGGAATCCTATATTGCTAGAAATGAGGATTTAACAATTTTCCGCCTTCGAATTCGATTCTTCGAAGCGTGATGGTTATATGACAGTTTCCCATTGCAACAAGTTCTTCTTTAGTTGCAGACAGCCCTTCATCATTTAGAGATATAATAGTCAGTGCTGGCCTTAAAGGCGGCGGGCATTGGCCTCTCTTCTTGCTCCAGACTGAGGGGCTTCTGGCATCTGTTGAGCTTCTGGACACCACTCATGATCATATTTTGATAAAATTATCAATAATCTTTTTAGAATGTAATTTGTGTTACCATTTTTACCGGTATTTTATATTTTTTTGCCTTCTGATTTTTTTAAATGTCTTGTTCAGTCTTATTTTCTCACGAGCCTAAATATAACAGCTTTTAATTGGCATAAAATATGTATTGTACGCGATATATTTTCAATTCAAAGTGACGTCACCTCTAGGAAGTGCTAATTGTTTAAGACCGATCCCACCCTTTGGTTGTTTTGGCAATGTGACGTTCGTGCCCTATGGTTCTCTAAACTAGAAGTGACGCCCTCAAACCAATGTTCTTCAGGGGACAAGAATAACTAAATGTTAGCTGCTAGAAAAGTTTGGATCAAAAATATCTTTCCTGCCATAAACAGCATGTATTTGATGCTGTTTTTCCTTCTTTGCGTCTGTTTCACTCTCATCGTCTCTCGCTCCCTGTTAAAAAAAAAAAACTGCCCCGTCCATACCTCTTGCGCTGTTTGCGTCTATCTCCATACATCTTAATGCCATCATGCGTCTCTGCTGGTCTTGTGCCATCCATCTGCCATGCCGTGTCTTTGCATTCTCCGGCTGTGTTGCCTGCGTCTCCCCCGATGCATCTCGAGCCTCTCGCGCTCCGTCACCGTGTTGCGCTCGTCTCTCCCCGCGGCCTGCCACTCACTCGTGCCACATCACAGCGATCGCGTCAAAGCCGCCGTTCAATTAGTGAGCGGCGCGGGCCACGTGGAGAGGAGTGGAAACAGGTGCATTGTGGGGGGGATTTGTGTGAAGTGAGGGGTGGGGAGATGTACGGTGTAAGGAGAGGGTGAAGAGACGGCACTGGAGATCCGTACAGTGAGAAGCGGGGACACGGCAGGAAGATACATTGAGCGAGAGGCTCCGGTGCATCACTACGTGCCGCTGGTGCATAACCGGGGTGTAACGTGCCATCGCGTTAAGAAATATTAAAGATGTATGGTACAGACTGAATTTTAAAACTTTGCATGCAAAAATATTAGCAGGTTGCTTGTACTATGCTTCAGTGGGAAAAGGTAACTTTGTGTCAAACGAGATTTCTTGGGACCTAAAATAATAGTGACGGTAGATATGGGAACATTCAAGACTCCAAAAAACGTAAAAACGAGAGGTTTATTGTTTGCCCCCTGTGCTCGTAACAATTTTATCTGGCCTCCTTCCCAATAGTAAAAACTGCCAGATACTGCGTGAATGCAGATGCAAAGTGGACATTCGATGCACCCCTATGCAAAATACACACGGTGTTTTATTCAGTAATATAGCCTAAATTACTCTCCGCTAAAGCTGACAGGGATGGAGTTGGCTTAACAGATGTGGGGTGCACTGTAATTGAGCCAGCAAATAATATATTAGAAATGGTACCCAAAATGTGCAGGGTAAACTGGATAACATAGTCTGGATAGACACGCTTCATAGATGAGAAGAAACTGGGCAACGCGTGAAAGGGGTCAGGAGGTGTGTGTTTGTGTGTATGCCCTTTGTGTTTACTTATTAAGACTGGTACAGCTCATGGAAGAATAGCACTACGAGTTGGTGTCTAATCTGCACTGAATATACAATGTACCTGATACATATGTAGGGCTGAGTCAAACGGGGTAAGGCCCCTCTTCTTCTTTGCGATTCTTCGAAGCACGATGGCTAGCTTCTGGACATGGTCGTCGATCAGCTTGGCTTCGAAGTGTTTGGTAGAATTCGCAGGCAATACCAAGTACTACCTGACAGGGATCGCGACGTGAACGCTTCTACCTTGACCCCCGGTAAGGCCCCTATCAGGCCCAGTTGCCAATTGGAAACGGCGATGTGATTCATAACAATGGATCTTATGCAGGTAATTGGAACTGAGTCTCATTAGCAGAGTCTGTTCAGACTTCTGTCTATTCGTCTGTTGCACGGAATTAATTTAATACAGTTGTGTTACGTGTTACAAATTAAGTGAAATACCCGAATTGTGAAATGATGGCCCAGTCATTATTATATTAAATGAAATTGATTTGCTAAATTACAGACCTGTTCGCCTCTTACTGAATATTTATAAATTGTTCCTGAAGATCGTAGATGATCAAATATTGGTCAATTTAAAGGCCAGCCTCAACCATAAGGGAAAGCTAGTTATTGAAAATGTTCTGAAACCTTAAATAAAAGACAGTAAAGATAGACCACGATGCCTAGCTTTTGTAAATTAAGAAAAGGCCATTCAGTGCAGTCGACACAGCCATCTAAGCTTACAGATGTCAAGGCTTTAAAATATATATACCAGGAAAGAAAAATAATCCATGTGCACGGATTCTTTAATGTGTTATAACATCTGGTTGTCCTTGCAAGTGTTTCGCGATAATAATCAACTTGCACAGCCAGTTGTCACACTGCACATGAGATGTGAGGTCATGACATAACAGCACACAATGACGACCATCTCGTGATATCACGTAAAAATAAAACAGTTTTGCGATGATTTTATTTTGGAGAACCGAAATTGATAACTTTGCCCAGTTTTCTATGCTGTCAGTCCCGAATAGCACCAAAACTTTGATTAAACGCTTTTATAAATATTGGATTATCTTTACGAGATCTATCGTGACTCCTACTTTCGACAGATGGCACTAATGTATTAATACATTTAACCATCGTTTAAAGGAATTTAAGAGCTCTAAAAAGGAAACCTTTTAAAGTAATGAAACAGCTACACCGAGATTGGATACGGTCACAAATTCGAAATTAGAAGAGGAATTTGACAATGAGATACTGTCACCAAGGCGTTTGATACCAGAGTGTATTGCTTGAAAACTGAATCGGACGGATAAAGGCGTAAATATAATAGGTAAAACGATTAACCATATGAGCGTCATGGAAAACAGTCATTATGATAATCGGTGCGACAATCGGTGGGAATAATCTACGGGCAATAATGGAAGGGCTTAACAAGAAGGCTGCCAAGCGGGGCTAAACAGAACTGAGCAAAACAAAAGTAATGTTCAAGCCTGTTAAACAATAGCAGGTGGGAAATTTGCACGGTCCGACAAACTGCACGTGGGCTACCAACAAGTTGACACTCTCCTGCAAAGGTCCACGTTAGAGATGTGCACCGCCACGTCCGGTCTTGGTAGGTACTGACACACGATACACTACGGTCCCATTAACCCGAGTGAGTCATGTCCCTGGCCGATGCCGTTTGCTCTTGAAGCCTGACGCGGCCACGTAGGCTGTAATGAATGTGTTAATAGTAATACAATTTATAGAGCGCCTTTCACCTGAGGGTCACAAAGCGCTGCACAGGGCTGCAGAGAGAACAACAACGACAGAGAACGGTAATCAGCAACAAATTATTATTATATATTTTATTGGGGGTTTTTTTTTTTTAATCCGAGCTGTGGAGAGAACGACATGTTAACAACGGGGAGACCAAATAACCGAGAGTGAAGTGGAGTCTGGGAACATCCGCACAAGTTAGTCGGACAGCTGAACATGGATCTGGCCCTGCTATTGCTCATGTCGCATGCCAGTTTTAATAGCGTATTCACACACACCCTCAGGCCCTCCTTCATAACAAATCCCAACCGCCCCCCCCTCTCATCAGCGATGCCGTATCTATCCAGGCTACGTTTTCCATTAAGCCTCGCCTGTCTTGGGCACAATTTCTAATATCGCATCTACTAGCTCAATTACAGAGCGTGCCACATCTGTCATGCTAACACCTTCCACTGTCAGCTGTAGCTAAGTGTATCGTGAGCAGCCGTATTCCTTCCACTGTTGGATGAAGGCCTACCCACGTTCTCGCCAGCTTTGTGCAGTCCGATGAGCCATCTCACGCCCGCACGTATTAATGGTAATAATAGAACACTTATAACGCGCGCAGTATTCGCTCACTCCCGAAGAGAGAGCGAGAGACTCAGAGGCGCGAGGGACCACAGAGGCGGGGGAGGGGGAACGCAGCATGTAGTATGGAGGTGCCAACACATGCCAGGCACTGTGTCCTCTCTATATTAAGATGTTATCGGCCAAACAGTAGGTGGTTTTTTTTAGCTATTGGAGGAAAACCAGAGTACCCTTGTGGAAACGGACAGAACACACACACTCCACACAGAAAATGGCCCAGAGCTGGGAATCGAACCTAGGTACTTATTGCTGTGAGGTGCAAGTGTTTACCACTGCACCGATGTGCCGCCTGATCTCTTCGCTCCATCTCTGCTGCGGTCGTCTCTCGGGTGTGATGCTTCCCCTGCCTTGCAAATCGCTCACCACTCCCATCTCCTTTGGATATCAACAGACCCTTCTATTCATGTGCTTTTCCCAAGCTCACTTATTTTTCTCTTAACATGTTTCCATAGCCAGTGCAATGTTCCGTATTTGTTTTTGGGTTAAGTCACGTGGTTGTTTTATGCCAAGATTCTTGGTATTATCCCGCTGCCGTTAACCATCCAATTACGTTTGTTAACGGTCACTGTGGTGTCTCTGATCGGCATTTGTTCTCTAATTAACGTATTCATCCGTATGCCTTTACAGTGTATGTATTTTTAATGTTTTTGAACAGCACACACATTTATTGATGTACATGTATATGGCTGTTCCAGCCCACACTATGATTCTGTTGCGATGGGCCCTTCCCATTATTTACAGATTTGTTTTTAATGGGAGGCTGTGATGAATCTCTAGCCACAAACCTCGTAGTATAAATGCTTGTAAAAACCCAAAGAACTGGTTAAAAGCAACATTGCATTAGAGATATACAGGCACTTCTCAACTTACGAACGTTCGACTTACAAACGCTCATACTTACGAATGAGCTCCCATAAGATACTATTGCAGTATACTGTATACGACAAAATCAAGTGGGGAATGGTTTTGTGTCGAGTGAACCTAGAGAGGATATTAGGCCTGGAACAATTCTACCCTTCTCCCCGCTCACTACCATTCAGTGACTTGTCAATTGGGATGACTGATTCAAGAATCAATTCGATTTTTTAGAAATTTATTTTATTTATCTGCTGCCATGCTTGTACTGACAGAACTCTAATGTCTGTCTCGTGTTTTCTATTTCGGCCATGTTGTCATGGGAATGTCTGGTCTAGTTTTTTGTGTCTATTTTGTGTCCATTTTGTAACAGTTCTCTTGTTTTGAATGCCTCTCCGTCCCAGTTCTGTCCGTTCCGTGCGGTTAATTGCATATTGTCTCGTTCTGTCTATCCTCTTTGTGTTCCCTTGGTCTGTCCATTGTGTTCCTAGTCTCATTTGTTCTTTATAATTTGTCCGGTCTGTCCCGTTTGTTCTGGCCGTCCTATATCTTTCGCCATGTTCTTTGTCGTGGAAAACATGCATAAACTAATTGGATACATCTATCATGAGTGCAAGAATAGATTTTAATCGATGCCTCCTTACTTACCTAATATTTTTACGCGCTCCAAAATGAAGTTTAATAATTGCGCACCGAGAAGAGAGCTTGTGAGTAAAATCCAGAAGTCGCATCGTGCCGCCATCTTAACCTCAACTTACGAATATGTCGATCTGTTCGGTGTTTTTGGAAAATAATGGCAACAAAGTACACTTTAAAAATATGTAATATCTTGGACAAATATTGTTTTTGCTGATCATTCTGCCTCATTTTTCATCTGAGCGTGCCTGCGTTTTTGCACGTGTTCTCATGTTTCTGGTTTCACATTTTTGTGCATTGGAATACCATGTAAAAAATTGGAGGATTCTTTACTGTACTGGCTTAGCAGCTTGTTATTTCTGTAGGGCCCTCCGACTGCAGCAACATCACAACGATGCAGGGTGCATTTTGGGGGCTGCTCAACGTATATGTACAATGGTCATAATGGCTCGCTATGTTCTAGGCCGCATTCGAGAGGTGGAATGTCAATTTAGACGAATTGATTTCATTTTCCGTAGTACCATTTAATGGATGAATGTTGTGCCTTTTTTTAAACAAAATAATGCACGTTTGTTTTTATGTTTTTTCTGGGTTGACGCCCTTATATAATACTTCTAGCAATAATACTTACGTAATATCAAAATTCCAAGCTGGCCTCTTTTGAAAAAATCAAAGTCTTGGGGGCCTCGTTTAGCAGTTTTCTCTGCAAAGATTTGAATTTTACGTTAAAGAAAAAGCCACGCGCTCCGTGGAAATAAAATTATTCATAAAAGTCGATGCACAGCCCCAATGACCCAGCTCTGGGGAACAAAAGAATATTCTTACACGCTCCCCCTATCACTCCGTTTTCTCCCTCCCCCACTATCT
>JAZEWU010000044.1:4240924-4258674 GCA_036362915.1 Geotria australis | reverse complement strand
CCTGGAACAGCCTGCCACACCTATTGCGTCAAACACAGTCCCCCATAGCCTTCAAAAAAACTCTTAAAAAGTCACCTCTTCACTGACTCACAACAAACCGACTGAGCAGGACTCTGCGCCTCCGAATCAACGGGTGCAACGCGCCCGGAGAAAATGCGCGTGTTACAAAAGTAGATTATTATTATATTATTATTAATTAAAAATCAGTAAACAATTTTAATTCAAGGAAATCGTGCATCACCAAGATCATCTGTATAAGCAAATGCCATTATCTTGCTGATGTAGAAAGTTTACAGACGCTTGGCAAACAAGGGGGGATTAGGCATGCAGTTAGAATGGACTGAAATAATAATTTCAGGATGAGTCTGGACTGTAAGAAGAAAACCCACGTCCCAGGGTCGTTACTCGATTGTGATCTGGCAAAGTAACTTAAAGTGAAAGAGTGTGAATCGGCTGTAAAGATTGCCACTTTCCAGGCTGATTACTTACAGCCAGAGTGGCTACAATGGACAAAAACCTTTACAGTATAACCACTGTTGAATTATTGGAATGTGATGCAACCTCATTAGGTGGTTCATATTTTACCAATGTCATAGCAACAATGGGCTAAAATAAACCCAGGCATCTTAATATTGGAAACATTTGGTCTACCAACTGGGATTTATCTTTGTCATGTTTGTTCAAGAGCAACTCCAATCAAGTTCCCTGCAATAATACAGTGCTCACTTGGTTTAATCACTGGGTCGGCTAGGGGAGAAGTTAAGGTCTGCTTGCCTCTGCGTTGTCCTCGTGCGGCTTGAAGACCAACTACTGTCGTTGTTGACATGTCGTTCTCTCCGCAGCCCTGTGCAGCGCTTTGTGACCCTCGGGTGGAAGGCACCCGAGGGTCAAGGCACCCGAGGGTCACAAAGTGCTGCACAGGGCTGCGGAGAGAACGACAAATCAACAACGACAGAACGGTAATCAGCAACAAATTGTTATTGTTTTTGGGGTTTTTATTTTTTATCCGAGCTGTGGAGAGAACGTCATGTTAACAACGGGGAAACCAAATAACCGAGAGTGAAGCAATAGCGATAAACCATAAGACATAGGACACAAAAACAACAGGAAAATAATAATTATTATTATTATTACTGTCACCCTTTGCAGAAGATGGTGTCACGGCCACCTGTTGCCATCGCCATTCCACTGGTGAAGGGCGCTGCCCACAATGCACAGCAGCAGCAGCCACCACGGCCGGTGGCTCCCATTGCCCCGGTCGCCCCTGTCGTGCCCATCGCCCTTCTCGCCCCGGTGGCGCCCGTGGCCCCCGTGACGCCAGCAGCGGCGACGTCGCTAAGCAACGGGCAGAGGACCCCGCCGCGCGTCGAAGCGTCCGCGCAGACTCCTCCTGGCGGCCACGCGGCACCCCACAGGAGCAAGCAGGTGGGCCACGAGCAGGTTGCGTGGGCGTGTGGGGAACAACCTGAAGGTCCTGACCGAGGTAGTTGTGACCCACTGCCTCGGGCGCGTTTCTCTGTACTGTTTGCTTGTTCTCCCCTTGTTCTGTGTGGGGTTCCCTCCGGGTTCTCTGGTTCCCCCGCCTTGCAACTTAAAAAACAAAACAGTTATTCATTAATTGGCCGGTTTCCTCCCACAACTTAAAAATAACACTCATTAATTAGTTGGCCGATAACGTCATAATATATAGGAAGCAGTGTGTGAGCAGGGCTCCTCGCCTCCGAATCAACGGGTGCATCCCGCCCGGAGAAAATGCGCACGTTACAAAAGTAGATTATTATTATTAATAATATGGCGCCTGCAAACCGCCTGGCTGCCGCCTCCGCCTCTCTGCGCTTTCCTCGCTACGCCTTTGAGTCGTTCTGTCGTCGAATGAATACCTTTGACATTGACTGAATATGTGCCACGCGTTATTAATGTAAAATTATTATTACATAGGCTGCAGTGTATGGCAAATCGGTTGGCTGCTTGGCTGCCTTGCCCCCGCCTCTGCTGTTTCCTCACGCCCTCCATATCTGTGTCTCGTCCATGACTGGGTGTGGATTGTGTGAGTGTTATAAATTGTATTCTTGTTATTATGAGCACTATTTTCACTTGAGACTGGTCTAAATTTTAGAAATTTCAAATGGAAGAAATTGCCTGTCTCCATTTCCTGACAGGCTCGGCCACACCAGTGCATTATGCCCCTTTTCTGCCAGTGACAAACAGTTTTGGCCTATCCTACCTAGAATTCCTATAAAACCTTGAAGTGAACTTAGTTCTTGCCTTCAAAGTGCTTCTGTAAAGTCTACAAAACAAATCAAAACTTCCTCCCCATATTTCCAGTCCCCTTTTTAGCTGCCTCATAAGAAAAATTGTGGTACTAAAACCACTATTTGCTCTAATTCCAGACTGAATTTCAATTCGGCACACTTCTCTTGCATACTCAGCAGTTGTCATGATTCATGGTGAATACACAAATGAGTGGTGAATGTAGTACTTGTGGACTGCTACCATCACGTTGCCCAATTAAGTACAATGAATTGAAAATGCTCGATCTTTGCATAAACGATTTAATGTTTGCATCGCGGCCGTAAGAGTATATTTTAATCTCTAAATCAATGCGTTGGTATGTGCTTTGCGTTTGGCATATCCCGAACGTTTCCAGTAAACAGCTCTGCTGGAATACTCAGTAAACCTGTTCATCGAGTATTACGGCACTCTCTGCCAACTCCTCTTTCTTATATAATATTACAATTTGCGTGTTTTCACCCTTTCACGAACAGCCTCAGGTTGGTACATCCCAGGTGCCTTTGCGAATTCCACAATTCCCGGCAGTGCAAAGACTCGTGGGTAAAAGTCTTGCCATACTTCCGGAGGTAATATTTTCAATGTTACACACACACACCATTTGTGTTTATTTTGTTAGGCAGTTCACACAATTCAATTAATGTGAGCCGGAATATATCACTGTAGTTATTAACCTTTCTATTTAACCTTTGAAATCCTATTTAAAAAGTGCTGTATTTCATTCCTGAGTTGGAAATGTTGGTAGTGCTTCCGAGTTGAATAAAGCAGTGTGAAAGTAAACTAAATAATAATAATAATCTACTTTTGTAACGCGCGCATTTTCTCCGGGCGCTTTGCACCCGTTGATTTGGAGGCGTGGAGCCCTGCTCAGTCAGTTTGTTGTGAGTCGGTGAAGAGGTGACTTTTTAAGAGTTTTTTTTAAGGCTCTGGGGTACTGTAATAAAAAGCATGCGTGAAATGCTCTGCCCAATGTTTTGTGATTTACATTCTGCCATCGTTTACATCCTACTTTCCCCACTACCCTTGTATGGTCTTCAGATCAGACCGAAGCCCCTAGCTTCATCCCCCAGTGTTCCTGCCCAGGACAGACCGCATTGCAATGGCAAGACCGGCAGCGGGGCTCATGCGCGTGCACTGCATGCTCATGTCGCCAACGGCACAGCTGGCACCACCATAAAGAGTGGCTCCTCCGTGGATGAGGCCAAGGTGTGTGTTTATGGCCGATATTTTATACGTGTGTCTGTGTTAAAGTGTACATGTGGGGAGCAGTGGTGTGGTGGTCCGCGCCATGCGCTACGAACCCGGCGACCCGAGTTCGATTCCAGCTGACAGGCAATTGCTCTTGACGAATTTCTAAACCGCTTCTGGGCCCCCCGTCCCCTAGGTCGACTCAGCCTAAAATGAGTACCTGGTGTGGTTTGTAAACATCACCACTATGGAAGCAAAGGCGGTCAGGCGTGGTGCTGGCCGCCCACCCCCTCTTGTGCCGTGCTGGCCTTTAGAGGTGCTCGCTAGCAGCACTTTCACATGCAACGTTATTTCGGTTGAGCATTGGCCATGTTGGTAACCTCAGTGCACAATGGTCTCTTTTTGCTTTGGTTAAATTCCTTACTGTCTACACTAGCTCTGGCTACAGTTCCAGGGCCATGTCCCCTCACTTGGGGAAGGATTAGGTTCTGAAGACTCGTCCGCCCTGCTTTATCGCTTCTTGCTCTAACGGCTCGCTTGGTGTCGAATTGGCCCAGACACACTGCCGTGGGAACCTGGGCTCAGTCAGGGGGCGTAGGCAGCGGCCTTCCCTGTGAGCATGGAAATGCGGCGCTTGTGTGTGTGTGTGCCAGTAAAAAAGAGGTGTATGTTGACAGTTTGCTTACAAGGTTTAATGGTGTACTGATGTAGATTTTCACGGCTCGATGCATGATAGTTGCGTGGGAGGCAAAACATCGTGAACGAGGGAACGCTCAACACGGCTATCGCGAAAGAACAGATTTGAAAAGCAATTATCAAGGCTTAATAGTTCATCTTATTCTATGTGTAAGATGTTCTACTGGAGTTAAGATATATTTCACCAGTAGTGTAGTCACACCACATTAATCTCAACCACATAGTGTTCAATTCTCATGCATATACACGACCGGTAATGGATTTCTGAACCTGGTTGGGATGCTCTCTTCGGATGAATTGTCCTTACATGCCCTATGATCAGCATCAACAAAAGACAGACAAAATACTGCCGGGCATGGTTTTGGCCACACTGATCTGTGTGTGCTGTGCCAGCCTAAAGTGTATTTAGATGATCTGTAGAGCTAAATTGTGGGTCTTTGTGTGGGTATGTGTTTTTTGCTTTTGTAAATGCAGCACAGATGGAATATATATATAAATCTCATCTAAATGCAACATTTTAGTAAAGTCTTGTGCCATTAGCAGCAAAGACTGAGATTAAAAGTACATTTGGTGTTAGGGAGCAGGTGCAGGAAGAATATAATATGACTACAACAAGAGTGCATTGTTATTTACTTACAGAATGTTAAATATTTCTTGAAAATAAAATTTAGCTACATGACAACGTTTTTTGAAAATATATATTTTTAAATCATATGCAGTGTAATTTACAGTTAACAAAATGTGAATGTGTATATTGGCGACATTACCAGAGTATTGCTGAAGGGACATTTGAAGGCGGCATTGGCATAAGTAGGAGTAGAGAATACAGGAGTGAAAGATTCCTTGGAATGGATGGCCAGGGGGTAGGTGATACTATCTGGAATTTAGGCCGGCAGGGGGAGCTGATAGAGGAGGCGGCAGATTCCATCAGTTGCACGTTAGCAAGAGGCCCAGAGATGAGGCAGTTTACACTGTTTTTTTGGCTCTATGCTGAGGAGTCAGGAGGAATAGCATTGGATAGGATAGCAGGAGTAATTTTGTTGATTCTAATGAGCACAATATTTGATTTGTTTCTCTTTTGGATTGAAACTTTGTAAAGGAAATGTGATGCGTGCCTGCGTCTGGGAATGAATTATTACGTGACTGAGTGTGGCTGGCATTATAAAATGCGCGAAAACTGATAGCTGTTGTTGAAGCGCTATGCATCCTAGCAACCAGCATCAAACACTGGCCGTGATAAACACGAGTTTTGATTAAATTGATAATCTAGTGCCGTATGCTCAATACCAGTGTTGGGGAGACTATAGTAGCCAGGCATCATACTCTGCCAGCCTAGGAATGATGCCAGCCTATACATGCCACTGAAAAGAAGATTCTTGTTTTCTTCTCCTTACACTGCGGTTTAAACGGCCGCTATCCAGGTTGACCCAGGTTGGCCGGTTGCCCAAAAAGTAGTTCTAGATGTTAATTATTTACAGATGTTTAGTATTACAGCAGAAACATACCCAGTGAGCTTGCGAGCTCTTTACAAGATTCCTGCGACACAACAAACAGCAGAATTTTATAGTCGGGTGCCCTTTTTGATGCCAACCTCCTCCAGTCGGAAGGTCTTCGGATAGCTATTTGTTTGGAACCTGCCCTCAGACCAGTTCACCAACTAGAGACCCTACCAGGAGTGCTAGACTTCAGCTAACATAGCTCTGGGGTTCATTGGAACACGCAAACGCCTCCTCCACGATAAGGTTACCATCCTTGGGGGGAGGGGGTTCATGTTCCTTACCCTGTTTGAAACTGTTTTGTTGCAAATGTCTGTGTACGAATGTCCGCAGGCCACGCCAACAAGAGTGCAGGTGACGCCAGGAAGGGGGCGGGTCGATGGCTCGACCAATCACGGCCCGTTGCCCCATCACAGCATGAGCGGTCATGGCCGGTCACCGCCACACGTCAATCACGCACGTTCCAGGATGTCAGACAGCGCCGAGGTAAAGCGAAAAAAAAAGTCATTGGTGGTGTATATATCAGGATTGTTATAAAAGACGAATTCTATGTTAGTTACGACTGAAGTTGAAATTTGCCACTGCTCTTGGGTGTATGCACATGTACAGCCCTTCATCAAACCACTGCAGTTAAGGCCATGTGCAGATGCGGAATTCCGCAAGTGGCAGAATGGATAGTGGAGTTGGCGTGAGGAAGGCGTCGTGAAGATTGCACACTCTTCACCGTATCATCCGCCCAAAACTGTTCACTGTGACATCTGAAAAGCTGGCTCTGTTGCAAAACGGGAATTCCTTAACCAGTCTGTACCTGGCTCTGTTCTCCCATACTTTGGCCTGCCGCAAATAAAAAGCCTCATGCCACATGTTATGGACATTTTCCAGATCGTTGCGTTTGCAAGTTGTGTTCTTTGCACTTGTCTGCGTTATTCCATCTATACCTGCTACACATACATACATGCATGAATGTGCATGCATACCTTGTACATACCGTTTGCCTAATGCATACCCAATTAACATCCATGTATATATGTATGTGAAGAGACCAAGTAAGTCTCTACATATGCATACCTTACGACTATCCGAATATTTTTCAATTTTTAGGGCACGTGGATATTCTGCATTCATATGTCAATGGACATGTGGCGAAGAGTTGTAATGCTTTGTGTGTAAATGCGCTATGTTAATGTGCAGAAAGTTGCCTTCATGGTGGCTCTGGGTCTGGCCACGCCTGAACACGTCGAAGGTAAGGGCTTCCAGAAAGCACACGTCCGTAATCTATAATACACACAGCACGTACCTGGTGCGACCACATGCATGTAAGTGCTGCTAGCCAGCACCTCGGAGTTACGCATCCATCTCACACCTGGGGTCTAGGTGATTAATTGGTGCGCTCATCTCTGTGTGTGTATTGCCAATGCCGTGGTATGCATGTGGATGTTTACATAGATATTCTTTTCGTTGAGAATTGCTCTCCGTAGCTGTTCTATATTTGGATAGCCGCGTCGAGTGCTTTCCCAAAAGAACAGCCATGCAGAGCAATTCTCATATATCCAACAGTGCAATAAACGTGATATCATCAAAAACGAATTTCGTTCCGTTAATACGTTTGTCGGTATAGTTTTGTTGACCTCGTTCAAATAGCTGTCTTTATTGCATTAACAAGTGGTCATGTTTATGGACACACTCTGTTTTATAAACGTGTGTATTTTATATCATATGGTGGAGCAATGGGGGTAGAGTCAGTGCACCAATATTTATATTCAGCAACCTGTGTTCTGTCCCCTGGCCGTGGCTAACACGAGCGGTGCGTGATATCCAAACTAGTCCAAGGGCTTTCTTTTACTAACTTAGAATTCCCAGCATGGTGTAGTCTGGATCTACAAGTCCAATAACTGACAGAGTGGTGGATGCCTTCACCCCACAGTGAATTGGCAAAGGGCTGAATGTATTTTGGCTAAACCATGCCTCCAATGTGGGAGGTGAAATGTTGCGAAGGACATAGGAGGAACGCTCGAGCCGACTATCCACATAGAGCAGCTTTTATGAGCTATTCTCAAAGGGCTGAACATTATTATATATCTTCACTAGCCAACTCAGTTGCTTGAGATTGATATAGCAAATTACCACGGTGTGTTTCTCTGCTATAACGCGAAGGTAAACGCAATGGTGTGGTGGCTTTAATTATAGAATTTTGCAGTTAACATTTTACTATCATGAGGAGGTGGCTTGCCCCTGATGACACCCATGGCATGCAAGACGTATTGAAAGATGCCAATTTGTTTGTTTATTTAATTAACCAATAACACACTTGTTACGTGTGCGCTGCATGACCGACCAGAGCTGCAGAGCCGGCGACAGGAGAGGAAGCGACGAACGACGGCCAACCCACTGTACAGCGGCGCGTACTACGAGCCCGAGGTGTGCGCGCACACACGCACGCCATACGGATTCTCATATACGACAACAACAACTGCCCATTCACGTCGCGATCCCTGTCAAGTAATACTTGGTATTACCTGCGAATTCCACCAAACACTTCGAAGCCGAGGAGCTGAAAGACAATGATGTCCAGAAGCTCAACAGATACCAAGATGCCCCTCAGTCTGGAGCAAGAAGAGAGGCCAATGCCTGCCGCCTTTAAGGCCAGCACTGACTATTATATCTCTAAATGTTGAATGGCTGTCTGCAACTAAAGAAGAACTTGTTGCAATGGGAAACTGTCATGTAGCAATCACGCTTCGAAGAATCGAATCGAATTCGAATCACAGCAGAAAATACCCAGTGAGCTTGCACGCTCGTTGCAGGATTCCTACAACACTACTGCGGCAAGTCCAATCAGCTCCACATGCTCCTGTTCGACATCACTCCATCTCTTCTCCAGCTCATGCTGCGGCTGTTTAGACCCTTCTGTCTGGCCAGACAGAAGCTGTTTTGGTATGCGGTGGCTGGGCATGCAGACTACATGACCCAGCCAACACAGCCTCGCCTGCCAGAGGAACTCCCTCATGCGAATGTGTCCAGAATCTTCAAGGATCTGTGAGCTCCTCGCACAATCCAGTCTGGTTAAACACATGATGGATCGTAGGCACCCCAGCCTGAACATTTCAAGCCAGCGCATATGTTCATTCAGAAGTGTCCACGTTTCACAACCATAGAGAAAGGAGGGCATCACTCTGGCCGAGAAGACCCGGAGCTACATGTGGAGCGACAGGCCAGGTAGTTTCCATACAGCTTTATGCAGTTAAAAATATAACGCTGCTCGACATTACCCAGGGGTCTATATATACACCCACTACCCCAGCTGAATGCTAATATATATACACACACACACGGTGTGTACCCGGATGAGGAAACCTGACAAACCACCTTGGTATGCACACTGTTATACAAGGATATTGAAACATTTTCACACACACACATGCACTCTATTACATACCTATACACACAATGCAAAGCATCATACGCCCCCTTAAAAATACCAAAAAGGGTTTTATTTTTAACTGCAAATGGCCTTGGATGGATTGTGTGGTGTAAGTAGTGCGGCACAAAAGGCATGCGCGTGTGTTTGCAGTGCAAGCGTGGAGCAGCCAGCTATCTGAGCAGCTCCGCTCATCATGCAACGAGGAGGCGAGGTAATACTCACAATCTACCACTAACAGCACGGCGCGTACACGCTATCCGTTCACTCTCAGAGAGGAGAACGATTTACAGGCGAGAGGATCTCCGCAAAGAGGTGGGGGAGTGGGAAGGCGGCTGCACGGTTAGCAAGTTCAAGCAATATATAAGCCTTTGGGGGGGGAGCTGTGTAAACTTAAAAAAAAGAAAATTCACATTCAGAATTGTTGTCTTGATTGATACGTTAATGCTTAAAGAAAGCCTCATGTTGTCTTCATTCAGACATTTCAATGACATCAATGTACATATGCGATAGTAGTTTTTTTAAGTTCAGTAAATGTGGTATACAGTGGTCCCTCGCTTTGCGATATTAATCCGTTCCAGAACATGTATCATAATGTGAAACCATCGTTAAGTGAGACCAATAATACCTGAGTACAGTAAGAGCGGCACACACGTGTATCAAACAAAGAAATGTAAACACTTTAAAGCACTGCTATTGGCTGAGACGCTACCCAAGCGGCATTCGTTTGCATCACTGATTGGCTGCTACGCCACCCATGCTCACGCGCAGCCATATCATAATACGTATCATAACGTGAAATTTGATCGTAATGTGACACTAATGTTCTTATAGAGCGTATATTGTAAAGGGATTGTATCATATTGTGAATCCATCGTAAAGTGAGGAACCACTGTAGATGGTTGTGACGACTAGGGGGATGTGTGATATATGTGCGCTAACACTTGTTGTTTGTATTGTGTTACAGTTCCTGACGACCCTACGTGGAGGGTGAGTTACACTCATACCTCGCTAATATACTCGTTGTTCGACGCGTGCAAACAATTGACGCTTGACTCATCGCCAGTGCCAAGCTCGATACACGGCAATGTGTACAACACGCACACTCACACGCACCCGCTGTTCCAGGTGAGCTGAGATTCTTTCCAGAGTATGCGGTAGAATTATTATTATTTTTTCTGCTGTCTTTATGTCCTATGCCCTAGAATTTATTGCTATTGCTTGACTCAGTTAATCTGTCTTGATGTTGTTGACATGCCGTTCTCTCCACAGCCCTGTGCAGCGCTTTTTTGACCCTCGGGTGAAAGGCGCTCTAAATGCTATTATTATTACTAAAGGCCAAACAAGTGCTGAAAGCGGTCACCGCAGCGGTCCGTTAGAAGGCTACGCTGGGGGATCTCTGTCTCCATAGTGAAGCTCTGTTTAAGAGTTTAGGTCATGTGAAAAAGTGTGTAAGTGTAGTGCACCCGTCGATATGTTGGAGAAAACGAGCGAGCACACACAGCACTTACCTTCAAAGATGGTACCGACGTTTCACTGAGACTTCCACTCAGCTTCATCAGGGTTTTCCAAACCCTGATGCAGCTTCACTATGGATAACATTGGTCATGAAAGCCTTCGAGTTAATCTCTCTCTCGCTTGTGTAGGCGGAGGCGGAGGAGTGCTGCTGCGTGTGCAAGCGGAGCGGCCTGCTCCTCACGTGCGACGCCTGCTCCGGCCTCTATCACCTCGAGTGCCTAGAGCCGCCCCTCAAGTCTACGCCACGTGGTGTCTGGTTCTGCCAAGAATGCCAGCAGCAGGCACGTGGCGCTGGGGGAGGGTGGGGTCGGCGGGTCACGCACCTCGAGCCTCTGGTACTTGACCCGATGACGGAGTTCAAGGCAGCTGAGCAGACCCATGGGCCGACGTGCTTGCCATTGAGCCTTATGGCTTGGGGTCAGCGGGCCAGATCCCATTGCGGCCCAAGCGTGGTGGCATATGTTTGTAATACACGTGTCCCGCAGAAGCGACAAGATTCCGCGTACGAGTTGCGCGTACAGCTTTGGCTAAGTCGCCGGTTTGGCAGAGCCATGCTTAACGTGTGGGCACACTGTGGCAATGTGGTGGTCACATTACACGCTTGCAGGCCATGATGGGAAGCCTGCCATCTTGCTGTGTGGGGGCACACCTGCGTGTTGGTAAACATTTGTTTCCAGCCTTGCAAGCCTTTTCCAGTTATAATGGCTCTTTTGCTAATTTTAATTTTTAGTTGAAGAAATAAGTGCAAGCGAATCGTTAAATGCAACCATTTACAGGGTCACATATTTGATACATGCCTCCTATTCAAGAGGTGCGTGATTTCACTTGCTGTTGCTGAGGAAAGGGATGTCTGGTCCACTCTCCTTGGACTGCTGCCACCGCGACCCTCACCAGGACAAGCGGTTTAGAAAATTGATGGATGGATGGACAAATATGCACGTGTGTGACTCACCACCGTCTGTATGCGTGTGGGTGCCTCCATGCACGACACTGCAGGGCTTTAAGAAGGACGACGCCATGCTGTGGCCGGAGACCCTGGCGGTGGTGCACGCGTACATCGCACAGAAAACCAGTGAGCTCCCGAGCACCGCACCCGCCGCGGCACTCGCATTGCTCCGCGTAAAATTCCGCGTTTACCGCTCTGCCGCTGAGCGTCGGAGCTTTGGCCTCGTACACAGGCCGCGTCGTTGCGTGCACAAACACCGTTGCCACGGGGATGTCCGTACACGTGTGTGTGTGTGCGCGTGTGTCGCCGGTGCTGCGCGTGTTCCCCCCGGCGCAGCTAAAGAGGAGGAGCGCCGCCGCCTGCTCAAGCGCTCGGCCGAGCTGCGGTGCCAGTGCGAGGCGACGGAGGGACGCATTTCCACCGTGGGACTGCTCATCACGGTACGTGCTGCCGCAAGCTACCCCCCCTCCCAGGCACGCACAAAAAGACAAAGATCCACCGCACAAAGTTAACAGACTGTAGGGTCAAGCGCTGTTTGCAAGTAGCACCTGTAAAGAAGGCCAGCACGGCACACGACGTGGTGGGTGGCCAGCATCACGCCCGGGTGTCTTTGCCTCACTATTGGTGATTGTGTTTACGCACCACTTCACGTTTAGTAATTTGAGGCTGAGTCACGGGTGTTGGTGGCCGTGAGCTGGAATCGAACTCGGATCACCGGGTTCATAGCGTGGCGCGCTGACCACTGCACCACCGCGTGTACGTGCACACACACAAATGCTCGTGTGTGTGCACGTGTGCCGCCTGTGCCATTACAAACCCTGCGCTTTTGCATGTCCGTATACACTGACAACATCATGGTAGTTATGATGAGCATAATAATCAACGTTAAGCGCATTTGTTGTATATCGCAAATGGCCTTGAAGTGCAGATTGAACCTTCGTGTGGAAATGTAGTTAATAATAATAATATCAGTTTATATAGCGCCTTTCACCCGAGGGTCACAAAGCGCTGTACAAGGGCCGCAAAGAGGACGGCATGTCCACAACGAAAGAAAAAACCAATAACCATTGCTCACTGTATAACCATTCAAACTACCAGCATAGTTTAATAGTGGAGCTTTTTGAGGGCTAATCGTGTGCGAGTTGTATATTTTATACGTATTGCTAAGAGAATTAACACGTCTTGGCTGTTGAAAACACGAATATATTAACGTTACATAACTTCATGTTTCAATGCGTTTCAATTATTTTGTCTCCTCGCGATGTTTCTTTTCTCCGCTTCTGTCATGTTTCTTTGGAGCGCTTGAATTCCCTAATATCTTCCTCTGTCACATTTATTTCCTTCCAATTCAATCTCTCACTCCTGCCTTCTTTCACCACTCATTAAATTAACTCGTAAAAGTTTTATAACTGTTGCCTATTGAAAATCCTCAAATCCTACCACTCAATATGCGCCAACACTGAAAAATGTGTGGCTTCTCACGACACTTATGTCTTCCCAGCCCTCATTACTCCTCAAAAGCCCTTGTCGCAACTTGGTTGCTTGTTTTGTCGCCTTTTTAAAAGCAATTTGGACTTATTTAAGTGTAAAGGTTAGGGTATTCTTTTGTCATCTTACTGTGACAAATGTCCCACATGGCTTTAGCATTCAAATCCTCAAGTAAAAATTACCAAGACGCTTTCCGCAGCTCTTAAATATTATATTCCCCCACTTTGAATATGATGTGTGGCCACTGTAGATTTAACAGGTGACAACAGGTGACAACATACCCAGTCGTGCTTTTGTAACACACCCGCGCTCGGGCCACAGACACCCATACCGCTCTCCCCTCGGTCTCGGCCGCGCGCAGAAGAGCGTGGAGACCCGCGGCGAACTCGTCGCCAAGGAGGACCAGAGCCGCGCGTCGCTGGAGAGGCTACGGACGCTCCTGGCCCTCGTGCAAGACTCGCGCTCGCCGACTTCCGCCTGCGCCGCCGCGCTGGTCTCCCTGTGACGTACCCGAGCGCGCGGACACACATGCACACACCCACACGCGACCCCCCGCGTGCTCGCTGAGCCTCGCTACGCCCGGAGCGGTCGCTCGTCGCGCGGGGGCAAAACGGGCCGCGGCAGCCGCGGTGTACACGCACGCGGGCGCGCACACGGTAGCCTTGTACGCTCGAGCGGGCTCACGGTGTTACTTGCGCAGGACTGGCTGTGACGGGCGTGCCAACACACAGTCGGTACACCGCGTGTGTGCACACGTACTTACGAACGAACATCCTCGCACGGGTACGCTTTGTGGGCACAAGACATACTTGCACACGCGTTCGTGAAAGTGCTCGTACATAGGTCTCCCCCCCGTTTCGCCAGAACAGACTTTTGAGGCAAGTTGCTTGTTAGCGAGCACCTTTGAAGGGCCTGCACGGCGCGCACGAGGGGGTGGGTTACCAGCACCGCGCCCGGCCGGCTCTGCCTCCCCAGTGGTGATGTTTACACACCGCACCAGGTACTCATTCGAGGCAGGCGAGGCCCGGGACCGGTGCAGATGATCGTCTTTGGTTTTTGACGGCCGTGAGCGGAATCCGAACTCCAGTCGCCGGGTTCTTGACGCGGCGCGCTAACCACTGTGCCACCGCTCCCCACACGGACATACGCAGACAAGTACGTTAACACACACACGCACACACGGCCGCGCGCGTCACGGCGTGGTACAGTCCGGCGCGGGCTTGCGCGCATGAGAAGGCGCGAGGGGGCCACACGCGGGTGTGTGATTGGTCCGTGAAGAGATGCAAAAAAGTAAAAAAAAAATCCTCACAAAAAATATATCCACCCAGTAGAAGGGGGGTGGCATTTGATGTCATCGTTATTTTACAAAGAGCTATTTCTATGAAGACACAAGTGTTAAAAATGACAAGAGGGGGACAGAGTTTAGAACAAACCGCCAGGGGGGAGATGAAATGCATTATCAGTGCACACATTTTATATACACACACACGTATAGCTATGTACAAAATCGAAACGCTTGATTTCAAAACGTTTAACAGTTTTTTGGTGGAAGGCAGAAACACTTATAAATTATTAATTATTTATGAGTCTTTATTTATTAGTGGTTTTTATGTAACTTGATTTATTGTTCTCCGTGATGGTGCTTTACATGAAAAAACTATGAAAGATAATTTTTATTTTTTACATTTTTAGCATTTTGCATGGGTCAAGGGGTTGGGGGGATGGGTTTGACGAACGAGAGAGGAGGGTGTGTGGATTTATTAATGACCTAATCCATTGTTGCCATAGATACAGAATTATGTTTCTGTTAGTGTGAAGATGTAATCTACTAACAAAAGTCCCACTACAAAGTTGCAAAAACTGTTATAAAAAAATAATATTAATGTAATAGAACCTCCCAGTAATAAACGGTAACCTTACCCCATGTAGGTAAGAAAATGTATGACCAGTGTTAAACGAGCTTCGTTGCGATTGGCTCGGTGTGTGTCGATTGGCCAGTCGCGTTTAGCGGACGCGGTGCGATCAGGATTTGATGGGTACAGTGAGACGAAGGCTAACGTGTAGCTTTTTACATTACTAATATTACTACATATTATTGACATTTCACGTTAGATATTTTTTGTTTTCCCCTACAAATAATGGCTCCTATGATCAAAGTTTGAAGATTGTGCCCTTGTCCCCTTTCCGCATTTGAGGTTGTAAGATACACGAACAAACACAAAATGCAAAAATACGTTTTTGCCCTACGTTTTGTTACATTTATTTATAACGCAGTGGTTGTGTTTTTCAAGGGTTTTTGTTGGTATTTATGCTGCTACTCCAGTCGCTGGGTGTGTTAAGTACACGATGCCGTGGAGGATAACCATATCGTGGATTGTTCCCTTGTGCAAGTGGATTGGAGGGTGGTGGGGTCGATGGTTGTGATGGCACACTGCTAGATCTATTACATTCATCCCCATTTTAGCTTCTGCACCCATCGTTAGCACATTTATGTTTCCACAACGACCGGCAGCCAACCACTCAGATACCCAGGATGGGACACCAGTCTATCGCAGGGCACTGGGGGCAATTTAGTTAGCAGGCCAATTAACCTAGGCAGGATGTCTATGGACTCTGAGAGGAAACTGAAGTACCGGGAAAAAATCCCACGCAGACACAAGGAGAACATGCAAACTCCACACAGGAAGGACACCCGAGCCGGGAATCGAACCCAGGAACTTCTTCCTGTGAGGTGCCAGCACTACTTACTAAATGACCATGCCATCCTTTTAAGGAGTAATGAAACGGAGAAGGAAACGCAGGAAATATGACTCTTCAGCTCTGATATCTAGTCTCACTGGAATTAATGCACTCAGAGTAATTGATATCCAAGTTCTAGGTTTGTACGTGGTGTACTCATGTCATATGAGTTCACGACTTCATTTGTTCATGATGTAAGTTCATGACTCCATTGCCTAGTGACTCTCTGCTGCCACCCCACTTGTGTTAAAGGGAATGTTGTCCGTTTTTTTCCCTCCACGAAAGCCTTAACAAGTTTTTAGTCTTTTTTTATCAAAAGGGACCCTGCTTGGAATATAAGGTTAATTCCACTTAAATCGTTTTGTTGGTCTTTGTAACAAATGTAAGAACAATAATTTGTCGATAAAACGTTGTGCAGGAGATTACCGCTAGACCTGACATACGTGCTGTTGGCCTATAGGACAGCCCACGGGTGTCTGTTGTAGCTGATCCGCTGCGCTTTGGCTCGTAGCCCACTCCCGAGTTTCTGCATCACAGGCATTCGCCACCATGCAGTTGGGATTCATCGGCATGCCTGTGTTACAATCTTAAGTCAGTTAACGTACAATTGTAATTCACACACATTGGAAGTTTAGTCTGAATTTTACCAAGCAAGTTGTTTTTTAATATTTCGACGAAGGACGGACAAAGGGTGTCTGCTTTCAATACGAAAGAGATTTGTTTTTCTCTCCCAGCTGTAGGGTAGAAAATATCCCTAAATGTCGGACACGTAGTTAAGCTGTTTGGTTGTAGATATTTTCAGATGGTAAAGAGAGAGAAGTAACGCACTCCATTAATATACATTTAATAAGCGCACCTGTTAAGATTAGATGCGATTCAGCACGCTAGATGGAGGTGGCAATAGTTAATGAGGCGTGAAAAACGGGGCAGGCAGGCCTTTACCCGGCAGACTTATGTTAATGGCTAAGAAAGAGAAATAGAATTATTGGCATTATTTATAAAGGTGATTTTTTTTTTTTATTGTGCAAACACCAGTGTAAATGCAATGACATGCAAACCCATTGTGTGCTGCCATGGAGCATTATGGGTCGAGGCATTTCTAATCGGAATTATTCTTTGTCTCCACGTGTACACAATAAAGTATATATTGTTCTCCTATTAGCTCAACAAATTTCCAGACCAATATTATCAAACAACAGTTATTTAAGTAAGCAGGACCAGTTATGTTTATTTCTGTTGGAGGCGGGCGGGATGGTGGGGAAATAGTGATCGTGGCTGAAAATCCTTTCTGCGTTTGTTGACCAAGTGTGGGTGTAGCTTACACCAGTCGCACAACGGCAGGAATATACAGGGAGGATGTGCTGTGTCTTAAGCGAGATGGAGTTAGCTACCTGTGGCTTTGCGGTCTTGGCAGACGTTGATGTCGTGAGGAATGAGTGAGACTAGCCTGGGTATTTAAGGACTCGCGAGTGGGGTAAAAAAAGGCCCGAGTGTAGCTGTTGGATTATCACATAGGGGTACTTCACATTGAGGACATTTTTCACTGATGAAGTGGAAGGTTACAGTCTTTGAGAACGGGACAAGCAAAATGCATTTGTGTTTGGTTTTTGTTTCTGGTACGTCATGATGTCTGTTCACGCTAAGGCAGCAGATGGAATCAATTTACTTGCTAGTCAAGTTCAGAAAACAAGACAATATTCCAATCATGATCTTTGCATTGTAAAATGGCTATAGTGTAATGCAGTTTCTCTGACTCTGCTTGAGGGTACATGGATAGAGAAGCATTTTTATCTAATGCATGTGGATATTTTCGTTTATGTTTTGAAGATTGCCTTACTGAGAGCAGCTGTAGGATGCAATGATAGCAACAAAGGCAAGTTTATGTAAGAAAAAAAATCTTTTTTTTTTTTGGGTGATTCCTCCCTTTTACATAAATCATTCTTCACCTCATCGTTGTCACTGCAAACGCTTT